>CM054802.1:17084635-17097135 GCA_028984105.1 Lavandula angustifolia | reverse complement strand
GAGAACTGGCTGATCGACGGGAACTTCCTAAATGGAGTCGGTTGCGGTTCATGAAATCGGGCACGTGCTCGGGTTGGGTAATAGCTCGGATACGGATGCGATTATGTACCCGACTATTTCTTTGGGTCAGCGGAAAGTGGAGCTGGCGAACGATGATATTATGGGGATCCAGGAATTGTACGGGTCTAACCCGAATTATAACGGGTCGGTCAACTCGACTCCGAGAGGGGTAAGAGATACTAGTAAGGCCGACCGCATGGATTATTCGTGGTTGTGGGCCGGGTCGTTGTTGTTGCTAAGATTATTTGTTTGTATTTAGAAATTAATTATAGTGTTATCTCCCTCAAAATACACCAACTATATCATATTCATGTTTTGCACACTAGCTTTAACATTTGTCCGTAAAGACATCAACTTTTGATTGGTTTGAAATTGCACATGAGTCAAAAATTCGGCGAAATCAAAGCTTACATGACATATTCCGGCGTAACGTGCTCTACACACGTGGCAGTCCAATCAGAAATAGAACCAAAAGTCTGAATTTCTTTATTCTTGTAAATACGTAAACTTTATAATAATTCTCATTTTGCACATCAATTTTGAATTTCATTCATTTAAAATTTTGTTATGAAAATAAATGTACTTTTTATGTTGGGCTTGTTGATTCTAAGAAAGTTGTAGAACTAACTCATATAATTATTGTGTTAATTTTATTTTATTTTTTGGTATGTTGAGATTGATTTTTTTTATGGAGACACCCCACAAAAAAATATTAGACTCGATAACTATATTCGTTAGTTCTACAAATTTCTTGGGGTCGAAAAACCCGCCATAAAAAGTACATTTGTTCCCATGACAAAGTTTAAATGAAATTCAAATTTATTTACATATTAAAATGAAATTCTAAATTTATATGAAATTTTAAATGAAATTCAAAGTTCATGTGCAAAACTGAAATTATTACAAAGTTTGTGTATTAAATAATAGAAAATTTCAGACTTTTGGTTTAGTGCTGACTGGACTGCCACGTGTACATACACGTCATGCCAGAAAATGTCATGTTAGCTTTGATTTCACCATATTTTTGACTCATGTGCAATTTCAAACAAATCGAAAGTTCATGTATTTAAGGATAGATTTTAAAGTTCGGGTGCAAAATAGAAATTTGCGTATTCTGAGGCAAATAACGCTTAATAATATACATATACCTTTATTTTGATTTTTTTCGATTTCATATAGGTTGTAGTTGTAGTGGCATTTATATACATGTAAGTTGGATATGAAGTTCGTAGTTATTTTTGTTGTATTTAATACAAAATCATATTACACATATATGAAATTAATATGGTGCAAAAATTTTGAGTGCTTCTTTCAATATATATGAGTCGACTCATTATGACTGTCAATACTTTTTATACTTCTTTACATTATGCATATACATCTTTTCTTTACACATTTCTTATACCAATTGTTCAGGAACACAACAGGATGGCTCACCAAGCGATTCGACACAAAGAATGCGTGGAACATGAACGTGATCATTTGATGACAAGAAAAGCCCTAAGCGCCTCAAGGGATTAAATGAAAATCCAAAGACGGCCATCTAGAATCAAGCATAGTTGAACACGGCCTTCAATAAGATCTCTAGGTACCAAGATATTTTCTAGAACATAAACAGAAACAGATACCGCCAGAAATATCCTGGCGATACTGAGAGACACAACAGCTTTGGACAGAGACCAATCAATGTAAAGTGTTGATGTTCAAACGAAAATTGCAAATAACATTCAAACAAATTATTAGACTCTGCAACAAAGGACTAGCATTCAAGACTTCTTTAGGGACAACTGTCCAATGATTAAAGTGTGCAAGCTACTCCACTATAGAGTCTTATGAAGTGGCATTCTCACTTTTGAGAACACGATCTTCACTCCAATGATGGACTTACTTTTGAAAACACGATTGAAATCCAATTCAAAACGATTACCAAATGCAACTAAGAGGTTTACATAAATACTATGAACATGTCTCTTTTAGCCCATTATAACCAACGATTTAAATCTTAAATGCATATATCTTAAACCACAATTCATGGTGTCCCTCCCACCATCTTGGAAAACCAAATATATGATCAGCAAGTCATGTTAGTATTATTTCTAAATATCAATTTAAATTCATTTTTTTGATTTATAACCATTAAAGTTTGTTTATAATTTTAATCAATTTTTTTATTTTAATATTTCTTCAAGTACTCTTTATTTGTTTCATCACATAATTTATCGCAATAATATAATCGAAAAATGACGATTCAAATGCATGTAAGTTAACTCAAAAATAAACTTAAAAATTCCTAATCAATTACAATGTCTTAAATAGTTACTACTTTGAGACGAACGCTAGAGATCAACTTGATCTAATAGACTAATCTAATATAGATCCTCTACAAAATTATAGTATAAATTTTTATACACTTCTATACAATTTTACAACGGGTCTAGAACTCTAAAAACCCAACTTCATGCTTAATTATAGAAGTGCACGCCTAATTAAGCCTAATATTTTGTTTGGTGGATTGGGTGGGTATTACATTTATACATCGTGCTTTTGTAATTAATGAATTCATTTTTCTAAAAAAAAAATTTAAATAACGCTGGAAAACTATCGTTGTAATTGTTCTAATAAAATTCATATTCATAATATAATTATAAAATCAACCAAATTCAGATTTTAACCAACGGACTCTCCTATTGACTGTTATGCAATAATTGGGATTTTATTTCATTTAAGCCTATTAAACTGTCAAATTATTACTACCTTTTTTATTAAAATATATTTTAGATTTTTAACAAGAAAATGTTTTACAAAGAGATTTTCAAACACTAATATTGACATATTGTCACGAATAAATATCGGCGATGAAGTGGAACTTGTGAAATTTGACTATATTGTTTAATCATATTATACTGTTATTTTTACAAAAAGAATATGACAAAAGAATTAAAAACAATAAATTGGATATTTAAAACAAAAGAATTTACAGTTAAAAAAGATGGAATACAGTGGGAGGCACCCAGAGTCAGTTTCACATAAACCCTTCCCAAATTTCATCACGAATTCCTTCCAAAATCAGTTTTTCACGGAGTTATCTGCTCTTTTGATCCGCGTATATTCAGGTCGGCTACCTCTAAATCCCTTTTCATACTTTTTTAAATCCAATTTTTGTAATCGTTTTGCTGATTTCTTGTTGAATTCCGTCTTACTGAAATTGCAACACACCGGTTAAAAAACGAATTCCCTGTAATCGAAAGATGTTAATTGATGCCAAGTTTTGATGTAACAAATACTGGAAGTAATAATAAACAGAGTGCAACAGAGAGAGAAAGAGATGAGAGGAGGATTTAAGAGAGAAGAGAGAAGAGAGGCGGTAGAAAGATGGTTTATTAATTCTTAATATCTATGTCATAGTAGAAAGATGGTTATAATTCTTATGTCATAAAGTCTGCCACACGCCTTTATATAGGTTACATCACATTATCTAAAAATTAATATTAAAACGGATTAATAATATAAATAATCCTCTACTTAAGATGACACGTGGAATGGGCTGAAGACGTCCACGTGCGCCCTTCACTCGCTAATAATCCATCCTAGCCACTAATCTGATCAACGGTCGAGATGGAGTTAGTGGCGTCAAAATAGATCTCGTTTTCCTCTTCTCGGTCAAAATCCCTCTTTTCCTCCTCACTCACTACCGTCGCCGAATCCCTCGCCTCCGATACCATTTTCACTCCTCTCTTCATACCTTCATCTTCCTCAAACATCCGGGGTGTGACAATACCCTCCCCTTCAAGACAACCTTGTCCCCAAGGTTGGATGGTTGGGTGAAATTTTCTCAGGTAATCATCTTCTGCCCAAGTTTCCTCCAATCCCACTCTATAAGGAAAGTTTGTATGACACGCCCCCTTCTTGTTGTTTTACTTCTTCTTCCTTTGATCGTAGGGAGTGAAAGCTACACCTGCCGTCGCTTAATAGGGTTGGAAGATCGACCGAATGGAACCTCTTCTGGTCGATGGAGCGTTTCAACAAGGAAACATGGAAGACCGGCCAAATTTTTTAGCCTGGTGGTAGATCCAAATGGTAAATAACCTCTCCTATCTTTTCCGTAATAGTAAAGGCCCCTTTGATAGCGGGGAGCCGTTTTTTTATTCTTTCTCAATACCACGTCGCTTTGTCTCGAAAGGTTGTAGCTTTAGGTATACCTTTTCCCCCCACCTTGAATCTGCTCAATTCTCCTGTCATTTGCATACTTAACCATCCTTTCTTGAGCTTTCAAAAGATTCTCTTTGAGTGTCTGTTGGATTCGCAGTCTCTCCTCTGCGAACTGCAGACTATCATGGGAATCTGTTCGTGGATACGGCCCTGTAGTGAACATAGGGGGGTTGTATCCATAAAGAGCCTCAAATGGTGACATCCTTAGGCTTGAGTGAAAGTTGGTATTGTACCAATACTCAGCCATGGATAACCACTTATGCCACTATCTCGAACTGTGTCTTACCATGCACCTTAAGTAGGTTTCTAGACACTGATTAACCCTTTCAGTTTGTCCATCTGATTGTGGATGGTAGGTTGAAGTCATGTCTAATTGAGTTCCCATCAACCTGAAAAGTTCGAGTCCAAAATACACTAGTAAACAAGGGATCCTGTCGGTCACAATTCTGAGGCCGACCATGTAGCTTAACTATATGGTCCAAAAAGATTTGTGCAATAGAAGCTGCAGTATAGGGATGGCTTAAGCATATAAAATGACTATACTTCGTAAACCTGTCCACTACCACTAAAATCATTGTTCTTCCTTGTGATTTTGGTAACCCCTCCACAAAATCCATAGAAATATGAGTCCAGGCTTGTGTAGAAATGGGTAGAGGTTGTAACAAGCTTGGGCTAGGGCATCTCTCAGATTTACTTTCCGAAGCAATTTGACAAGTTTTGACCCAGCTTTATCACCTCCTGTTTTAATCCCTTCCGGAAAAAAGTACCTCCCGATTCTTTGATAAGTTCTATCTTCTCCGAATGTCCCCTATTGTTGAAGTTATGAAACTCCTTAATAATGTCATTCCTCAAATCTTCCTGATTTCCCACTACTATTCTTCCTTGCTTCCTCAATAAACTCCATAGTAGGAATATTCTGGATCAGTATTGGAGTCCACAGCCTTGGCTGTGATGATAGCTTTTTGTCAGCCTTTTTACCCATAAGGGTACTGCACTGGTAAGGGCCATACACTGATTAGTATCTCTTCTGGATAGGGCATCTGCTGCAACATTTTTTTTCCCTTTCTTATACTGTATAGAATAATCAAATCCCAACAATTTAGGAATCCATTTATGTTGTAGAGGAGTAGTGATTTTCTGATCCAACAAGTGTTTTAAAGCTTGTTGATCAGTCTTGATGATGAAATGATTTCCTTGTAAATAACCTCTCCATTTTTGTACTGCCATAAGAATAGCTAGGAATTATTTCTCATAAATTGATAAGGTCTGATTTTTGTGATTCAGCACCTTGCTAAGATAAGCAATAGGTCTTCCCTCCTGCATAAGTACAGCTCCACTGTTCCACAGGCATCTGTTTCTAGGATAAAATCCTTGGTAAAATCTGGCAAAGCCAATACAGGGGCTGTAACCATAGCCTCTTTTAATCTCTGAAAGGCTGTTTCAGCTTCCTTATTCCACTCAAAAGCTCCCTTTTTTGCTGGTCAATGGTTTGCTGAGGATACCATATCCCTTAATAAATTTTCTATAGTAGCCAGTTAAGCCCAGAAATCCCCTCAGCCCCTTCAAATTGATAGGGACCTTCCATTCCAACATAGCTGTAACCTTCTCAGAGTCAGTGGCCACCCCATTTTGGGGATATGATGTGTCCCAGATAGGTTACTGATTTTTTTCCAAATTCACATTTGCTCATCTTAGCATAGAGCTTCTGCCTTCTCAAAATTTCCAGAACCTCCTTCACATGCTGAAGGTGCAGCTCCCAATTTTTACTATAAACCAATATATCATCAAAGAATACCAACACATTCCTCCTTAACTTTCCCTCAAACGCCTGATTCATCAAATATTGAAAGGTGGCAGGAGCATTACATAGCCCAAAGGGCATAACTAGGTACTCATAGTGTCTATTATGAGTCCTAAAAGCAGTGAGATATCTTGAGGTTGGATCCATGAGAATTTGGAAATACCCAGACCTCAAGTCTATCTTGCTGAAAAACTTGGCACCATGTAATTCATCCAACAACTCATCTATAATAGGAATATGATAATCATGCTTAACAGGTAAGCTATTTAAATACCTATAATCCACACACATCCTCCATGTTCCATCTTTTTTCTTCACTAGCAAGACAGGGGAGGAAAAAGGGCTTTTGATGGGTTGGATTTCACCTGATTTTAATAATTCTGATACAATCTTCTCAATCTCACTTCCGCGCATGAGGTGGCCTCGTAAGGGTATTGTTGCTTAGATAAGCTACCTGGTTGTAGCACTATTTTTTGTTCTACCCCTCTGCTAGGTGGCAGTCCTTGGGGTGTTTCAAATAAATCTTGATAGGAATTCAATAATGGTTCCATAAGTGGGTTGTTCTGACTCCTTCCTTCTCCGTAGCCATTAGAAGAAATCCCTCAGGTGTAGAAGAATTCTTCGTGCGTTGATAGACAAGCTGCCGCAAGAGTGGGTGGGAGAACTCCTCTTCCTTTAGCCGTACTGATGTACACCCTCTCTCCTTCATGCATTATTGAGAAAAATTTATCTTCATAATCTAGAATAATGGGGGATCCTTTCTTTAACCAAATATTCCCAAAATTAGATCATATCCAAAGAAAGAGGTAATAAGGGGGGGGGGGATTCTCGATATCATATATAAAATCATAACCCCTGCATCTTCCATTTGAACCGCTTGAGTCTTTCCTTACCGACCATGATACTTCCATTGGCCACCAAAACATTGAGTGGCCCGACCGACTCGATTCCCTTCAAAGCGCCTAGCCAGTTCGAAGTTTAGGAACTAAGAGAGCTTCTAAGTGTCTACCAAAATTCTTAATCTCCCGCCTTGAGTATTTCCCATCAACCTCATTATACTCTTTCCGACTCCTCCTCCATTGATCCTAGTGGTAACCATGGCCATTCCCGGCTCCTCCCTTGGCATCCCCAAACTCCTCATCCTCGCGATTCCATCTCCATATTGTTCAGAATTCTCCTTGTTCCTCCCACGGACATCACCATAAAATTTATTTTATTCTTGCACTTATGGCCGGGGGTAACCGCTCATCACAGTTATAACAAAGACCCTGGCCCTCCTCCTGATCCATCTCCAGGTGGGGTTAGCAATTTGAACCCGGGTTTAGGGTTCTGGTTTATCTTCCGAGGTGGTTTTTGGGTAGAGTTTTGCCTCGAGTTTCCTCTTTTTGATTAGTAAAGAGCCATTCCTCTAGTAAACTCCTTGAGCTTCCTCATGAGTGACTCATTCAAATGCACTGTTGCTCGCCCAAATGTATTGTCGAGTCCAGGAGTTAGGGTGCAGCATTTCTAGACCAGCCTTGTATGTCTTTATCTAAGCCACCGATAAATGCGGTTATCCAATAGTCTTCATCAAATTCCCCACACTTGTATGCACAATAAAAAGCCTTTAACTCCTCAAACCATGACACATACTCATCATATGTTCCAATATGTCTTAATTTGTGTAGCTCCCCAATAGCCTTGTTAGCTTACAAATCCTAAAACCTATTTGAGATCATACGCACAAATTGTTCCCAAATGAGTTCATCTCCCTTCAAGGGCAAGATTATCATACCATTCTAGAGCCCTCACTTCAAAGTGCATTGAAGCAAATGTCACCTTTACGTTCTTCTTCGTGGGATACTTACCATGGAGAAATAGCTATTACACCCTCATTAACCAAGTCGAGATATGTTTCCATCAAACTTTGGGGAAACTAATTTTAGCTATGGTAGGCAACACCCAAGTAGTATTTCGGGAATTATTGGAGTAATTCCCTGGATCCATTCCCTTGTTGAACCCTCCCATTAAACCCGAACGCTTCATCGATTATTAGTACCAAACCTTCCCCCACTACCCGGGATGAAGGCCTAACATCCTCATTGAATTTAGGCAGTTCCTTAAACATTGCACCGCAGCCTTAGGGGCTTCCATGTACACGAATCCACTACCTTCCTCAATCCCCTTACCATACCGCCTAAACCCCAGGTGGAGGATGCTGGGTTTACTCTTGGTATAGGGTTTGCAAAGTGAGGGAGTAGATGACCTAGTAACCCCTCTGTTCCTTGTCTAGTCCCTCCATGAAGTTGAGATTCCATCAGATCTAGCCGATCGGATAGATGACCAATCATTCCAGATAGGTTGTTAGTAAGGGTTCTTGTATTCATGCGGATGCTACATCATGTTGTGATTTAATAAATCAACTAACGCCTGTGTTTTGTCATCAATTTCCGCAGGTTGGATCACGGGTTCTTCGGATTCTACTTGTCCATCTTCCTGGATAGGAGGCAGACCGGAAGCAACCATAGGAACGTGGCTGCTCTGATACCACTGCAACACACCGGTTGAAAAACGAATTCCCTGTAATCGAAAGATGTTAATTGATGCCAAGTTTTGATGTAACAAATACTGGAAGTAATAATAAACAGAGTGCGAGAGAGAGAGAAAGAGATGAGAGGAGGATTTAAGAGAGAAGAGAGAAGAGAGGCGGTAGAAAGATAGGTTATAATTCTTATGTCATAAAGTCTGCCACATGCCTTTATATAGGCTACATCACATTACCTAAAACATTAATATTAAAACAGATTAATAATATAACTAATCTTCTACTTAAGATAACACGTGGAATGGGTTGAAGACGTCCACGCGCGCCCTTCACTCGCTAATAATCCATCCTAGCCACTAATATGATCAACGGTCGAGATGGAGTTAGTGGCGTCAAAATAGATGTCGTTTTCCTCTTCTCGGTCAAAATCCCTCTTTTCCTCCTCACTCACTACCGTCGCCGAATCCTTAGCCTCCGATTCCATTTCCACTCCTCTCTTCATACCTTCATCTTCCTCAAACATCCGGGGTGTGACAAAAATCGGTGGGAAGTTGGATTTTGCGGAAGTGCATTGCCTCTTCCTAATTAATTTTACGGGTTAATTAATCAATGTCTGATTTATGCTGGTTGTTTCGTCTTTGAAGTTTTGGTTTTTCGAATTATCGTCTGATATTTATCTGTATAAACTGATGGTTGAAGAGTTTCGGATTTAAGTTTGAGAAATTGGAATTTTTTGGAATTAGGTTGAAAAATAAATTCTAAATCTGGATTTTACAAAGTTCAATTTATTAAGTGAAATTGAAGATCTTTAGCTCCATGCAGAATAATCCTACTCGTTTTTCATTTGTAATCCTGATGTCTATTGTTCATATGAGCAATTTGTTTCGCGATTTTCGATCTTCTGATTGCATTTGATTAAGTCATTCATTCATAAGTTGATTGTATATTTTGCAGAGTTGAAATCAATACATTATCAGAGATAGCAAATGACTGACCAGAAAAAGCAATTAACCAAGGTTAATCAGCTACGCCCACTCGATGCTGGACTTAATCTAACTGTTAAGGTTATCAGCATGAAGATGATAGAACAGAGAGGCCGATCCCCAAGGACGATTCTCCGAGTGCTTGGTGGGAGATGAGACCGGAATTATCATCTTCTCCGCGAGAAATGATCAAGGTTAGCATTTATTCACAAATTTTAAGTTGTGCAGTTGCTGATTATTTCATTACTAGCAAATATGTTTTGGTTATAGAAGTTGATGGCTAATATTTATGTTGTTTCTTTGTTTTCGAGATTAAGGGGAGGTGAGATTGGGGTTCAAAATGTTATCTTGATTTACTTCAATATCTTTTTGGGTTAATGGTGGAGTAAGCTATTCATTCAATTGCAAACTCTTGTCATCTCCACTTAGCTTGCATAAGCTTAAAAAACTCTATGAATCCGAACTTTGAGTTTAAGAATCACTTTGTTTTAGGTTTAGAATTTGACATAGTTTGGAGTTGATTGGTGATTTTCTCCCTAATGTTTTATGGTTTCTGATAATGAGGAGAGATGTGTTTGCTCTGAATTTCGTGGTGGCTCGGATGCACATCCGTGCTTATGCACTTCGAAACATATACGGCATCTTTACATAAATACGGGATTAATCGCTATTTCACTTTTAATTACATGAGAAATACGTTGCTCGAAACAAATGCGAGTTAGTGATCATTATAATCTCATAATGTGTTGTACAAGGTTGTCTTGCCCTCATGCTTTTTCTTAGCTTCATCTAATGTTCAAGAATGTAATGCTACCGACAACGTGTAGCTTAGTTGATATTTCTCGCTCCAGTGGTTGATTTATGATTCAATCTCCATTAATAGGTTTAAAATTAATAATAATTCAAGAATGTGATGCTTCCTCCTCATGATCATCACTCATTTGGATATTGAACATTATTCTTTTGCATTCTTATTTTATTTTTTACTTCAATGATTTTTTTTTCCATGCTTATGCTCATACATTGTGTTTATGTTAGTGGATATGGCGAAAGAGGGAAACACTCTCGTCCTCTCAAATGCGAAAATCGACATGTTCAAAGGCTCGATGAGGCTTGCTGTGGACCGAACCGGCCGTGTTGAAGTTGTGGATTCGGCCGGTTTCTCCATCGACGATACCAACAACTTGTCGTTGGTTGAGTTCGAACGGATCGACGTCGTTGTTTGAGCAACCCTATGTTATGCCTTGAAGCTTCTTTTGCTAGACACTTTCACATCTTTGCCTAAACCTTTGATGAGACTCATCTCTCTATAAATTATTGCATTTTATTTTCATCGTTTAATTTTTTTTAAAATTTCATTTACGTATTTTGGTGCGTGGTACGTGAAATAAATAATGTTTTATATAAATAATATTTCATAATAATACATATCAAAACATCACAAGAAAACACACGAAATGCGAGTAACAAAAAAATAAAAACAAATACCGGAACAGAATAAATGGGAAATCTCAATTCTCAAACTCTCTTTCCGACCACCGCCATGAGAAATACAATCATGGCCGCAAATCCGAGAACCGCCGATGGCGAAGCGGAGGAGGCGCCACTAGGTGCTGGAGCGGGTGACATAGGAGACATAGCGGGGGACATGTGATGGGTCGTGGCCTTCATGGGCGATGGCAACAGAAGCAAAAACAAGGAAGCAAGCCAAAGAAGCAATGAATCGAAGAGCCATTGAGACTGATTGATGATTCTAAGTTCTAAGCTTTAAATATTTGCCTCTTCTGTTTTTTTTTTTTTTGCTTGGAAATAAGTGTTAGCTTGATAATATATTTATAAGCAATTTTTTTTCTAATATTTTATTGTAGTATTCTGGATTTTTTAAAATAAAATGCACCAACTCAAGTATAATTAATCCTTGAATATGATCGTGGTAACCTGTTAGAATATTTTTATACATGTCAATCACAATCAATGAAAGTAATGACGCCTTTACAGGCTCCCCACCACTTGTAAAATAGATTGTACTAAGGTTTTTATTTTTATTTTTATTTTTTTTTTTAAATTTTCCTTATTTTGAAAACCATAAAATCTTCATTACAATAGATTACAGAATTAACGATATATTTTAGTAATGTTTCAGTCACAAAAAATTACTTATTCTAATTATTGGATCACTCAATAAATTTCAAGAGAATGAGATTAGTTTTTAGAGGAAATTCAAAATCATAAATATAAGAAAAGTGTTCATCCAAAATCATAAATACAAAAAAAAATATATATATATATATATATATATATATATATAATAAGAATGTTGATTAAGAAAAGTGTTCATCCAAAATCATAAATACAAAATAAAATAAAAATATATAAAATGTCAGAAGTGGGATTTGAACCCACGCCCCATTACTGAGACCAGAGCAGAGTCTGGCGCCTTAGACCACTCGGCCATCCTGACTTTATATATAATTTAGTACTATTATTTATTATGTCTATCTGTTTGTTTTTGTTTAAAAGTTTTGTGAGTATACTTAGGCAAATATAAATATTTCCCGATTTTCCGTAGCATCACCTTCATTCGAATAATTTAAAATGAAAATCTAGTTTGCTACCCCCTTAAGAAAATAAAATAAAATAAAAAATTAGTTTGCTTTCTTTTAACCATTTTGATAAAATATAAAGCCATTACAAAGCTTATATTAGAACGCATCCACGATCGTCTGCATTTGGAAAAAAATTTAGCCATATCAATATTTCTCAATAATTGTTAATATAGACAATAGAGAAATTCATTTGTGGTAAATAGTGTTCTCAATAATCTCAATACCAATTACAAGGTATTTGTACAAGAGTAGTTAGGCCCCAACTAAGGAAGCTACACTATACATATAGAGACAAGGCCCAACAAATCATATTAAAT
>CM054802.1:16510476-17084135 GCA_028984105.1 Lavandula angustifolia | reverse complement strand
TAAATCTACAATTGTTATATGACTAATAAATTCAGATTGGAAAATTATGTGAATGACAATAAATTCAGGGCTAGAATTGAAAATATTTTTTTTGCAAAGAAGTCTTATGCAGACAGCACAGTGAAAACCCATTTCTACCAATTTACTGTGCAAAAACTGGATAAAAATGAGTTTTGCAGTTCAGTATGGTTGGATTGATTTTGAACTGCAAAACTCAAATTGCAGTGTTGTTGGAGTTGCTCTAATGAGGTTCCCTAATAGTTAGGTTATATATAAAGTTTATCATCACAATTACCCCATAAATTGACAAAATTTTACAACTTAATTTATATATTTATTTGTGTGGAAGATGAGTTCAATTAGTCAAATCATGTCCACGCTCCACAATATTGTATGACTATTATATGTTTTATGTCTGCCAGAAGCCATGGGCGTTAATGCAGTAAAAAGTAGTTCCACTTTTGTCATCACGCTCGAGTCCAAAAATCAAAATATTAATTACTTGCATCCAATTGAGATTATTTATGTTCGTTGAGATTTATTATTTTCGACTCAAAGAGATGAAATAACATGTATTCTCGTTCGATAAAAGATTGTATGAGTACCGATTATATTTGAAAATTAATTGGTTCTTGGGAAAAAGACAAAAAATAATAATAATAATCATCAGTGTAAAAATATTTAAAAGTACTTATTGTATTCATTTTATTGCAAAAAAGCACCATTGTGTTTCATAAAATATTGCACAAAACTTCCTCCCATCAAAATTAACAATGCATTTATCGCGATCGATCTCAAATTTTTAAAAGTGTTTAGCATCTAAAATACTAAATAAGAATGCGGAGAAATGTAAACTTTGAAGAATTGAGAATGAATCGATTCAAATAACTACAATACCGACGCGTATGCTTATGAATTTATCAAAATAAAACATTATATGCACATTGCAAGAGTATTTTTGGACATTGTATATCAACAAAAAAAGATTTAAAAAAAATTCAGATAAAGTTAGATATTGAATCACATGTGTTTGATGTTAAAGATTTTCTTGCAACAAGTTTAAAAACAAGTATTTTTGCAATAAAACTAACACATGCTAGTTTTTACGCAATAGTGTCTTCGCTATTTATACATCAAATTGAAACCTCACATTTAGAGTAGTAAACTGAAACCAAATTTCCAATGAAAATGAGTAGAAGAGAATGAGGATTCGTGAATCGCCATGTCATCGTCGTGCTCCGACTCCATCTCCATCTCCATCTCCATCTCCGTCCTTCTATGCGGCGAAGATTATAGTAGTATTATCTCCTCCTGCGGCGGAGTTTACTCGCCGTAAAGTTCATCGGACTTCAAATCTCGGCTGCCGGACGCGGATGAGTCAATAGCCGGTCTATTGAAAGACGAGAGAGATCTAGCCGGAATCAGTAGCGGCGGCGCCATCCATCAGCCGATCCATGCGTCAGAGCGGAATTTGTTGCATGGATTCTCAAAGTATAATTAAAGCTTTCCAGATTACGATTTACTGCTCCTGCTATCGTGCGCAGGTTGAGAGTTAATAGATTGTAATCGACGGCGGCGCACTTTAGAACTATGTGATTAGTGCGCGCTGCGCCTACGGCGCATTTTAATCGTCGGTGAACAGTTTGGCTGATGCTTGATTTTCCGTGCAGGTGCAACGTTTTACGGTTTTTCAGCCGTTAACGGCGTATCTCGCCGTCAACTGTTTCGATCGTTTTCTTTACTGCCATCAGTTGCCGGTAACTACCCGTTACCGTTTTTCAGTTTTTATCTTCATTTTGTAACTGTGAAATAATTACTCTCTGTTCCATTATATGTTGAAGGAATTTAACTTTTTGGCAGTTAAAAATTAAATTCGTTCACATAATTTAGCCTCTTTTAGAACGGAACACTTTTAATGAAAAGTTTCAATCAAAAAATGAGTATCTTATAGTAAAATGGAATGAGTATTAAGTTAGAAATGAAATCTTTTGATGTCTTTCTGACCCCCTTGAAGTGCACAATAGATCCAGCAAATCAATTTGTAGATTTAAGGGCGTTTGATAATAATTTTTCGATATCAGTAACGATGTACTTCTTCCGTTGCATTATAAATGTATCGTTTTCTTAATTGAGACATTCCATTTTAGGTAGCTCATTTTAAAAGAGGCAAAAATTATGATGACATAATTTAACTACCATACAATACAACTTTCTTAATACTCATGCCGAAATTTTTTGAGTCACTTATAATTGTACAAAGAGAGTAATACTTATATAAGGTGTTTAAATTACGGATTTTGAAATCAATATTTTGAGAATCATATTGAAAAATCTTGGTGCTTCTAAAAAATATAATTCCTTTCACTTTTACCCCTTCACTCATTCGATAATAATTCTTATTATAGTTTTAACTTAGAAAAAACTTTTGTGTTTCTGTCGTCATAAAAACAGAGCTTTATCAAGAGTAGATGTTTATGTAATGTTTATTAGTAGATATGACTGTAAAAAGACATTAAACTGTGACCATTAAACTTAAAACAAAATTTTCTTGACTTGACCATATCAATAGAAATTCGTTTTGATTGGTGATTTAATAATTACGTTTGATACTACATTAATAGTAAGCTTTATCATCTTTGTCTTTATGTTTAATTCTATATGCATAAGATATATCTACCCACTTAAATTACATTTAATATAGTGTAATATTTGGTATAATTGATTAAATGTGTTACATCAATTGGACTAAAGTAGGTATTATTAAGGTCCATTTGTCTCTTGTTTTTTTTAATTGAATTTCTTAAATCATTTTCGGCAGAAAATGAATGGATGGCCACTGCAACTACTCTCCATTGCATGTTTGTCATTAGCTGCTAAAATGGAGGAACATCTCGTTCCTTCTCCTTTCGATCTTCAGGTATTTTCATAATTTCATATCGATTTTATGAAGTACTCATTCCGTCCCATTTTATTAGTCCAGTTTCTTTTCGTCACGAAAGTTAAGAAAATTGTTTGTTGTATATAAATTAATATAAAGTAATGGGGTCAACTAGAGTATAACTTTAAATTGAAAAGGAAAGTAGATTGTAAGACGACCCGAAAAGGAAAACTAAACTCATGGAGTGGGACGAGTTTAGTATTTATTAATAGATTATTGAAATTTCGCTATGATTTTTTTTTCAGGAAAATTCAAGATTTATTTTTGAGCCAAGAACTATTCAAAGAATGGAGCTTCTTGTTCTACGAGTCTTGGATTGGAGACTTCGATCTATTTCCCCATTTTGTTATCTCCTGTGTTTTCGCGGCCAAGATCGATCCTTCTAGAATTTATGCCGAGTTTATTGCTGCAAGGGCCAAAGAAATCATCCTCTTAACTTTTCAAGGTATATATACACCAAACATATAATAACATAAATGCTTTCATATACATTTTTGTATTTCATCTAGTGTTCGATTTTTATTAGGGTCGATTTAATAATAATAATATACATTTGGTATTGTATTGAAAGATTTTGAAATGAATGTTTTTTTTACTACTACATAAACAGAGAGCAGCTTGATTGAGTGTAGGCCGTCTTGCATTGCTGCTGCTGCAATACTTTGTGCAACAAATGATTTGCCAGAATTCTCTCTCATCACTGCTCTGCATGCTGAGTCATGGTGTTGGACTCCACCAAGTAAGAAAAAAAAAATTAAAATCCAAGTTTATTATTTATAACCAAGAACTATATAATTTGTAAATTTTTTGTATTCGTTTTAGGATGAAATAATGAGGTGTCGCCTTCTGATTGGACAAGATATGTTCGAAATGAAGGCAAAGCAAACAAAGTCATAAAAATCAACACATTTGAAATCTCATAAAAATAGTTCTGTTAAAATCGCGTTGTGACAACAACCGATCAAATTCGGACCCATTGTCTTACTTATAGTCTGATCAATTAATCATAATAATCAGTGTCTACTATGTAAAAATATATAAGTATAATGAATGTGTGCTTTGTTTCTTAGTCTGAGTTAGAAGTAATCTACCCTAAAACCGAACCAGATTATAAATTTGGAGCGGAAATGTGTCTTTGTTTCTCTCTTTCCAACTCACAACTCTCTCTCATGAAAAGTAAATGAAAAAAGAGAAGTGGGAAAGGCAAAATGGCTCCTAGAAATGGGGAGGAGCGTCGTAACGCATTGCCTTCTTGATCATTGCTTTGCGCATCATAGTGCTCGTGGAGGTAAAATGGGTATCTCTTCAATCATCAAATTATTCTCCCCCCCCCCCCCCTCTCTCTTAATTGAAATAATAATACTTAAAGGATTTTTGGATCCTCCAATATATGACGAACGAGTTTTTGGAACACTACTAAGGCAATAACAAAGAATTTCAAAGAGAAAAGAAATATACATAAGAAATTTAACGTGGTTCGATAAATATACCATCTACAGGCGAGGAAGAACAATTCATATGATCATAGACCCAAAAGTACATAAACACAAAACATGATCAAATAGTCCAACTAATTAAACACTCTTTCATGCGTTTGTGGGAGTTGAACGCCATCTCCATTAGTACAGGAAAATAGGGAATTCCCTTATATTGTTTCAAGATTTCATCTCCCAACCTCTAAATCTTTCCTATTTTAAGGGAGACTAGATTTCTCCCTTATTTTTGGGAGAAGATTTGACTCTCACCTATTTTTCTTTTTTAATTTTAAGTGGAAAAAAAATTAGATATTATTATGTAATATATAAGTTTTATTTATGTAATTTAAATTATCTTTTTTATAATTAATGATAATTTTTCCATTAAGTATATTATTATGTTTAATTATATAATTAAAATAAAATTAAAGATATTATATCATTAAATTGCAATTAAAGATATTATATAATTATATTTTAATTTGATTTGTAAGTGTAAAAAAATATTATGGAATATTTATTTTAGGGGAGATATAGGGAAAAACTGTTGGAGACGAAATACTGTTCCCAAACTAAAATAGAGATAGAGCTCCCATAAGAAGACCCTTGGAGATGCACCACGTAGCAATCAAATTATTTTTATAAACATATTTAATTGTAATATTTAGTATTTGTTTTGCTAACTATTTGGATTGTTAAAATACTTATTGATATCTTTTATGTAAATGTAAATAAACCTAATAAATTATAATATCATGAATTTCTAATATATATTTCATTCGCACGGTACTGAGGATTTTTTTGTCCCATTTTTCGTATCTCATTTCATGTTCCACCAATGAAATGATGACATTTTTTTAACAATTATTCCTAAAATAATTCTTAGCCCTAAATCCAAATAGTTAGGCTGTATAATTATTTTAAAATTATATGTATCATAAATTATTGATGAGACATGAAATGAGACACGAAAATCGGGATAGAGAAATTCCTTATGGTCTATATGGTCATTTTCTTTAATCCCATTGTTTAAGGAAAATCTTATAATATTCCTTTTACCCATAATGATTTTGGAAGATCATGTTTCATGTAAACAAAACTTTTTTATATTTATTTTCCGATTTCTGGTTTCTTTATTTCCGTTTAGAACCTTTTTTTGGGAATATTTATTAAATTTACAATTTTTCGGAATAAAAATAAAAAATGAACTACAAACATAATTTGCACTAAATATTCATAAACGGGCCTGTCAAAAAATTGTAAATTATCCGACTACTGAAATTCAAATCCAACCCGACCCATATTCCACCGATAATTCCCGCCAAAATACAGCCGTCGTCGGCGCTATCCTACGTGGAGCCTCCGCTATCCTGCGCACCTCTCTGTTTTAACTGAAAATTGATTGTTCTTCTTCGTCGTCTCGGAATTCGATCAAACGATATCCTGTCTGCAGAGAGGGCAATTGTTCTGCTTTCGCCTCCACGTCTCGACACACACGGCGTGAAAGCGGTGGCCGCAGGCGGCGACCGTCACACGCCTCTCGCCGTTCTCGTACTTCTCGAGGCAGATGGAGCAGCCGCCGCCTCCTTCACCCTTCTCGTAACTGTCGTAAACAAGCGCCGCCGCGTGCAGCCGCCGCAGCCGCCACTCCCTTAATTTCTCCCGCAAGTCGTCGATCAAACTCGCAGTTTTAGCACAACCCTCTTCGATGATCGTTGAGAATGTCCAAATAACAAGACTCGTTATCAGTATGTACGGAATCACAATTAACAAAAAAATTGGTGAATTTGTTGATGACATTATTGAAATATCAAGATATGAAATTGCAGTATTTTTATTTATTTTTATACGAGGGAAATCAACTGCCGGTATTCTCGATTGCTTTGTATATATGTTGTGTGTGTATAAATAAAAGGGAGAAGCATGAATTAATACCATCTTCGTTGGGGATTAGATTTCCTAGTTTATAAATTTGGAAACGTACTTTTTTCCTTAAATCTATCCATTTCTTATTTAACTAAATCTTCTTGGCTTAATTATCCCAAAAGATAATAAATTAGATTTCAGAAATTCCAACTTTAGTTAGTTAAAAAATATTATAAAAAATTAAATAATTTGTATGAGTGTAGCATTTTGAGGTGGGAGCATCAGTAATCCTACCACTAGCATCAAACAAGCCGATTAAATCTTATGTAAATGTTATTAGTAAAATTTTCCTAGAGTTAGTTGTAGAATATTTGCAAAATTTACACTATTCAATTCAAAATACTTTTATATTTTTTTGCTTGCACTAATATGTTACCGTGGCATAATAAATATGCAACCTCATCGTTATTTATTTGATATTTGTATATTACTTCCTCCGTCTTGTTTAACTTGTCTAGTTTTTATTTTCAAGTTGTCACATTTAATTTGTCATGTTTCTTAAACTGGAAAATAATTACTACACAAATTCTCGCTATTTTTTTATGGGGCAACCTCTATACATACAATTAACTACTCAATCTTAATTTTCGTGTCGAAAAATGAGTATCATTTTTTATAACCGTCTAAGCTTTATCAAACAAAATAGTTTACATATTTATTTGATTAGTCTTTGTGTTGCTAACTGATTCAATCGTTCAAATCTTGCATGGCTTTTCTTTGTATAAAATTAAATAAATGATAATAAATATTTTCTTTAATAATTCATTAGATTTAAATTATTATAAGTTACTTTTGGAATGGCCTGGTGATCACTAAGTACATCACAATGGAGGACACAGATTTGCACTATCAGAATATACACAGATTTCACGACCCGAGTTACATTCGGGTCATCTTTTAATGACGGAATATCATTATTTATGTTAGAATATCATTTAAAAAGTGATCGATTAACCAAAAAAAAATGACGAACAATTCCACAATTGAATATTAGATTATCCTCAATTTTGTAAAAAACTAAATACAAATTAATTAACACTAATTCCGAAATCTAATACTCCTATTTTTTATTTATTTAATTGAATATGATCAAATAATATCATGTCTGCAAAGTGGGCAGCTATTGTGTCACTTAGTCCACGCCTCGATACAAACGGCGTGAAAACGGTGGTTGCAGGAGGCGATCTTCGCGCGCCTCTCGCCGTGCTCGTACTCGCTGAGGCAGATGGAGCAGCCGCCGCCGGCTTCCTCCGTCGAGCTCCGATCATATTCGTCGAAAATATGGGCCGCCGCTATTAGGGTCGGGTCGGGTCTCTCCGCCGCTTCCCGCCGCCGCCGCCATTCCCTTATTCCCCAGATAACCAAAGCGGCAACAACAGCAAGACACAGCCCAGTATTGCCTCAAAAATAATTATTGCTTATTTGCTAGTCCTTCCAGTGCAATATCAAGATATGAAATTGCAGTAGTAATTTGTGTATATTGCATTCGTTGTTCGTATAAATGAGAGGGAGAAGCATGAATTAATAATACCTTATTTGTTGAGGACTAGATTTAATTCCTAGTTGTCCTAGGTAATTAATCTTAATTAACTGCTGTTGTTTAAGGACTTGGACATAATTAATGTTGATATGTCATAGGATTATGTTATAAGATTAGAATAAGATTATCAACTAACTAAACTCATCCTACAAGTACATAATCGTAGGAGTCCTAGTCATAAGATTCGACTTTAATTTTGTAAAATTATTAGAAAAAACTTCCAATAGTTACTAATTATTATATTGATTTTAATATATTATGAGTATAAGTATCTTACAATTCAAATTTAAAATTATTGAACACTTAAGGGTGTTAAGCTCAAAGTTTGAAAGAAAAAAAAAAGTTGGGATTTTAGGGTTTCGAATCAGCCATTCTAAATTTTAGTGACTGATTCTGAAACCGAATGTGATTCTAAGGTGCGAAGTAATTGCCTTTTTAATTTCGGGCGAAATCTTACATGAAATGTTAAGAATTTGATAATGTGAACCAAATACATACATCATGTATATAATATTAATTTTCTAAGCCCAGTAACTAAATCACTAGTATTAATTAAACAAACGGATTATGTAAAAAATATAAGTAAGAGTTTCATACATTTGCAAAAATTTCACTAATCCATTCAAAGTATTTGTACGTTTATATCATTTTACTATCTTACAGTGGCATAATAAACAGCAATCTCATTCTTATAATATTTAGCATAGAAAAAAGTGCTAAATAAGATAATTTATGGCATGGGGTTGTTTAATTGTTTAATTGGAACTTTCTTCTTCTCTCTTCTTTTAATTTTTAATTTGATTCATTTTAAGTAGTGGACATTACACTTACGGAAGATTTATAACTAAACTTTTATTAAATGCATGATTTTCAGTGAAAAAAGGGGTTTTGACAAAAAAAAATCACAAAGTTGTCCAAATTTGTAATTTTAACCCGTCTTTTAAAACTTGGTCAAATAAATCACGAACTTTCAATTTCTTACAATTTAAGACAAGCCCGACCCCCATTTTTTTCGGCCATCGAAATGCCGACATGGATGCCTACATGGCCATCCCAAAACGACGTCGTTTTGTGTATGAAATGTATTTGCAAATTAAATCACCACATTTTAAGTGTTTTGCAAATTAAATAACCACCTTTCAGGATTTTGCAAATTAAATCACTATCTTTCAAGTTTTTACAATATAAGTCATATAAAAAAAAGAATTTGAACAAAATTTCATTGTACAAATAAAATTAACATTATTCAATTTTATGTTTATAACAAAGAAAATAGAATCTAATATTGCATTCAAAATAAATTTCAAAACATGTGATGATCAAGTAGAATCTAATTTTACATGAATTCAAAATAAATTTCAAAAAAACATGTCATGATCGAGTATTAAATTACTTTTAACTTTTCTAGGCGAAGTGTGGAAGACCATCTTCCACCAAAAAAGGACAATACTCGATCATGACATGTTTTGAAATTTGTTTTGAATTTAATACTCAATCATGTAAAGTCAAATTCTACTCGATCATCACATGTTTTGAAATTTATTTTGAATGTAATATCAGATTTTATTTTCTTTGTTAGAAACATAAAATTGAATAATGTTAATTTTATTTGTCTAATGAAATTTTGTAGAGTTCAAATTCTACTTTTTTTTTAAAATGACTTATATTGCAAAAACTTGAAAGCTGATGATTTAATTTGCAAAATCCAAAAATGTGGTGATTTAATTTGCAAAAAACTTAAAAAGTGGTGATTTAATTTGCAAATACATTTGATACTCAATACGACATCGTTTTTGGATGGTCACGTAGGCGTCCATGTCAGCATTTCGGTGGCCGAAAAAAATTAGGGGTCGGAGCGAGTCTTAAATTGTAAAAATTGAAACTTCATGATTTAATTGACTAAGTTTTAAAAAGTGTTTTAAAATTACAAATTTGGACAACTTTGTGCTTTTTCCCATAAAACACAAAAAAAATACAAATAAAATTTACACTGATTAATATTGATAATTGGCTTTTAAAAATATGAAAATCGGCCCATATTAATCGGACAACTCAAATTCAAATTCAGTCCGGCCCATATAAAAATCGTTGTTAACTTCCCGCCAATATGCATTCCGGTGTATTAACGCCGTCAGCAATTCCGATCAAATAATAAATAAAAAAATATCATGTCTGCAAACGGGCAGCTATTGTGTTGCTTCGCCCACGCCTGGATACAGACGGCGTGATAACGGTGGCTGCAGGCGGGGACCGTCGCGCGCCTCTCGCCGTTCTCGTACTCCCGGAGGCAGATGGAGCAGCAGCCGCCGTCTTCCCCCGTCGAGCCCTACACGTATTCGTCGAAGACAAGGGCAGCCGCCGTGGCTCTTTCCGCCGCTTCATGCTGCCGCCTCTCCCTTAACACCAGCCTAAGCAAATAAAGCGAAACCGCAATAGGAATAGTCGTGTTCAGAATCAAATAAATCTTTGCTTCTCCCATAACCATCGCAATAACGAGAACGAAACTGCGCGAGTAGTTCAACTAGTATTCGATTTTAGGGATAGATTAGTTTTTAAATGTAGATAACATATAAAATATTCTTATTTAATATACTTCCTTAAAATTTAGTTAAATAATGTGAGAATCAATCGTTTATAATTTTATGTCCCACAATTTGGATCACGCATCAGAATGATAATGATTTTACTAATATCACATCTCATTGTGATAATTAAAAGCACAATTTGAAATATATATATTTTTTTCAATATTATATTATCCTTACAAAGTGCAATTAATTCAGTTAGGCCCCGATTGGAAAAACAACTTAAATAAATATTTATAACATAAGTGCTTATGGTATAAGTGTTAAAATTGAACAAGTTGTTTACGTTTGGATACAATTATGCATAAGCACTTAATTGAGAAAAAAACAAAATATTGTTTAAAAAATTATTTTCGAGCGGATTTGATATAATGATCTATTTTTCATAAGTTGTTTTTAGCGTATTTTCATAAGCTGTTCCTATAAGCTTATGAAAATAATCCAAAAATATCTTATGAAAATAAGTCAAAAGAAACTTATTTTTAAGCTTGCATAAACACTTATTTTTTTTAGAATAAGCTGAAATAAGTTTTATTAATAAGCTCTGTCAAACGGAGTTACTCACACGTATGTCCGGTCAAAATTCTCCAAATTGTGTGACTAACCAACCGAAAGGGAAAAAGGTAAGAAAAAGCATAAAGTGAATAAGTCTAATGGGTATAATGGGACCGTTCTATGCTATTTTGATAGATATATAGCCAATACACATGAATCTGAGTCAAATGTACCATTTGCTACATTAAGTCTTCACAAGTACTACCTCCATTAATATTGAAGTTATCAGAATTAAAAAAATTGTATTTTGTGCGTAAAATAGTGTAGGAGTACAGTCTTTTAAAGAAATGCTCTAAAAAGAAATACGAGTTAGTTTTTATAAGATGGATGAAATTGTATATAATAGATTAGAGTAGATATTATGCATAGTTCTATTGGAGTGTATTTATTTTATTTCTTTCAAATATAATTGGTTAAAAATAGTTTATTATAGACAATAAGATGTGTTATCTACATGTATTTATTAGTAGGGGTGGATCATTTAGGAATATGTATCTACATAGGAATTAAGAATGAATCTAAATGTATTTTTGGAATATTTCTATGTATAATCGTTATACTATATTTTATGCAAAAAGACAAAAAGTGTAAAGTTATATGGTTTTGTACATAAAAAATTTCATAGATTCCTATTGAATCCACAACCTACACAAGTCGGCTTCTTTAAAAAAAATAAAATTAACATAAAAAGAATAATGTAAACATAAATGGAAGGGGTGTGAATTTTGAAGTTGGAGAAGGCGTCTATTTGACACTTCCAACATAAGATCAAGTCGTACAATTTTATAAGTTAGAAGATAGTTCTAGTAATTTTAAAAATTAGGAGACTGAAATCGAAAATAACCACATCAAAGGACCAAAATCGATTCAATTTTACTAATTAAAAAACTAACATTGACTTTGATCACAATAAAACATGAGGGGAATGTCAAGAGTATACATTTCCATGTTTGAAAATGCAAAAATATACAAACTTTTCCATAAATGCAATAATATACAAATGACCATACTTCACCTCCAGTGTGTGTGCAGGTGTGTGTGCAGAGTGTGTGCAGGTGGTTGTGCAGTTTTTGTTGGAATCTTTTTCTTTTTGAATAAGTATTCTCGAAATTAGCAAAATAAAAGTTGCTGATTTTTTTTTAAAAAACTAAAGTTATTTTTAAAAAAAAAACTTCTTTAATTGATATTTTCGTAAAACTAAAAACCTGAAGATATTCGTTTAAATATTTTAAAAACCTGAACGAAAATTTAATATTTTTGTATATTTAATTTAATTTAACGAAAATTTAATATTTTGTTAATTTAATTTATGAATTCAATTTGAGGAAATTTTAATATTTTAGTAAATTTAATTTACGAAATTTATGCAATTTTAATAATTTAATTTAAGAAATTTCATTAATTTAATTTAGGCATTTTCGTTAATTTAATTTAGAAATTTCGATAATTTATTTTTGGCAATTTCATTAATTTAATTTAGGCAATTTGTTAATTTAATTTAGGCAATTTTATTAATTTAATTAGGCAATTTTGATAATTTATCGAAAAACAGATTTTGTTAATTAGGCAATTTTGTTAATTTAATTAGGCAATTTTGATAATTTAATTTAGGCAATTTCAATAATTTAATCAATTTCGATAATTTAATTTAGGAAATTTCAATAATTTAATTTTAATTTCAATAAATTTAAAAAATATATATATTTGTGCCGATCGATCGGGCTTAAATTAAAAAAATTTATATATATAAAAAATTATACCTAAATTTAAAAAAAAAAATTATTTGTGCCGATCGATCGGTACTGCCCGATCGATCGGGCATAAATTAAAATATATATATATAAAAATTATACATAAATTTAAAAAAAAAATTATATGTGCCGATCGATCGGCACTGCCCGATCGATCGGCACTTAATAGCTGAAAAAATTAAAAATATATATATATATAAAATAATACATAAATTTAAAAATTAAAAAAATTATACGTGTCGATCGATCGGTACTGCCCGATCGATCGACACTTATATACTACGAATAAATTATAATATATATATATATATATATATATATAAAATAATACATGGGGGTTGGGGGTGGGGGTGGGGGGGTGGGGGTGGGGGTGATCGGCCATGACCGACCGGGGTTGATCGGCCATGGCCGACCATGGGAGGGGGGTGGGGGGTGGGGGGGGGGTCACATTAAAAAAAAAAAAAAACTTTTGTGCCGATCGATAGGGGCGGCCCTATCGATCGGCACATATTAATTTTTTTTCATCGGTATGATAGGGTCGGCCCTATCAAATGTGATCGGCACGACCCTATCACATGTGATAGGACTATGTGATACGACCCTATCACATGTAATAGTAAAATTGGGTAGAGTTGTATATTAACACTATTTTATTCTTACGTAAAACATTATCCAATATTCAACATCATCCTATATATTATCCAATTTCAAAAAAAAATTAAGATTATCCTATAAATTATCCAATTTCGAAAATAAATATGATACAATATTATCCTATAATAATATGGGTAAGGATTGAATGGGCACCAATTATTTACCTGCACTGCACCGTGAATAGTGTATATGATACAATATATTTTGGCACGTGCCGATCGATCGGCACAATATTTATTTTTTTAATCATGGCCGATTTGGGGTGGGGGTGGGTGTGGGGGGTGGGGGTGGGGGTGGGTGTGGGGGGTGGCGGTGGGTGTGGGGGGTGGGGGTTGGGGTGGTGGTGGGGGTGGGGGGAGGGAGGGCCGATCATATGATCGGTCCCGCCCGATGGGGTGGGGGGTGGGTGGGGTGGGGGGTGGGGTGGGGGGTTGGGGGTGATGTATCGGCATAAATATTTTTTTTTAAAAATATATAGCCCGATCGATCGGCACATGCCATCGATCGGCACAATATATATTTTTTTAATAGTTAAAAATTTGAAAAAGTAAGAGTATTTTAGTGAATTTTGGTATTTCCTACATAGCGATAGTGGGTAGGATCGTACAATTCCATGTATTATCTTATAATAATATGGGTAAGGATTGAATGTGCACCAATTATTTACCTGAACTGCACCGTGAATAGTGTATATTTTGGAACCTACCTTAAAAGTAGTCAAAGACTACTAAAACGAATATATGGGAAATTGTCATTTGACTGTGGCAGAGGAAAATAAATACAAAGTTCTTCACATCTCTTCTCGCCTTCTTCACACCTCCTCTGTTTTTGTTGACACTCCATTTCAGATCTTGTTCATCTCACTTTACATCTCTTCTCCCTCTTTGACTAAAAGGCTTCAATGGAATTCGATCCTAACAATGGACGGAGTTAGTTTCATCTCACTTCACATGTCTTCTCCCTCTTTGATATATATTAAAGAATTTGTTTAAAAATATTTTGAAGATATATTTCCTTTGGAGAAATTTTAGAACTGATCTATATTTTGAAGATATACGAAATAGGAAACGAGTTTAGGGAATTTAGGGAATTTGTTCAATTTAATTTAGGGAACAACAGGACCGAATTAAATTTAGGGACTTGTTTCAATTTAATTTAGGGAAGGGAATCAATTTAATTTAGGGAACAACCGGACCGAATTTAATTTAGGGACTTGTTTCAATTTAATTTAGGGACCGAATTTAATTTAGGAACAATGAATTTTGTATGTTTCGTAAATTTCGTTAAGTTGTTAGGGAATTTCGTTAAGTTGTTAGGGAATTTTGTCACGTTTAGGGTTTCACCAATTTAGTTGGCTAGTACACGTTTAGTTGGCATGTACCTTATGAGTTGGCTAGTTTTGTAGATATATAGATAGAAATGAGCTTAACTATTATATCATCATAACATAAAAAAGTTAACACACGGTATAACTATGATTATATTGTATTTATTCCGTTTATGTATAGAACGGAGTAATTTGTTTTATTTTCGTAGTGTTAAGATAATTGTAAAAACACGAATTCATAGTATCTATCATAAATTACTTTAAAGGTCAACTGTGTGATTTCATAATTATTTTCGTGTTCATATCGTCTGTAGAGGTGTATATTTGAAAAAACTAGGTTTTTCATATTGAAATTGTAATACTACTTCGTGAATGACAATATGTAACTTGGAATCTGTCCGATCGAAAAATGTATCGTGTAGCGATAGTAAATATTACATTTTTTTGGGTTATACTATGTTCTGAAATTTATCTTTCTTCGTATAATACTTCGTATATTAATGTTACGGTTTATGGTGAAGTGTGAACATGTATTTACGCAGTGCTAACTTTCTTGAAAATCTTAATTTGTCTTACTAATTATCAACTATTTCAGGGTAACTGGAGATGGGTGAGATACGAATGTAGGAACGTCTATCCGACATTGAATACCCACTGGAAGGATTTTATTATAGGGGATATTAGAGCGACATTACTTGCCGTAGGAGGGCGAGGAACCGGTGGATCACTTTTGTTTGACGAGTCCGTTTGGACACATCATGTCATGGAAGGGTGGATGGATCGCTAGTAAGGCTATCCATCAATTGATGTGTCGCGAGGTGACTGTAGACGATGCGGCGGACGACTGTATGTGGTTCCAAATCAATGGTGGACTCATTTCATTTGGTCCCTCCGAGTTTGCACTAGTATCCGGCTTGTGCATGGGCTCTTCATCCTTCGACCCCACTGCTGACCATGATGCATCGTGCATTGCGGTGCGGTCTCTCCTTTGTGATGAGAAAAGGCCTAGTGTGGAGGAGTTGCATGCCGTGTTTAAGAACCAGATGGCCGAAGATGCATCGGGCTTAGATTACATCAAGGTGGCAAACATTCTAATGTTATACTTGATGGTTATGGGTGTACCAAAGCTCAGGTTAGTTGACGAGTTTGTCTGGGTGCTTGTGGATGATCTTGACCGGTGGAGTACCTTTCCTTGGGGTGCATATGCATACCAAGCATTAATGCACTACAAACAGCATATACCGGTAGGGAGAAGGGCTTGTGGAAATACCTACCATTTTGCGGGGCCCATATGGGCTATACAGTACCGTTATTAACTTTATGTAGTTATGGATTGTTAAAAATTAATTTCTTACTTCGTTAATTTAACGTCATACTTCGTGAATAAAACTTCATACTTCAAGTATACACTCCTTGCAGGTTTGGGCATTCGAAGCTATCCCCCAACTTGGGGCTCTTGCCGGGAGCATAGTCAATGCAGATTCCATCCCCCGCATGTTAAGGTGGTACTTCCCCCTACGGAAAGGTCAATTCCGTGGCTTCTTCGATGATAATGTGGAATGTTACCCACTGGTAGTGAATGAAAGAGAACAAGAATCGCTTTGGTACATGAGCACCCAAATTGGTCACGCACTTGGGGTACAATACCGTCGGCCTCAGACAGTATTGTTTGGATCTGAGGCTGCGAGGGACATGGGTATCCCCCGGCCACGTAGTAGAGCAAGAGAAGCGTCCCCTCCGTTATCACCACCGACGAATACGCGACGATCCACCCGTACGAAAGGGAAAACAAATGTGGAAGATAACGATTCAGATTCTTCTCCGGAGATGCGGTCCAAAGGTAGACGGAGTGCCTCCAATTTTCCTCCAAATTGGAATGAAGCTGAGTTTAGGAAGAAATGTGCGAAAGACGTGGAGAAAAGTGTCCTCCCAAAACTAAAGAGTTATTTGAAGGGATTTTTGAATAGCATGGGGTTGAAGAAAGGTTCAACCTCACACCGAGCTTCTCCGGAAGGTTCGAGACACTCGACGTCGCATCGAACGCAGCCCCGAGCCTTCCCGCCACTCCTCCTATCACCAAGATGAGCCCCCACCTTCACGCCACTCCTCCTATCACCGAGATGAGCCCCAGGCGTCCCGCCACTCCTCCTCGCACCGAGTTGAGCCATCGGCTTCCCGCCACTCCTCCTTGCATCGAGTTGAGCCTCGGGCATCCCGCCACTCCTCGCACCGAGATGAGCCCCGAGACCCGGCCGAGCCGAGGGTTCAAGACACTCAACCGCACCTTGGGATGAATCAAAGGCTCAGTGGGATGACGATGTGGTGAGTTTTAAACTTAACACTCGTAATAATAACATAGTACTCCATATTAAATTATATAAACTATATAAATTACCGAGGAATAACAATTTATTATAAATAATTTACGGGATCGAAGTAGCCCACCAAGGCCATTCAATGAGCCTCATATTCCCGTAATGGAGCCGGACTTAAGCCATATCTTAAGAGTCTCGCCCCAACGAGTTCAATATCCGAGAGGGCTTTGTACATCCGCTAGCCACCCGGTTTGATAGTGCACACGACAAGGGTAAGGCACCCGTCAAGCGGGGAAGGGGACGACAGAAGAAACAAACCGTGGTGGATCTCACGGATGACTTGGATGAGTATATTGAAAAAACCTTCCAACGGTATAACGAGTGGCGTGAGGGGGATGTGTTGGCATACGTTAGGGTTCCGAAGTCTCTGCTCGTGTTGCACCGTGAGTTTCTTCACGCAGTCGAAAATATCCGGGTTATGATGGACTCGAAGGTACATTTATATTTCTATACTTGTACAAATTTAGATGATTTCTAACATTGTTTAACTATGATCATGTGTAGATGATTGACCTGTGGTTAACTTCCATGAGACGGCTTGTCGGGAAGGGGGGAAGGCTTGCTCCGGGACGTGAATCCCTGTATCAACAATTTTGGTTGATACCGATTTCTTTGTAAGTTTTGTTTAATTAGATAACATAAGCTTTGGATATAAGTTAGCTCTCCAATAAAATTTCTTAACACTACACATGATTTAGGCCGCACTCATACAAGAGTGGCTAGATAACTCGCCGCAACCCGGGAGACGAGAAGCTTCGATCCGTATGCGGATTTCACTTGGTGGACTCCCCCAGAGGGGCTGATTGATATAGCCACTAGATGGCGATGGGCTAGCTATGTAAGTTTCGAGAAACTCCAAAACACTTTGATTTATTTTCGTTGTCTTACAAATTTTATTATATTGTATAGGTCATAGCGGTGTGCCTCATTCCCGCCGACCACTGGGTAACAATCCGTATCTGCCTCGACGATTGGAAGGTTGAGTTATATGACTCCCTTTGGCATCGAGGTAACGCGGATTACGGGCCTACAAGAATTGGAACGCTTGTACCGTTGACCAAATTCTTGTACAAGCTTTTTGAGCATGCGGGCGTGTGGCGGCACAAAGTATGGACAGCGTGAGTGTCCTTTTACCCACGATCGTCCAGGTTATTCTAGGCCCCGGCCCACACTTCACTCGGTTTGACCAAATCAATTGCGGCGTTTATGCATCCATGTACGTGGAGAAGCCGCTTTTCGGATATCCGACGCCCACGATGATGACTCGACACACCGCGTTAGTCGAGTACCGAAAGAGGATGGCGCTTTCATGTGGGAGAGTCGTATCCCGTAATTATTTGGGAAGTTAGATGATAACTTTGTTGATTCGGACATTTGCATGTGTATTCTGCATGATTCGGACATTTCGATAATTGACGTATGTTTATTATGCATGTTTATATTCTGAATATGTATTCTCGCATGATTCTCACTTTGGTGCATGTTTAATATTTTCGAACGTATGATTCTTACTTTGCATGCATGATTCGGACATTTGGTATTCGAATATTTGCGTGCATGTTTATTTCGTATAAATTGCGTATAAATTTTGATAAAAATTTTGTATAAATTTCGCAAGGTTACGTATAAATTTCGTCAAAATTTCACGTCCTTCAACAGTAGAGAGAGAGAACAGTTCGTAAATTAACGTATAAATTTCATATAAGTTCGCAAGGTTACGTAAAAAAAATTACGCATGCATGTTTAAATCTGACGTAAAATAAATATGTTTATATTCTGCATGTTTATATTAATTTCGTAAATTAAACTTGACGTAATATAAATCTATTTATTAATATAAATCTGTTTATTAATATTTCGCATGCATGTTAATATAAATCTATTTATTAATATAAATATGTTTATTAATATTTCACATTCATGCTAATATAAATCTATTTATTACGTAATATAAATTTCGCATGCATGTTTATTAAAATTTTGCATGCATGTTTATATTAAATTGACGTAATATAAATTTCGCATGCATGTTTATTAATATTTTGCATGCATGTTTATTAGCTTGGCATGCATGTTTATTAAATTGACAGAAATTTCATGCATGCATGTAAGAAGAAAACGAAACGAAATAGGTAGGTAGAGAGAGAGACAGAACGTTAAAATATAAAAATTATAACAGTGAGAGATATAACTCTCACGCTGAGGGATAAAAAAAAAATGCAAACATTGAGAGAACGAAATATGTAGGGAGAGAGAGAAAGAGAAAGAGAAAGTTGAGAGATAAAAATGAAATGTCAACTCCAACATCACTTCACTGCAAAAAGGTAGATAAGAGAGAGAAATTGTACTTTTATAGCTTGTAGGCATGTTTGCTAGGTTTAAAATAATATATATGTATATTTTTGCATTTTGGAGAAGTGATGTACATTTTTGCATTTATCATTGTTTGATGTGTACATTTGTGCACATCCCCCATAAAACATTATAATCGAACCGAAGGCAAAGAAATTTACCAAATTCATACTTTTCTAATCAAGTACCTTATATTACTACTGTAAATAATGTGGCTTGGAACACAAGATTTGCATTTAAATTGTGGACCCGGTAGAATTGTCCTATGAGTATTGCCTAAATTCAAATAAAAAGTAGGGGATGTGCAAAAATGTACATATCAAACAATCATAAATGCAAAAATGTACATGACTTCACCAAAATGCAAAAATGTACATATATTATTTTAAACCTATCAACAACCATACAACCTATCAAAGTACAATTTTCTCTCTCTTATCCTACTTTTTGCAATGAAATGATTGTTGGAGTTGACATTTCTTCTCTCTCTCTTTTTCAACATGTTATCTCTCTCTCTACCTAATAAACATGCATGCATGCATGCATTTGATGAAGGAAATTTCTGTTACGTTGCCGTTGAAATTTGTTACGTTGCCGTTGATTTTACATGCATTCGTATCACATTGTTTCGTCAATTCATACATGCATTCGTATCACATTTTACGTGCATTCGTATCACATTGTTGAAATTTCTATTACGTTGCCGTTGAAATTTGTCAAGCTAATAAACATGCATGCGTGAAATTTCTAGACACACCACTCCACATGCAATGAATTATAAAAATTTATACGTAACCTTGTTGTTGAAGGACGAGAAACCCATGCATGCATTATCGAAATTTATACGAAATTTATATGTAACCCTTGCGAAATTTATACGAAATTTATATCGAAATTTATACGAAATTTATACAAAATTTATATCGCAATTTATACGAAATTGTAGAAATTATTACATAGAAATTATTACTTAGAATTCGAATATTGTTGTTATAATTCTGTAGAAATACGTCCTAAAATATTACTTAGAATGCGAAACCCAAATGTGTTCGAAATACCCAAATGCGAAACTGACGAAATTGTTCGAAATAATAATTGTTCGAAATACCCAAATGTGAAACCCAAATGTCCGTCCTAAATAAGTTTGTAGAAATACGTCCTAAATAATTACTTAGCAATATGTTCGAAATTCGAATATTGTTGTTATAATTCTGTAGAAATACGTCCTAAAATATTACTTATAATTCTGTAGAAATACTTAGAATTTGAATATTGTTGTTATAATTCTGTAGAAATATGTCCTAAAATATTACTTATAATTCTGTAGAAATACGTCCTAAATAATTACTTAGCAATATGTTCGAAATTCTCAAATGTCCGTCCTAAATAAGTTCGCATAGAAAGGAGAGATAGAAATAAGTTGGAACAAACCCAAATGTCCGAATGAGCAAGAAACAAAAATAGCTACGGGATACAACTCTCCCACATCAAAGCCTCCATCCTTTTTCGGTACTCGACTAACGTGGTGTGGCGAGTCATCATCGTCGGTGTCGGATCATAGTTAAACAATGTTAGAAATCAAATATGTTTGTACACTATAGAAACATAAATTCATGGATATACCTTCGAGTCCATCATAACCCTGACATTTTCGACCTGAGTGAAGAAACTCTGGTGCAATACGAAGAGAGACTTGGGAACCCTAACGTACGCCATCACATCCCCCTCACGCCACTCGTTATACCGTTGGAAGGTTTTTTCAATATACTCATCCAAGTCATCCGTGAGATCCACCACGGTTTGTTTCTTCGGCCATCCCTTTCCCCGCTTGGCGGGTGCCTTACCCTTGTCAGGTGCCCTCTCAAACTGGGTGGCTAGCGGATGTGCAAATCCCTCTGGATATATTGAACTCATTGGGGCGAAACTCTTAAGATATGGCTTAAGTCTCGCTCCATTACAGGAATATAGGGTTCATCGAATGGCCTTGGTGGACTATTCTGATCCTGCAATTGATTTATAAAACATTGTTATTACTCGGTAATTTATATAATTTAGAGAATGTAATTTAGAGTAATAGGTTATTAAGACAGAGTATTAAGTTCAAAATTACCACATCATCATCCTACTGAGCATTTGATTCATCCCAGTGTGCAGTTGAGTGTCTGGAACCCTCGGGCTCTGGCTGGGTCTGGGGCTCAACTCGGTGCGAGGAGGAGTGGCGGGACGGCTCGGGCTAGGGCTCAACTCGGTGCGAGGAGGAGTGGCGGGAAGCCTCGAGCTCAACTCGGTGCGAGGAGGAGTGGCGGGAAGCCGATGGCTCAACTCGGTGTGAGGAGTGGCGGGACGCCGATGGCTCAACTCAGTACGAGGAGGAGTGGCGGGAAGGCTCGGGCTGGGCTCGGTGCGACGTCGAGTGTCTCGAACCCTCAGCTTATGCTCGGTGCGACATCGAGTGTCTCGAACCTTCGGGAGAGGCTCGGTGTGAGGTTGACCCTGTCTTCAACCCCATGCTATTCAACACTCCCTTCAAATAACTCTTCAGTTTTGGGAGGACACTTTTCTCCACGTCTTTTGCATATTTCTTCCTAAACTCGGCTTCATTCCAATTTGGAGGAAAATTGGAGGCACTCTGTCGACCTCTGGGCCACATCTCAGAAGAAGAATCTGAATCGTTATCTTCCACATTCGTTTTTTTCCTTTTGTATGGGTGGATCGTCGCCTATACGTCGGTGGTGATAACGGAGGGGATGCTTCTCTTGCTCTACCACGTGGCCGGGGGATACCCATGTCCCTCGCAGCCTCAGAACCAAACAATACCGTCTGAGGCCGACGGTATTACACCCCAAGTGCTTGGCCGATTTTGGTGCTCATGTACCAAAGTGAATCCTGTTCACGTTGAGTAACTACGAGTGGGTAACATTCCACATTATCGTCAAAGACGCCACGGAATTGACCTTTCCGTAGGGGGAAGTACCACCTTAACATGCGTGGGATGTCATTTGCATTGACTATGCTCCCGGCAAGGGCCCCAAGTTGGGGGATAGCTTCAAATGCCCAAACCTGCAACAAAAATGTGTCATTAATTAGTGTATACTTGGGTAATATGATTCAATTCGTAAATAATTACCTGTATAGCCCATATGGGCCCCCGCGAAATGGTACCTATTTCCGCACGCCCTTCTTCCTACCGGTATATGCTGCTTATAATACATTAATTCTTGGTATGGATATGCACCCCATGGAAATGTATTCCACCTATCAAGATCATCCACCAGCACCCAAACGAACTCGTCCACCAACCTCAGCTTCGGTACACCCATAACTATCAAGTAAAGCATTAGAATATTTGACACCTTGATGTAATCTAATGTCGATGCATCTTCGGCCATCTGGTTCTTAAACACGGCATGCAACTCCTCCACACTAGGCCTTTTCTCATCATAGAAGAGAGACCGCACCGCAATGCACGATGCATCATGGTCAGCAGTGGGGTCGAAGGATGAAGAGCCCATGCACAAGCCGGATACTAGTGCAAACTCGGAGGGACCAAATGAAATGAGTCCACCGCTGATTTGGAACCACATGCAGTCGTTCGCCGCATCGTCTACAGTCACCTCGCGACACATCAATTGATGGATAGCCTTACTAGCAGTCCATCCACCCTTCCACGACATGATGTGTCCAAACGGACTTGACCTACAAAAGTCATCCACCAGTTCCTGCCCACCTACGGCAAGCAATGTCGCTCTAATATCCCCTATAATGAAATCCTTCCAATGTGTGTTCAAAGTTGGATAGACGTTCCTGCATTCGTACCAAACCCACCTCCAGTTACCCTGAAATAGTTTATAATTAATTAGTAATACAAAGTAAGCTTGTAAACAACGTTAGCACTACATAAATACATGTTCACACTTCATCATAAACCGTTACATTAATATACGAAGTATTATGCGAAGAAAGATAAAATTCAGAACGTAGTATAACCCAAAAAAATGTAATATTTATTGGGATTTTGTATACTGGAAGCAAATTTTATGCTTGTATACAATGTGTTTTGTCCCTACCACTATTTTATTCTCCTATCTGATAAATATATATATATTTGCACATGTTATCCTTTATCTTGTATAAAAGTTAGATTTGTGTGGTGTGTCGGGTATCACAGAAGACAACACAAATTGGTTGAACTAACAAGATATAAACAGTTATCACAGCTGAGACAACTTAAGGATAAGTTGTCGGTTTAAGCTGTAGTTTAGATAAGAAGTGGCTTGTCTTAGCTGCTTGTCTTTACTGGTACACTTAAGGTGGTATATTGACGGATCACAGTGAGATGTGTTCTCCTAACTGACCTTAGTGGAGAACCAAGATCTCGGTGACTTAGCTGGTCTTAAGCTTGATAAGACTTCAGCTGAGTGCATTTGGCTATCTATCACTTTGACCTACTATGGTGAACGTCATCGCGACCGGATCTACGTATCTTGGGTGTTAGTAGTTATTTGTAGCTCAGGCTGGTTGTCTGTATCTTGCAGCCGTATCCTAGTAAAATGGGTTGATAATATCCCCTGAGGAACTTGAAAGGATTAGCACACTAAACCCGACCGATTGATTAAGTTCAGGTGTGTTAATAAGGTCGAGTGGTACTACTCAGGAATATAAGATGTTAATTAATTTAAGCTGTCAGTGAGCTTAATTAATTAACGGATATTTCTATCTTAAATACGGAGATCGATTAAGTCTAAAATACAAGCCCTTGCTCAATTTGAGATAAAGGGGTAAGTCAGCATGGATTCTTTAGTGGAATGAATCTGTGTTTATTAATTAATTTTACTCTCGGCTGAGCATGGATAATTAATTAATTTGAGGCCCAGCTTTATTTCTTGTATTAGATCCCTGATCTGGCCCAATTAGTTGCCTAGCTATTTATTGTCTCTCATAAATCATTATTAATGGATTAATGTGTTTTTATATTTTTTAATAATGTTATTTATCTGGAATTAATTGGCTGGGCCAATTAATTGATAAATATAAGTAGCCCAGTGGATTAATTAATTATATTATGGGCTAATTATGTGAAAGCCCATTAGAAATATAATTAAATTGATGAGCTACAAATATATTAATATTATATTGACTTTTGAAGCCTATATATATTAGTATTCTGTTCAGAAACAGAACACACATATTCACAAAAATTGGAGACGCCAAACGTGAGTATAGAGAGAGACAGTAATCTATTTTCTTCAGTTCTCTGACCACCCAGAGGAAGAAAAAGGCCGGGACACAGATCAGAAGATCTGACACAAGCCGCAACAACATACGAAGGAGGAAGGTATCGGTTTCTAACCCTCAATTATCCTTCAATATTTAGTATCAGTACACTAGAAATTTTCTGATCGGACAGATTCCAAGTTACATGATGTGATTTTTTAATGAACCACGAACTAGTATTACAAATTCAATATGAAAAACCTAGTCTTTTGAAATAAACACCAATAGAGACGATATGAACACGAAAAACACAATGAAATCATACAATTCTCCAGTAAATAACTTTTTCATGCATACTATGAATTCGTGTTTTTACAATTATCTTAGCACTACTAAAATAAATCAAATTACTCCGTTTTATACCTAAACGGAATAACTACAATATAATCATAGTTATACCGTGCGTAAACTTTTTTATGTTATTATAATATAATAGCTAATCTCATATGTATCTATGTATCTACAAATCTCGCCAACTAAACGGTGCATGCCAACTAAACGGTGCATGCCAATTAAATATCTGAAATATCTGAAATTGCATGAAATATCTGAAATATCTGAAGTTGGAACTTACGGTGCATGCTAATTAAATATATGAAATTGCTGAAATTGTTTAAATATCTGAAATTGCTGAAACCCTAAATTAAACTATCGAAAATCCCTAAATTAAATTGCTGAAATTGCTGAAACCCTAAATTAAATTGCTGAAACCCTAAATTAACGAAACATACTATGAATTCGGTGGACAAATTCCCTAAACCCTAAATTGACGAAACATACTATGAAATGAGTCTGGTTGTTCCCTAAACCCTAAATTGACGAAATCCCCAAAGAAATTGACGAAATTCGGTGGACAAATTCCCTAAACCCTAAATTGACGAAAGATACTATGAAATGAGTCCGGTTGTTCCCTAAACCCTAAATTGACGAAATTGACGAAACTCCCAAAGAAATTGATGAAATTCGCTGGACAAATTCTCTAAACCCTAAATTGACGAAGCATACTATGAATTCGGTCCGGTTGTTCTCTAAACCCTAAATTGACGAAATTCGGTGGACAAATTCCCTAAACCCTAAATTGACGAAATTCACGATATTGAGGAAATTCGGTGAACAAATTCCATAAACCCTAAATTGACGAAACATACCCGTCCCTCGGGACCAACAAGGGGAATTTCGATTTAATAAATTCATTTGTTAAACTAGGACCGAAAAGAAAACATTGGGATAAAATAATAAATGCTATATATGATTGGTCATATAACCGTGTATGAATTCGGTCCGGTTGTTCCCAAAACCCAAAATTGACGAAATTTACGAAATTCCCAAAATTGACGAAATTTACGAAATTCCCTGAACTCGGTGGAGAAATTCCCTAAATTAAATTGAAGAAATTCCCTAAATTCCCTAAACTATAAATTTACGAAATTCCCTAAACTCGGTATTTTCGAAATTCTCTAAATTAAATTGAAGAAATTCCCTAAACTCGGTGGACAAATTCCCTAAATTCCCTAAATTCAGTGGATAAATTCCCTAAATTCCCGAAATTCCCTAAATTAAATTGAAGAAATTGACGAAATTCCCTAAACTCGGTGGACAAATTTTCTAAATTAAATTGAAGAAATTCCCTAAATTAAATTGAACAAAATTCCCTAAATTCCCTAAACTCGGTGGAGAATATAAATCAGTTCTAAAATTCCTATTTCGTATATCTTCAAAGTATATCTTCAAAATATATCAATTGCACACAAGATTTATAAAAATCATATACTTGCTCAATTACGGTATTTCTATCAAAATATTCTCTATAAGCATGCTCTACAAAGACCATAAACCAAAATATATAAACCTAAAATAAAACTAGCATGTCCATTGTTAGGATCGAATTTCATTGAAGCCTTTTAGTGAAAGAGGGAGAAGAGATGTGAAGTGGGATGAACAAGATCGGAAATGGAGTGTCAAGAAGAATACAGGAGGTGTGAAGAAGGAGAGAAGAGATGTGAAGACTCTATATTTACTTTCGTCTGCCTCCGTCAAAAATAATTTTCCATTTATTCGTTTCAGTAGGCTTTGACTACTTTTAAGATAGGTTGAAAATGATACACTATTTACGGTGCATGCCAATAATTGGTTAGGATTCGAAATATAATGTATTATATATATTATAATATTATATAGACTATATAGGATAATATTGTATTTAACCTTGTATATAATATATAGGATAATATTGAATCCTATTTGGTTTCGAATTTGGATAATATATAGGATAATCTTGAATATTTTTCGAAATTCGATAATATATAGGATAATCTTGAATATTTTTTGAAATTGGATAATGTTTTACGTAAGAATAATTATTAATCTATAATTTTATATAATATATATGATAATATTTATCAAGGTTTTACGTAATAATAATTAGGAACCTAATATTCTCATTTATGTTATCAATCCTAATCTCATTTCTGTTATCAACCCTACTATTTCGCATTATTTAAAATTTACTTTCGAAAACATTGATCAAGATCTTCAAATTTTTCAAATATAATATTCGAATGGATTCAAATATTTTTGGAATATTTCGGATTCTTGATATTTCGAATGGATCACAAATATGACAATTTGAACTAAAAACTACCTAAATATTTCGAATTCTTGATATTGGAATGGATCACAAATATCTATGTATCTACAAATCTCCTACCATGACACTAAACGAAGCAACATCACGTGAAAGTGAAAGTAAACTCTAAAACACACTAATAGTAATATTCTGATTTCTGACCCTTAGAGAATATATTCTCTAACCTGCAAAAAGTGATTGAATAGAAACAGAAAGAGACAACCATATGCGAGAGAGAGAGAGAGAGAGAGAGAGAGAGAGAGAGAGAGAGAGAGAGAGAGAGGGCTTTGGGGAGAGAGTGAGAAAGAGAGAGCGATCTCTTCATCACCGACAGAGAGAGACAATAGTTACAGTTTCACATGCATATGGTTTTTTCAAAGTTTAATAACGTTAATATTTTCGAGAATGGATACTGGTACAATGGTTTAATACTCCGGAAAAACATGTTACGTTTCTGGTTCGATTCCTATTGGCGACTTATATTTCATTTTGTTTTGTTTATTCCACATTTATCTTCTACAAATAAAAAGATTATAATTTGTTTTAGAGTTCAAAATGGCACAGTGGTATGTTAATTTGGGAATAACATCGAGGTTGCGGGTTCGAGCTGTCTTCAGCACAAATAAATGTAGTGTTCTTTTTTTATAATATAAAAACATGTTTTTGAAACAAACATAAATGCAGTGTTATTTTTATTTTATTTTTTTAATATAAACACATCTTTTCGAAACAAACACTCTGCACACACACTTAGTGTGAAGTAGATTTTTTTGTACATTTTTGCATTTATGAAAATCCATGTACATTTTTGCATTTTCAAACTTTGATTTTTATACTTTTGACATTCCCTCTAAAAAGTACTCCCTCCATCCCATTGAAAGCGTCTTGTTTTTCATTTTGGCGTCCCATCTTGTTTCTAAAAAAAGGTAAGAATATGTAGACAAAATTTAACTATTCAAAAGTCAAATAATATACAGCACACATCCGTGCCCATTGGAAACAATGAGACGGAGGGAGTATACAAGAAAGAAACAGACTCCGAATCACAAGCAAATTACACAGATTATAATGTCACTATGTCAGTCTCGCACCAAAAACCATAATTCTATTTCTCGCTTTCATCTCTCTCGCCCAATTCCAAAACCTAGTAAGTTTTCAAACAATCTCAGCAATTCTCCGTTCGCATCTTCTCATTTGGTTCTATTTTTGCTGCGTTTGTTGCTTGGAAGATGTGATCTGATTGTGAATTTACAAATGCTTGAAAAAAACATCTGCATGCTGTTTTTCAGTTGAAAATGCTTCATTTGCTACATCCCTGCGTGTTTGATTTTTGTGATAGGGTTTTGATTTAGGATGCTCTGTTTAAATGAGCTATGTTGTGATTTTTCTTTGATTTTACCAATATTATACTGGTGAAGTTCTTCGAAAGTAGCATAAATGTAACCGCAGATATTCTGCATAATTTTAGTTTATTTAGATTTTATAAGAAATTGTTCTCAACTGTATGAATTCTTATGCCATTGCTCTGCTTTGTTGTTAGTGACTTTTTTTTTTCCAATTAAATCGTGTATATTCGGTAGCTAGATCTGAAGTAAGTTTTGAGAGAGAGATTACTTGTTTTCTTGTTAATATTATCTAAAAAATGATTTAGTTAATTTTCTTGATTTAAATTACAGTCTATAATATTTTCATTTGTATCAGTTTCCTTTTTGTTGTAGGGTGTGGAACTAATGGCTTATAGGCGTAGCATCATAGCTAGAAGAGAATTGTTTAACCAATGTCAACAAAGAATCACCCCTTCACTCTCACATATTAGGAATAGGGATGATGGCGAAGAATTTCATGCTAACACTCTCTCAAAGAGTTCTGGTATTCGCAGCTATATTCATAACCGATTTCTCGTAACCAGAAATAGCTCTAGCAATTCTCTCCTATCAAGCAATGTGTTCCATCATAGGCAGTCCGAGATTCTAGGGGGATGTGGTGGGCTAGTTTTCCTTAGGAGTTTATCAAGTGTGGTGGGGAAGTGTTTCTGAATGACGCTGAGGTTTTGAATGACATGAAGGTTTTGAATGGCGTGGTGGGGAATAAGGCTGCGGAGGTAGCTCCGATTGTGAATGTATTTGTCAATTCGTATTCTGAGTACTTGATTGATTATGTGCATTGCTATACAGGATATGATTGGTGAGAACATTTTTTTCTTTATATTTTATAGCGATGGGATTAAGTTCTTCTGTTGTTTTGGTTTAGGTGGGTGCTTCAATTGCGGTGGCAACTCTTCTGCTTCGTTTTATCCGCCTTCCTTTCGACATAAGTAGGCTGAAAAGCAACTCAAAATATACGACGGTAAGTTCTGTGCCCATCTTTTCCGGATTGCATCTATTTCTTATTGTGCTTGTATAGCTGGTGTTATTGTTTCCAACAATTTTTGTAAGTTAGCAACTCGAAACTTGATTTTAGCGGCGTTTTTACTTAAATAAGAGAATTTATCTAAATGGTTTAAGAGATAGAGATCTCATTAACATATACTCACCAATTTTCTTCCATAGGCATAAGAAGGATTGTTTCATGATGATAACTAGATATTTTGTATGGTATACCAATTGCAACATATTGTCTCATGATTACATTACACAATTATTTGACTCTACATTTTGCAGTATATACGACCACTGCATGACGCCTTTCAGAAAAAAGCTTAAGAGAATCCTTACGACAGACCAAGTATGATGTTTATGCTTTTCTTTTTTTATATCTATTTTATGCATTTGATTGTGTAGACTACTGGATCTGGGGTTATGTGTTATAACTCCTGGATTATGGATCGTGTAACTATTCACAATTGATTTCTAGCTTGCAACTCAGTAGTAATAATCAGTCATTCTAACAGCAGGCAATTATCAAAGAGTTACTGAAAGTCTACTTCGGGAAGAACATAAGCAAGGACAGCCTGCAATTAGCGATGTTTTGGACAAGTATGTGTCTTCTCTTTCTTGCTAATTTAGAATGCTTGACTAATGGTAGGTCAATGTATTTCAGTTATACATATTTTCTTTGTCATCTTTTTCTTTCTTTCTACCGGAGCCTCCTGGCATTAGGTTTTGAACATGGGAAATTCATTAATTGATTTAATTGAATGATGGTCTTGCAGATATGGTCGAGTTCAGTGTGTTGGATTGGCAGTCTCAAATGTCGCAATGTGCTATTTTTTCTTTGATGTAAGATCTGATATGATGCAGGATGATTCGGGCCCTCAGGTTGAGAGTGAGGGTGGGTCATTGCCGTTGCGGGTTTATACGCGAAGGAGGAAATCGGCGCACGGTGGTGGTGAAGTGCATGAGAACGGTGAAGGTTCTGAATCTGGTTGTGTTTGTGGCTAAGGCACATGAGGAGGTGAAGAATTAGATAGTTATCTTTTATTATTATTATTCAGTTGTTGGACTTTTGCTTGTGTCGTATTTTCCTATGCTTTTGTTTCCTTATTTTATCATGGGTATATATAGCCCATGTGGATGAATATTTTATTTTATCAAAGAACTAGGGTTTGGGCAAGACGTCTTTGTGTTGAGGTTTCTTGACGCGTTTCCGATCGTATCTATTTTGTAACAAGATCATATGCTTATCACTTAGATAATTATCTTATGCTTCCCATCTCTTCCCTTTCTCTGTTTCATAAAATTCATTTTGGTTACCTTCTTTTCAGATTTTAAATATGACAGAAAATTCTGTCTTTCGCAACTGGAGGAATATTATGGTTCACGGATTTAACAACACCTGATCGCATACTTCTCCCAACTTTATGGTCTTTGACGCTGTGGATTAAACATGAGGTCAGCTTCCTTTCCTGTATCATGAGAGTCTTGATGTAACTATGTTTTAAAATGATGACCAATTGATCTATTTACTTGGTGATGCCTCTCTTTATAAAAAAGAAATACCATCTTATAATGAGATTGCATTGAATTTAATTTCCAAGCTTATCATTAACCTACATTTGACATTTACATGGACGCACTAGGCCTAAATAGAAATAAAATTTGAGGAAAAACATGAAACTAATATCAGTACCCTCAAAGATTTGTTCTTTTCGACTTTACCATCCGTTTTATTGATGGTATACATGTTTCGATTTGAATATGTCCAGAGGAGTTTTGATCTGTAGTTCCGTATTTCTTTTGTACGGAAAAATATTAATTGGTCTATGAATTGACGATGGAAGATGTTTTGACTACAACTTTATAGCACAACTTAGGTATCTTTGATGCTTTGATTAGTGTGAGAAGCTTGTCTGGTTTAATTTTTGTTTCACTAATTAATTTTCAGTTGCACCCGGCATACTGTTGTATTGAAGGCTGTAAACGTCCTCCGTATAAGTATAAGATCCGAGGAGCTCTGGCATTGCTTGACGCTATCACTATCCCACACTAGCACTTCCACACAATAATTCTACTAAAGGTGATCCTATTACAGGAATAGCCTCAGGTACACCTGTTACAATTTTCACCGCCCAATAACCAATTTGGTCCCGAGGTAAGGAAATCCAGTTACGCCAAAAGATGCGGTCAATACTCCCAGAAGGTCCCCCAAGGTATGTTTTTTACCCCCTTTTTTTAACACACATTAGTTCAAAGTGTAGGAAGTAGACAATCTACATTTCATTTGAGTGTTTCCTTTGTATCAAGTGGTTAGTTAGGATTACATTTGACTTCCCAATTAATGCATTTCTCTCTTGATGGTTTGAGTTTTGCGATTAACATAGATTGATTCCTCCATGATTGAACTGTGCATTGTTTTTGCAGGCTATATACTTCTATTTGATTACCAGTAACCTGTTCTTAATAGCACATGGGATTTGTAAGTCCCACTTTCTTCTTTTCTCCGACGGTCTCATCCCAGTTTATCCCACTTCATTAGTCCACTTTCTTTTTTTTAAACTTAAAATAGTACTCTAGTATATTATAGTGGGCTCTACTACTTTACTCACAACAAACAACTTTTTTAATCTCCGTTTCAGAAAAAAAAAAATATTGACTAATGGAGAGGGATGGAGATACTATAATCTTATTTATTTTGATGTTTTTCTCGGTGTTGAGGAACCCTGAGGTTCGGGAATTGTTGGGGATAGTGCCACCATCTTCAGCTGATAAAAAAAGATTCATTAGAATAAATTGGCAGTGAAGTTTTTAACCATATGAGGAGTAGAATAAAAAAGTAAATTAGTTGGTTATTTTGTGTAGGAGACTACTAATGGTAATAGTATGGTAGAATGGTTTAATATATGGAGTTGAGATTGTGGTGCAATGGTAGTGAATATTATAGCATCATGATGTCATTTTCCGTCTTATGCAAATTATGGATTGGATGCGTTTTAATTGAAGTGCTTATGTTTACATGGTAAATGATTGTCAGATTTGTTCTTTGAGCTAGGTGAATTTTACCTCTTTATGGTTTTAGTTAGGTGCAATTACCTTCCTCATGTTTTAAAAAGTGCAATATACTTCCTTGTAGTTTTTATTTTGTTGCATATTGCTCCCTATGTGTATTTTATCCGATTTTCAACTTATAAATAGTGAAATACCCTTAAACATGCAATACATATATTAAGATAATAGCATAAATATTAAAATAAAACATATTAAACCACAAAGGAGGTCTATTCGTGTATTTTGTCACGTTTGAGTAGAGGGATGGATTGCATCTCTTTATAAACCAAAAGGAGGCTCGGTGCATCTGTATGCAATCATAGGGGAAAACTTGCACCTGCGTGAAACCACAAGGAAGTAAATTATATCTTGTTATAAACCACAATGAATCTCGGTTCACCTTTTGAAAACATAGGGTGAATTTGCAATTGTCTCAAAACACAAGAAGGCTAATTATGATATATTTTTTAAGGCCTAAATTATTTTCATTTCATAATATTTGTATATATTTTTCCAATTGTGTCTATACAAAACCTTTAAATATGTTATTAGGTTACCAAACTTCAATACGAAATACACATATTGAGCCTATCGTGTTGATTATTGAGTATAATATCATATCTACAAGTTATATCTTCTACAAGTTATATCTTCGATGCGCATTCGGCAACACATATAATTCTATCATATACAAATATATTTCATTCTTTCCATTATTATTAGTATATTGTTGTAAATAATATTTACCATATAGATGATAACTATATATAAACCTTAGAGGATTGAAAATTCATCTTGTAACTCTATAAATAGAGGTATCGACCTCATAATAATACACATCTATTTCCGCTATCTCTTTATGTTGTCTTTTCTATATTAGTTTATAACACGTTATCAACAAACTCTTACCGATCTCCTCCGAACTTCCAACGATCCTTCTCGTTGTAAGCCTACATAAACAAATTTGTTTGTATATTATATTCAATATTATGATTTAATTGCCGAGCTACGTGGACTAGAGATATATTATTATTATTATTATTATTATTATTATTATTATTATTATTATTATTATTTAATAAAACATCATGTTGTTTTAACTTTTCTGCCATAGAACAATTTTATATTAGATTGAATTCTATAGATTCTTAATTTGATGGAGAAATTTTTGGATAATAACAAATTATGAAATATGTTGCTCGACGTTGTTTAATTAGTAAAGAATTAGATGAATCCGATTGACTATGGTTGTTATATTATGGTTGTAAGGTATTTTTTCGATTATTTCAATTTGTTGCTTCTGAAGTTGTATAAATAATATTTTTGAAGAATATTACAAATAAGCAATTAAAATTAATTTTATTTTGAAATTAATTAATTGTTGCTTCCTAAGAGACACAATATATAAATATTCATGAAGAATATTATATGCTCTTGAAGATCAATTTCAAAACATATTTTCAACTTAATTTGTTGCTCCATGATTAGCATAATGAATATTCCTGAAGCATATTAGATGCTATTTTTCGGATTGTCTCATTATTGTTGTATCATTTCTGAAAATGGAAATAATTCTCAAACAAAATAAAGTTGACCCCACCACTTCAATACATATTCACCGACTTTCTTAATTTGTGTGCCGAAAATAACTAGATCAATTATAATGGGACGGAGGGAATACAATTTATTATAATATGTAAGTACTCTCTCTATCTCATCATTATTTCCTCACTTTCCTCCTTTAGTTGTCGCACAATTCTTTTTTCGCTAAAATAGTACTCCCTCTATCCCGCCCGACTTGTCTGGAATTTTTTCGGCACGGAGATTAAGATATGTGATTGGTAGTGTGTAGAGAGGTAGATACCACAAAGGAAAGTGAGTTTGTATAGTAATTATTTTCCATTTTAATAAACTGGACAAATCAAGTGAGACAATATTAAAAGAAAAAGAAGACAAGTCAAGCAAAACGGAGCGAGAATCATTACAAACACTTTGTTTCAGAGTCTTCCCACACAATTAACAATTCTCCTAAAATATGAAGCGGAAAAGAAATATGACAAGAATTGTGAAAGAGAGGGACTACATTAGTTTGAAGTTTGAACCATGTACTACAATTTGTTTGGTAATTATCTATTGATGGGCTTCCTGAAACTTTGAAAATCGGCCAAATTTATAGGACTACTCAATTTCAAATATGATCCGGCCCAATATCTCATTGCAATATCGTTATATCAAATACATCAAATTGCACTAGTATTAGTATATATTGCTGTGTACGTATATTTTGTGTAATAAATGCGTTCTTGTTCGTCGTAGAAATCAGAGAGAGAAGCATGAATAATAATTTAATACTCTCTTTGTTGAGTACGTATAATTGTCGTTGTATAAGATGATAAATTCTAAAACTTGCTCAACTCACAAACAAATACTTCATCCGTCCCGATATTACTATCGCATTTTCTTTCGATATAGAGATTAATAAACTTTGCTTAAGTTGTGTATTTTACTAATTTTAATTGTATTAAGAAATAAACACAATTTTCAAGCAACGGTTGGTGAGAAGAATTAAGAATTTATCCAAATTTTTGCAAGACATAGTTGAGCCAATTATTTTATTTTTTTTATTTTATAATTGAAGAAATAATTTAAAATTTTCAAAAAATTAATACTATAATTTTCTAAGTTCGGAGTGGAATGAAATCGTGTGTGAGAGAGATTTTTGGAGAGAGTATATAAAAATGTGGGTATGAGTAGTGAATAAGGACTGACCCACTTTATTTTAAGATTAAAAAAGATATAATAGCAGTACAAACCGATTTGGAAAGAGAGACGTTAATAGCGGGACGGAGGGAATAGTTATCAAGAAGATTCGTAAGATACTAATAGTAAAAAGTTTCATACAATAGAAATAGCACACACACACACACACACACATATATATATAGAGTGGTTTCCGTGTGAACAGTCCTTATCGTGTGAACGTGTGAATAATGCACTTTAAAGACAAACGTATTGCATTTTTTATAAGGTAAATATACTGTACTTTTAATATCGAACTTTATGTATGCACTTAAAAGACAAATGTATCGCACTTTAAAATGCAATATCTTTGCCTTTAAAGTGCAGTATATTTGTCTTTAAAGTGCAGTGTTCGCATGTTCGCACGATAATAGACTGTTCGCATTTGAACCTCCTCATATATACATATATATATATATATATATATATGTTTATTATTTGCTTTATTGAGTTTGAATGAGCTTAAGAACACAAAAAATAACTTAAAAAAGTACTTATGTCTCATAGAATAATGGTATGATAGTCTCAATCCTTTTTTTTTTTTTTTTTTTGACGAGGAACCCGCAGCCGCTACCTTTGTTGATCCTCTTCGGAATACCCACACGAAAACTCTTCCAAAATTCCATTGATTTGCTAAATAAATACCGGTTTCCGGGTAAACAATTCGACTTTCAAAGAGGGACTATAAATTGGGAGATAAAAGACAAAGGTGTCTAATTTGTTTCATTCATTCCAAACAGTCGTAGACTTCAATGAGTGAGCCTTTTGAGTACTCCTAGAAAGCCTAGAAATAAGTAGTATAAGTTCCAAAAATAAAATATAATAAAAGATAAAGTAATTAATATCCCAACTCCAGTACTCTCTCCGTCCCACAAATAATATTCTTATTTTTCCAGCACAGAATTTAAGAAGAGTGGTTGATTGTTAGTAAGGTGTTGAGACCCTTAAGAAATAGTGGTTAATTGTATGTAATAATTTGCTATTTTGGAAAAGAGAATATTATTTGTACATCCCATAAAGGAAAAATGAACATTATTTATGGGACGGATAGAGCATTTATCTAACTTGCATGCGCTGTCAACGTCGTCTCCTCTTCTTAATGCGTTTTTCCCATATCCTTTTAGAATTGTTAAGGCTATTGTCTATTCCCATTACATTTTTTAACATAAATGCTAACATTATAAGCGCATTTGAATTGAATAACTTGTTTGTATTTGAACTTGGATGTATTTATGTATAAGCATTTAATTAGAGAAAAAAATAAAAGATAATTAAAAAAATTATTCTAAGAGGATTTGATATGTGGTTCTATTTTCATAAGTTATTTATACCAGCTTACTAAAATAAGTCATAAACAACATTTTTTTAGAATAAACTATTTTCATAAGTTCACAAAAAGTGTGCATAAATGCTTATTGTTTATAATAAGTTGTTTATAAGTCCTTTTACGCGTATTTGAGAGAACTTATCGAAATATTTTATTATAAATAAGTTAATATTATTAACTTATGTTAACTTATAAATAACTTTTAAGGAGGTTCACATATCAAATCCTGACAACTATATTTTATTTTTAAATTTGTTGTGCCTATATAAGTTATTATTATTGTATGTATCCAAACACAATTAAGTTATTAAATTTAAGTACTTATGCCATGAATTCTTTTGATATAAGTCCTTAATTTAGTTATTTTCCGAAACGATGTCTTAATCTAAAAAAAGCACATATGTGCGTATTTTAAAAAATTATCGAAATAATTTAGAAGTCACGTACTCGTCTTATTTTTATAAGTTAGCAATACATATGTTGATAGTAATAGCTTATCTTAAATATATGTGCAAGTATTCTTCCACCTGATGTTGATTGCTTCAATTTTTCGCACTATATTTTTTTTATATTAGTAGCTATTTATACTGCTCAAAAGTTTTACGAGTTTCTCCACCATCACTCCTCAACACTTTAATAAGTCGACCACTTTCTTGCTCCACTTGCGCTTTGCATTTCTTAAAATTCTCAAACACATCAGATTTCCTTTGCAGAAAATATACCCAGGATTTTACTACTGTATTCATCAATAAAGGTGAGGAAGTACCTGTTGTTTCCAAATGATACAGTGTTCATGATCAAGTGGTTTGTTGTGCAAAAGGAAGTCTGTTTTGCCTCACACAGCTGATTCATCTTGCTGAATGCTTGGTAAACCTGTGACCATATTTTTCTGGGCAAGTAGCTTTAGACTACGAAAATTTAAATGCCCAAAGCGAAGATGCCACAACCATGATTCATCCTTTAAAGTAGTGTTCATGCATATATAATCACTACTAGGAATATCAACACCGAACATTTGTTTCGCAGTTAGAAAAGCCTTTGTAATAAATCTACCTTTTCTGTCAGTTATGGAAAATTCTTTAAAGTAGTATTTACGCCACAAGGCACGTTTGGTGGCGACTTGGTTATGACTATCAAGAGGTATTCTCTCCGGTTGCTAGAATGGAAACTATCAGATTAATATTAAAACCGCTGAAAATACACCAATTGGACGTGAAGTCGGCGTTTTTGAATGGTCCTTTGGAAGACAACGAGGTTGTATTCGTCAAGCAACCTCCAGATCTTGTGAAAAATGGAGAAGAAGATCAAGTTTATAAACTGCAAAAGGCACTCTACGACCTTAAACAAGCACCAGAAAAAGTATGCAGCTGATCTCTTAAGAAGGTTTAAGATGTTTTGAGTGCAATCCAGTAAGAACTCCAATTGAAGTTGTCGAAGAATGATGGAGGAGCACATATTTTAAGCAAAGTGTTGGCAGCTTGAGATATATATATCCAAGGCAATCTCACTTGCAAGTTGCCAAGCGAATCATGAGATACGTAAAAGGTACTTATGATCATGGTTTGTTTTATGGTTCAGCTGATGATTGTGCTATTCTGACAGTGATTTGCAAGAGCACCTCAGGCGATTGTTTTAAGTTTGAAAGCGCCGTGCTCATACTCGCCGAGGCAGACGGAGCATATGCCGCCAGCTTCCTCCTCCGCGGACCATCTCTCGTCGTAAAAAAGGGCCGCCGCCTTAGTTTCCGCCGCGACCGCTTCTCCCTTAATTTCCGCCAACGGCTCCAGTCCCTCAAATTCCGCTGGGCCATCCCCATAAGAAAAACGATTTCCGCACGAGGGCGACTAGGCAAATAAATCAGACATATCAATACCAATATCACTATAATACTCCACACGATCATTATACAGTCAAACCAGAACGGGCCAACCCATTGCAATATCATCATATCCCAATATCAACATATTAAGCTGCAGTTTTGAATTATTATTTTTTTCGGACTGCATAATTGATTTCTATGTATGTATATAATTGTTTGTATGTCTTCTTGTTCCTCGTATATATAAGAGGGCAGTGGCGGAACTAGAGTTATGAAGTTGGGGGGTCGAAATAGAGGAACAACGGTGGCCGAAGGCAGAGAAAAAATTGAGAGTTGCTAAATATAATTTTAAATGGTTCAAACACAAACACGATATGAAAGATATAATATACTTCCTCCGTCCCATTGAAAGCGTCTTATTTTCCATTTTGGGCGTCCCATTGGAAGCGTCTTGTTTCTAAAAAAGGCAAGAATATGTGGACAAGATTTAACTATCCAAAAGTCAAACAATATACACCACACATTATCATTTTCTTAACATCCGTGCCCATTGGAAACAAGACGCTTCCAATGGGACGGAGGGAGTATATTATTTGTTGTATTTGTTACGCTGAGAAATATATTTATATAACTAGTAGAAAAAAGAGAGAGAAAAATATTTATAACATGTGAGAGAGTTATACATATATATTGAATTAATTATACTTGTAATAAAACTAAAGAAAACTATAAAATAAATAATTTAAAAGTCTAAAAATAGAAATCATACTTATATAACTAGTAGAAAAAAGAGAGAGAAATATTTATAAAATGTGAGGGAGTTATGCATATATATTGAATTAATTATACTTGTAATAAAACTAAAGAAAACTAGAAAAGAAATAATTTAAAAGTCTAAAAATAGAAATCATACTTATATAACTAGTAGAAAAAAGATAGAGAGAAATGTTTATAATATGTAAGAGAGTTATGCATATATTTTGAATTAATTATACTTGTAATAAAATTAAAGAAAACTAGGAAAAAAATAATTTAAAAGTCTAAAAATAGAAATCAAATGAGTGCATTGGGTTTCGAACATGAGACCTCTCTTTAAAAAAACAAAGTCATTAACCAACTGCACTACAAGTAAGTAGATAGCTATATTTTTCACTAAAATTATCTATAAGCAATACGAATTCTATGCCCTATTTAATCGAAGTTGCGTCGGCCGGGGGGTCGGTCGACCCTCCCGACCCCCCTCTAGTTCCGCCATTGTAAGAGGGAGAAGCATGAATTTATACCCTCTTCGATAAAGACTAGGTTTCCTAGTTCGTGTAGGTTAATTAATTGTTGTTAGAAGATTATTTGGAGATATAATATGCCATAAGATTGGACTTTTTACTAAAAGATATTTGATAGTAATATGTCCGTAAAATTCAGAGCGGATCACTTTTCAATTGTTTTTATTATTATGTTTTAATCATGGATAGGTCTGTCAATATGATCGGATAACCAATTAAACCGTATCGAACCAAATTATATTTAACCAACACAAATTAATCCAAAAGTGTATGGTTCAATATTCAGTTTGGCTATATGGTTAATGAACCAAACCAAACCGAAAATATTTGAATAACTTTTTGTATGTTAAATATTCCCCCCTCCCATTATTAATGTAATCTACTCCTTTTTAGGTTGTCAAATCAAATCATTATCATGTCTTTTAATTAAAAAACACTTGTTAGAATTATATCTTGGGTATATATTTAGATAGAGAGAAAAAAAAAATGTATATAATTTTTTGTAAAACATTAGTATAAAGCATGTATTTATTTTTTCTTTTGTCAATTTCTTTTGTCTCCTTTAAATTTTGGTCAAAACCAAACTGAGCCGAACCAGAGCGAATTTTTTATTTTGTATTTAGTTTTGTAAAATAAAAAATTGAATTTTCGATTCGACTTTTTGTTCGATTTAACTGAATTGACAGAATCACCAATTGAATGATAGGGCATGTCCTCATTTAATAAAAACATATCTTAGTACCGATTTATTAATCCTGAAGAATGAATTGTTTTGGTAATTAAAGATTAAATGGGGGCACCTACTAGTATTCCATTTGTGAGACAAATTAGAAAAAAAATCTTATCAATGCACAATTCCTTGTTATAAAGTATAAGTATGTCATTAGTATTAAGGAATAACCATTTGCCCAATAAGAAGCAAAGCAACAAGCATCATAATAATATTAGAGTGTTTGTAAATACTTATCATAAGCATTTGTTATTTGTTTTTGCTTAAAGTTGAAAATAATTGCTTTTAATCAAAAACAGGGGATTTTTTATAACAATAATAAACACAAATATATTTGGTAATTTCATAAGTTATGATATTTTAAGCACCAAAATTATATCTATAGATGTTTAAAGAAAACTGCTTAATTTAAGCAGTCTAGTTGCTTGATTTCAGAAAAAGCGGCTACAACCAGCATATTTTTCAAACAGTAAAAAACTGCTTATATTTTTAATAAGCAGATAAGTGTTGGAAAACATTGAATTAAAAGAAATTAAGTTATGAAATCAAGCATTAATTGCTTGTTGACTTGAATTAAAATTTAGTCCATTTTGACAGCGTTTTCGAGTCTCAAAATTTATCTGATTTACAAATTGAAATGTATAGTGACTATTTACATTTCGAGTAGATAATTGTAGTGTGCTTAATTTCTCAATTTCATTTTCGGTGAGTGAGAAATAGCGGCTCGAAGTTTTGGGGGACAAAACTAAGTTGTTACCTAAAGTGGATAAACTAACCTTATTCGGGTTTTGGAGAGTTACACATTAATCAATGTCTCGCATTGATTAATGAACTATAAATGATCTGGTATTTTAGTCTATACCACTTAGTAAGAGATAACAAAGTAATATATGCGCGCGAGCCTTTTCGCCGACCACCTCACACGCACTGTGGCGCGCCGCACCGCGCTCGAGTTCTCTTGTCCTTGGACTTGGACTTAGATCCTGACAATTGGTACTTTGAGTGATCTGTGGGCTTGTCCGTTGGACCTTGACTGTTGGGCTTTGGCTAATGAATTTTGTAGGCTACTTATGGGCTGACCTAACTCGTGGTGCAGTGCACCTCCTGCACCAGAGTATTTCTTTTTGGAACTCTCTGGAAGAAGCTGTATAGGTATCTCCACCTCTCCACTTCCCTCCCAACTCCCCAATACCTAGCTGCTATTATTGGTTGTGTTTACTCCAACAATAATTCACCTGGGTCGAAGAGCTTTTAAATAGGCCGGTCTGCAAAGCATTTCAACACACTTCTCATCAGTCTCTCTCTGCATCTTCATTCTAGTTGCTTAAGTTGTCCAGTTCTATACTCGCCGAAAGTCCAATTCGTTGGAGCTCGTAGTTCTGCGGTGCTGCGATACGTCAAATCGAAGAGCACTACCCAGGGCGTATTTCGTCTTGCGGAAAGAGACCTTCATCGACTCAACGAAGTTTCTGTTTTTCCATTTTTGTTCTATTTTTACGTTTTCCGACTTACCTTTTTTGGAGTTATATTAGCAACTTTGTACTTTACAATAAGTGCTTAAAATAAACATTTGCAAACATCCACTTTATTCGCTAGATGCATTATTTGTCACGGAGAAAATTAAAATAAAAAAATACAAATAAAATTTATAATATTATGATAAATGGGCCTCTAGAAAACTATGAAAAATCGGACCATTTATTTATACGACTACTCAAATTCAAATTCAACCCGGCCCATATTACACTTGATCCGTTAAAAAACAGCGATTCCCGCCAATATATCCGCCGGCGCTATACGCCGTTATCCTGCGCACCCCTCCGTGTTAACGACGTCAGTAATTCCCTAACCCAATACTAATTTTTTCAATTAATTGAATAATGATTTATTTCCTTCTTTTGTCTCTATAGTTAAACGTCGACAAAATAATATTCGATAGAATAATAATTTCATTTAGATAATAATTTCTTCCCGTCTCGATATATATCAATACACTAAAATAATGTTCGCTAAAATAATAACCTCGTTAAATAATTTTTTTTCGATCTCAAAGTTATTATTTTATTGATGTTTAATTGTAATTCGATCAAATAATATCATGTCTGCAAAGTGGGCAGCTATTGTGTTCCTTCATCCACGCCCCGATACAAACGGCGTGAAAACGGTGGCTGCACGCGGTGACCGTAGCGTGCCTCTCGCCGTTTACGTACCCGCCGAGGCAGATGGAGCATCCGCTGCCGGCGTCCTCCATCGAGCCCTCATCGTACTCGTCGAAAGCAAGGGCCGCCGCCCTTTGTTTCTACAGCAGCTTGTCGTCGATAAGAATTCCGAATTCCCCACAAGTAATGCATTTCATAGCCAAGATTACCAACACAACCGCCATAAGCATTATCGGAACTATGAGTGCCACGTGCAGCCAGACTATTGGTGGATAACCCAGTGCAATTTCAAGATATCCCATTGCAAAATTGCAATATAAAAAATATCAAGATGCACTATTGTTAACTTATATACTCGCAAAATAGTGACTAGTGAGAAACCAACATGAAGTAATTGTTGCTTTTGGTGAAAAATATAAAAAACTTATATACTTGCCAATTATAATGTAAGTTAAAAATTGCAAAATTGCAATATAAAAAATATCAACGAACCTCATTTTTCATGTAATAGACTATTATAATGTAAGTTAAAAATTGCAAAATTGCAATATAAAAAATATCAAGATATCCCACAAGTAATTGTTGCGAGTTTTTGAAATAAAAAGGCATTTTATCTAAGAGTATTATATTCTATGAGAGATACGTTGACGTATTGGTATCCATTAGAAAGTTTTGAATTGATGATGAAGAAAATAGTTATATGTATGCATCCGAAGCTATATCCTAAACAATGTTACGTTATTTAAGTATAATCATCAAATCTATGGTATACATAAACCAATAAAAAAATATGTGATCATGTTCTATTGACAAAACTGACAAGATGGTGGGGCCCACTATTAATTGTGCGCAAATTATTTTCTTTTCTAAAAAATACAAAATAGCAGAATAATTGAAAAAAAAAACTAGAACAAAAATAACGAAACAGGAAAATATTAAATTTTTATATTAATGGATTTTTTTTTTCAAATACGATCAAACAATATCAATTCTACAAAGCGGGCAACTACTTTGCTGCATCATCCACTTCTTGATACGGTGGCTGCAGGCGGCGATCGTCGGGCGCCTCTTGCCGCTCTCGTACTCCCCGAGGCAGACGGAGCATCCGCCGCCGGCTTGCTCCATCGAGCTCTGGTACATTCGTCGAAAACAAGGGGCCGCCGCATCCTAATCCCGCTGCCACGTGTCCAGGGGCGGTACCAAGGGGGTGCGGGTGGGTGCGACCGCACCCCCCATTTTTCGCGTCGAAGTCGAAATTCATGTGTAAATTTTACGAAAAAAATATTTTCGCAGCCCCCGTGTTTTACGAAAATTTAATATATGGAAGCGAATTTAAAAATATATTAGTTGCCCAACAATATGAACTAAATTAAGTGGTCCAACAACATCAATTAGCCCAACAAACAATTAAATTAAATTGCCCAACTGGTATGTACACAACGAGAATTGAGAGCCGAGAGTTAAAGGCATAGACCGCATCCAGCATCCTCCGCGTCCGGCGTCCGCATCCAGCATCCAGCATCCTCCGTGTCCGGCGTCCGGCATCCGGCATCGGGCGTCCGGCGTCCGGAGTCCTTACTCTTCGATTTTTGATTTATTCTCTTTTGTGGTAAAATTCTCAAAACCCCTAATTTAATTTTTATTTGAATTGTTGATGGGCATTTTGTAATAATTAGCTATTTTCTTTTAATCTCTTATGTCAATGATGCAATTGAAGTATTAGACTTGTTGATGTTGTGGATATGATAAATGACTAAATTTTGATATTCAAGCTAGTTAAGAATTTGACTATTTGAGACTATGTGTAGATTATAATGTGTATGTTTATTAATATGATCTAATAGGAATAAATATGAAGCAAAACATGAAGAAACTTGATTTCCATTTCAAATGTAAAGAGAACCTAGAGATAATGATTCTCCTCCACTTAAAGTTCCAAGAATCGATCAAGAGGAAGATGTTCAACGTGAAATATATTTCAAAAGAGATCCAGGCCTCAGTAAGATGATATGGGATTATCCGGTTGATAAAAGAGATGAGATGTGGCGACGTTATCTAATAGCAGGTCCTCATCGACCAAATCCTTCTAGAAAAATAGACAAATACAAGAGAAAGTTTTTGAGTTCTGACTCGCTATTTTTGTCGTTTTTATGGTTTTTGTATATCATTTTAGACTCATTATTTTGTCATTTGTATATGTTATAAGTACTTTTGACTTCCTTATATTCATTGTTATATTATCTTTTCTCAAAAAAAAAATTCGGGGGCTCCGCCCCTTAACCCCCGATAAATCTCGCCCCTATCTATAAATCCTGGTTCCGCCCCTGCACGTGTGCCTTACTTTCTCCCGCAGCTCGTCGATGAAAATCTCAATTCTCTCGCACCTAATCACTTGGAAAACCGTTAAGAATAGAAAAATAACGGCGGTTACGACAACTATGTACGGAACGAGAAGAACCCAAAAAATCGTTGGATATCCCATTGCAATATCGAGATCATCAAATTGAGTGTATATAAATATTAAATAAGAGGGTGAGAAAGAATTATTACTCTCTTAGTTGAGGATTAGATTTTCTAGTTCTTGTAAGAAACATTTATTACCTTCGATCACAATCTAAGCAGTGATGTTTCACCCTCCCAAAATTGTATATCTAAAGTTATAAACCCTAGAAATTAATGCCGCACTCCCGAATGGTAAATTCTACTTCCGTCCCTTAATTTAAATGTGTCAGACCGCTAGATCATTGGGTTGGACAATATATCATTATCTTCTAAATCTTTAATATTTCTTTCTAATAATTTATTAGTTCGATATTCAGTGGCGTAGCTACATGTTGGCCAGTGAAAGCAATGCGCGTAGAATACTTTAATTTTCCTTTTTTCTTTTGACATTTTGATATGTTTTGTAGAAAAAAAAATATAAAGTCATTAAATGTAGAAAAATGTCAAAATCCTAGTTCCATTATATTGAGAATCATGATGATATTTTTCATAAAATAAATACAGATTTAAAGATGACATGCACCCTTCCTCACTGTTTATATTGTACTTATTTCATTGGAAGAATGTTCTCTCGTATTTCTTTTCCAATTTGTCTTGTTATTATTGTCTCATTTGAAAATAGATACTACTAATTAGAGAATTAAAATCAATTTAAATTAGTAAATCCGCTACTTTAAACATTTTTACCAACTTTCTAATCCACGTACACAAAAATATTATAACGAGATAATAATGTCATAGAAGGCGCAAAAGGTAACTTATGGAATGGCTGGTTGCGCTTGAAGATTATTTTTTTCTTTTTCATGTATTTCAAGTAGCGGATATTGCACGAACGGAATTATTGAAAAATCTAAATACATTGCATAGAGAAAATAAAAAAAAATCAAGTATATATTACTATATTATGATAAACGGGCCCGTCAAAAACTATGAAAACGAGCCTATACTTATCAGGCTGAAATTCAAATCCAAACCGGCCCGTATTACAACAGATACGTTAAAAAACAGCGGGTCCCACCAAAAATCTACTGTCGCGGCCGCTATGCGCCGTTATCCTCCGCACTAGGAGTGAACAAAAAAGTTACGACCCGTCCGACTCGTTCGCACCCGCCCGAACCCGCACGGTTTTTTTTAAATAACAAGTGTTATGGTTTGCCAAATCACTAACCCGCAGAACACGGGTCGGATAGCGGATACACACCATTACCCGCCCGCCCGCCTGCATTATATTTATGATTTATTAAACAATTACATATTAAATAATACTACACAAGTACACATTACAATATGTCAATATCCCATTAGTAAATTCCACATCATATTTAATATTACAAATAATAGAATATTATATTAGAATTAATGGAATAAAAAATAAAAAATTATAGAATACTAATTTAAAAACTTAATCTTCGAGACTTCGACTACAGTTATCAGTTTATTGTTATTCTTTTCAGTTTATTGTTATTCTTTTCGGATATGTAGGCTAGAAGAGTATAAGAGTACTAGTAGTGGTGTTAAATTGATAATGTTACTATCATTCTATATGCTAAAGTGATATTAAGTTTGATAGAAATTATATGTTTTTATTGCCCTTCTACACTATAGTCAATCCGCAACCGCCCGCCTACCCGCATGAACCCGCACAACCCGAACCGCACGATTTTTAAAAAAAATACACCCGTACGATTCAAAAAATTGGTAACCCGCTACGGCGGGGTCGGGTGGAATTTTTTGTTGAAACCCGCCCGAACCCGCCCGTGTACACCCCTATTCCGCACTAGTCGAGTTAAAGGGTGACTCTAATCCTAAACCTACTTTTCCAACGTTATAATCATCACGTCAGTTTTTTAAATTCATTAACATTTTTCATTTCAACTTCAAACTATAAACATAACTTTTTATGGGTTCCACTAATATATAAATACAACATTTATCTATATATCTATATATAAATACTAAAAAAAATTGTTGTTATAAATATTAATAAATAATAATAATAAGTTAAATATTTTTAATTCATATAAAATTTATTACTAAATTATTTAAAAAATAGAAATTATATAATTAACATTAAAAATTACATAATTAAACTTGAAATTACTTAAACAAAACTGAACAAAAAAAATTAGAAATGACAAAATACATAAAGAAACTATATTGATGCATATTGTTGCCAAAAATACTCCATCAAATCTGCTTGAAGGCGAAAATGAGTTGCCTTATCAGTCAAATTCTCATAATTTCGAAGATAATCCGAATACCCATTATTTGACCCATGGTTATGTCGGTTGGAGGAGGTGTATCTTCATTAGACCAATTGCCGCCACTTCCGACCATTCGTTCTCGATGATCATGTTGTGCATAATAATGCACGTATAAATTATTGCGGTCAGATCTTCTTTGAAATAAGATTTTTTAAAGGGTGGAATAATTTTCTACACATGATCATCTTCATCTTCATCGACAAGGCTAGTATATTGTAGCCCTGCTTGTGAGGAATGTTGTGGAAATTGAGAACCCGAATATTGAATTGATACTTGTTGCGAACCTAAAAAAGAGCCTCCGGAATTCGGTAACATTTCATATTGAGACAATTGATGATATTATGGAAATTGAGAATGTGGTGGAAATTGCGAATATGGTGGAAGTAGTGGAAATTGTTGATAATATTGTGGGTTGGGACTATGAGATGAGTTAGATTTTTGAGAATCCGAATTTTGAAAACTTGAATTTTCAGTCATTTCTAAAGAGAGAATATTGTGTTGCAGATTTTTTTTAATGCAAAAATTGGTAAGTGTTTGATGAACTTCAAAGACCAAACACGAATATATATAGAAGATTTTTAGTAGTAATATATCAATATACCCTATTTGACTATTACAATTACAAAATTACCCAACTTTATAAAAACTATCCACTATATACCCAAATTTACTAAAATACCCCCACTTTTTTACTTATCTCACCTAAAACTGTCAGGCCATGATCGGACCGTGATCGGACCATGTCGATGTGTCCGACCGATCGGACATGCCCGATCATGGCCTGATAGTGATCGGCCTTGTGATAGGGCATGATCGATCATGGCCTTGTGATAGGGCATGACCGATCATGCCCACTATTCAAGTAGTGATCGACCTTTGGTCGGGCGTGTCCGACCGGTCGGACCCTGATCGGGCCCTCTGTTCACGTGATCGGATCATCCCATAGTAGGGGTATTTTCGTCTTCTTGGGTATATAGTGTAGTTAAATATAAGAATTGTGTATAAATGTATTTGTCTTTTCCCAGATGGGCATTTCACCGCCGGACTCAAGATTTTATTACCGTTACTTTTTTGAATCGTTGCAAAATTAGTGACCATTATAAATTTTGGTGCGAATCCATAATGGCAACAATTCATGCACTGCATAAGTTAAGGTACAACGGTTAATAAATAACAACAATTCACGCTCCTTGAATTAATTTTGATGAATTTGTCATTGCTATTAATAGTAATAATCATTAATTAACGTACAACAATCCATATGGCCTTTAAATTGACAGCATTTGACGTAATTAATGTTTCACGCGTGTATCTGTTACACGTGCCAATGACATCGCGGCGTACGTGCACGCATCATGCATGCGCTGCGATAGCCCGTATAACTCCAAAGCTGACTTCTCATATAAAAAGTCAAGTTTGCCACGTCAACTAATTTTCACTCTCTCCAACATTACAAAGTTCAAATCCAACTTTTGAGAAGTTTTCAAACCTCCCAGAGGCACTCTAACGCCGTCAGTAATTCCGAAATCCAATACTTTTTTTTTTCATTTAATTGAATTTTACTATTTTTATTTTCTTCTTCTTCTCAAACAATATTATGTCTGCAAGGGCAGCAATTATGCTCCTTCATGCACCTCTCGATGCAAACGGCGTGATAACGGTGGTTGCAGGCGGCGATCTTCGCGCACCTCTCGCCGTCCTCGTACTCGCAGAGGCAGATGGAGCAGCCGCCGTCGGCTGCCTCCTTCGATCTCTTTCTGTAGTTGTCGAAAATAAGCGCCGCCGCCGCCTCCCCCTCGCGCGGCCGATTTCTGCCGTTAAATTTCTGGATCAGATTCTCGATGTAATCTTCGAATCTCCCACGAGTAATGCAATTCAAAATCAAGTAGACGGGAATGAATATCGCAGCCGCTATGATCGGCGACAGAAGCACACAAAATAATATATTGCAGTATAAAGATATGAAATTGCAGTAATTACTTATATAAATAAGAGGAGAAATTAACATGGTTTAATAATATCATCTTCGTTGAGGATTAGATTTCCAAGTTCTTGTAGGTTAAGGTAGATTAATTTTGTTAAAAGATATATAGACATATATATAATTGTTGATATGTTTAGACCATTTTAAAATAGTTAGTAGTAAAATATCTGTTTAATTAGTAGCTTAAAATATTATTAATAAATTTAACCAATTAAAATATCGATTAAAATGCGTATTTGTGCATGTATTGCTCACTATTACATAGAAGCACTGATTGAACTAGGACTTTTAGTCAGAGGGTCAAAATAGAAACAAGAAAGAAATCGTGCTAATTGGAAAGTCGAATGAAGTGAAAAAATAAAGGCAGAAGTCGCGGAATAAAGAATTTCAACCTTTATGAAGGCGAAATTTCGACGGCCACCCCCCTTAGTTCCATCCATGCATGGAATTTAAGCTTACCGACACATATTATATAATGGTTGCGAGTTTTGTAATGTCGAAAAGGGTATCAATATAAGAGATTTCAAATATTAGTTTCTATTATTAATTTTTATGATAATCTAAAGTATGTAAATCAAAAAATTTTATAAATATATGCGAGTATAAAAGTTAGTGTTTGCATTGCTAAACTATTTAGATTGTTAATAAACTTCATGAATTTTTCAATTACATAAAAAGGGTCGGGTTGTATGACTTGTTCCTAAAAATCCTTGTCCATTCAATTGTTAACTAGTAGTATAAGATTGTATAACTTTATAGTGTATTATTATGTGAACCCTAAAACCATTATCGTTTATAAACATTTTTACTGTTAAAGGTGATCTCATCTTACATTAAAAAACAAGAACGAAAAGAAAAGAAACAAACATATTTTCGACTAGAGTCTTAGACATGTTACGTACTTTTGGTTTATAGTGAAATTCTTAATTGTGCATGTAGTTTATTCCCAATTTGGTCCACCGAAACTCTTATATTTTACAACGTATGCATATCCCTTGTAGTTATATACATGAAAAATACACCGATACATATAGTGTAGTTGATATTTTTTACTTTTACTTAAATCGTTGATTTAGAGTTGATCTAGTATTCAATTCGAGTCAATTCAAATTAATAATATATATGTGGAAATCTTAAAATATGTATTTACAGAGAGAGAAAAAAAAAGAAAATATAAATAGAATCTCGTCTAATATTACAAACGGGCCCACCAAAACTGTGAAAATCGGCCCATATTTACCGGCTACACTCAAATTCAATTTCAACCCGGCCCATATCTGCAACTTCCGCCGCAAGAACGTCCTCGGCAATTCCGAAATCTCTGCAACTTTTTTTCTCTTCTTCTTCTTCTTCTTCTTCTTCTTCTTCAAATCCGATCATACAATACCATGTCTGCAAAGTGGGAAGCTATTATGTTCCTCCATCCACGCCTAGATACAAACGGCGTGATAAAGGTGGCTGCAGGCGGCGATCGCTGCCCGCCTCTTTCCGTTTTCGTACTCCCCCAAGGCAGATGCAGCAGCCGCGCCGGCTGCCTCCGTCGAGCTCCCGTTTTAGGAGTTGAAAACAAGCGCCGCCGCTTCCCACCGCCGCTGCCGCAGTTTCTCGATGATAATTCCAATTCCCTTATAAACCGACAGTCCCGTACTATATTCGAAAAAAACATACACGGCTATTATGTAAATAACCACAATCACCCACAAACATCTTATAATTTCGTTTTGGATTAACATTTTGTATGTTTATAATGAGTATTTGAAAGTCTCCTTAGTGATATATGAAAATATTGTATTTGTGTTAGTTTGATTAATATTACCCGAATTAATATCCGCTTCTTAAATTTGGTATGGTTGTATAGGATTAGGATATAAGATTTGAATATATATATTATTAATTTAAATAGATATTAATAGGGATTGAATGCTACCACTTACGTGAAGTGGTAATACTAATTACACTACGTGTTAAGATATGAATATATAGTAGAGAGTTTCTAGGAAACAATTTCTTTAACCATGATTATAGGAAGTTATTGATTTGAATAATTGAATCTAGGATGTTCTTCGTTTGCAAGATATATATACTCATACATCAACATAAGTCCTCTAATTATATTACATGAGTGAGATTTTTCATTGTAAAATCTTGTATTCAATCCAATGTCAAAGATTCAAAACTAATTTTGTATTTGCAACTGTTTATTGTAACCACTTCTTACTTATTTTTGCTTAAAGTTAAAAAAAATTATTTTGAAGCAAAAATATACCATTTTTTGTACCAATGCTCATAAATAGGGTATCTTTTGCATGACCGACAAATATTAGAAAATCGCTTATATAATTAAAAATTAGATAAACACTTAGAAAAACAACTACAAGTATGAAAAAAAAAATATATATATTCCTCTTAATGTTAGTTTTAATAAAGTATGAATTTACATTAGAGGACAGATGAAATACAAATAATATTTCCACTTCCGAAATACATACACCTTTTTTTTAATTAAAAAAAATTAATTTGATCATATAATATCATTTCCGCAAAGTGGGCAACTGTTTTGCGTCTTCATCCAGGTGGCAATACACACGGCGTGAAACTGGTGGTTGCAGGCGACGATCGTCGTCCGCCTCTCGCCGTCCTCATACTCGCAGAGGCAGATGCAACAGCCGCCGCCTTTCTCCGTCCTCTCCTTGTAGGTGTCGGAAACAAGGGCCGCCGCTTCACCCCACCGCCGCCTCCAATCCCATAATATCTGCCGCAGATTATCCAGTTGGGACATACATTGTACAATGGGAAAATATCAATAATACCCAGTCTGTATTCGAAATTGCAGTATCTGCCACTCTTAAATCAAAATTGCAGTTATACCCACGCAGACCATTTTCTCCCTATTCTGGCGCGCTGACAACCTCTCGCTCGTCCTTACTCGCTGCACCGGGCGCGTCTCGCTCGGGTGAGCTGGACGACAAAGGCTGCTTGCGTTTGACTGCTTGGGAAGGCGCGTCTGCTACAGGGCAGATTCCCACGCCCTGCAGCTGTTCTGATGGGATTAAATGCGTTGTTTGATGCGCTGCTGATGGGAATAAAAGCGCTGCAGCCTTTTTTTTTGTTTCATGTATGAATTTAGGGTTTGTAATTCGTTTGTAAATGCATTAAATAAGATTTTTTATGGAAACAAAAATGCAATTAAGGGTTTTTAATTCGTTTGTAATTCGTTGCATTAAATGCAGCAATTAGGGTTTGTAATTCGTTTGTAAATTAGGGTTTCTAAATCTCGTAAAATTAGGGTTTCTAAATCTCGTAAATTCGTTTGTAAATCTCGTAAAATGCGTTTTTTATAAATATGAAAAATTCAAATACGGGTTTCAAATTTGTTTTTTTAATTAGGGTTTGTAATTCGTTTTTTATAAATTTTTTTTCATGTATAAATATGAAATTAGGGTTTGTAATTCGTTTGTAAATTAGGGTTTTTAAATCTCGTAAAATGCAAAAAGAGAATCCAATATGGGTTTGAAATTTCTCTTTTTTTAATTAGGGTTTGTAATTCATTTTTTATAATTTTTTTCATGTATAAATATGAAATTAGGGTTTGTAATTCGTTTGTAAATTAGGGTTTTTAAATCTCATAAAATGCGCAAAGAGAATTCCAATACGGGTTTGAAATTTGTTTTTTTTTAAATTAGGCGAGCAATTTTAAATTAGGCGACCAATTTTAAAATTAGGGTTTTTAAATTTGTTTTTAAATCTCGTAAAAGGCGACCAATTTTGAAAGTCTCTCAAAAATTGTTGAAAAAATTAATTGGTCGAAATTAAAATATTAGTGTGTAAAATTTTCTTGCTCCAATTAAACGAAGGAAAAAAACATAGGTTTTGATTTAGGAATAAAATATTGTTCTAGATAATATATTTCATACATTATTCATTCCCACCTTAAAAGAAGGGATATGAACCGAAAATTTTGGGATTTATTTTGAATTGTCACACCACTCCATCAAACATTTATTTACATCACCAACATTTATTTCTCACTTTCTTCTCTACCGTTTTTCACTCACCACTAACACCACCAACATATATTTTCGCAGTTCATAGAAGGAATTCTTCTAGGCGAATTCTAGGCGAATCATAGAAGGCGAATTCTATTGTCACACCGTTTGTTACACCACTAACACCACCAACATATATTGTCACACCGTTTGTTCATAGAAGGAATTATTCCTCAAGCCACATCTCCGGGAAATTCTTCTTTTGCTACATTATTCACCCTTACATTTTCGCACTCTTCTGAAGCAGAAAAGCGGTATCTTGTGAAGCAGAAAGCGGTATCTTGTGAAGTGAAGAAATTTGTGAAGATTTTTTGTAGCTTCATCGAAATGGATGAATATATTGCCGCCTCGCAGGTTAGTAGACGAGAATATGATTCTTTGTAAATGAAAAGTAATGTTTTATCGTGTTAGTAATGATCGGTTTTGTTCGATAGGCGTATCTGAAACTTCTGTAGTTTATATTTAGGGTTTGTAATTGTTGTATGTTCATAAAATTAGGGTTGATAATTATTTTAAATATTGTAAGTGATATGAAGCAAAGCGATTATAATTTCCGTGTTTTAGTCTTTTAAAGTTTTATATCCCCAAATAAAATATATTTTATAGTATATATACATAATACAGAGATATACGGAATTTATATGGAGGACGAATTATGTTTTAAGATTACCTAGTATATATGTTATTTTTATTATTAATATATTTTAGTAACATATTTATAATAATACACATATCGATATATAATATATTAATAAATTAAAATATTTTAATAAATATTAATTTATTAATTTTAGTAGGGATTTGTATTATATTATATTTTACGTATTAATATTATAGTATTTATTTATATTATATTATAGTCTATTTTAAATTAAATTAGTATTTATGTATTTTACAGTATTAATACATAAGGATATTAATATATGTTATTTATATTATTAATATATTTTAGTAACATATTTATAATAAGATACATATCGATATATAATATATTAATAAATTAAATATTTTAATAAATATTAATTTATTAATTTTAGTAGGGATTTGTATTATAGTATATTTTACGTATTAATATTATAGTATTTATTTATATTATATTATAGTCTATTTTAAATTAAATTGGTATTTATGTATTTTACAGTATTAATACATAAGGATATTAATATATTATAACGTAATTTAAAATATTTGCCGTATTTTAACGTAATTTTAACGTAATTTAATATATTAGTCTATGTAACGTATTTTAACGTAATTTAAAATATTTGATGTATTTTAATTTATATTATTAATATAAATTTAATGAAATCCGTATTTTAATAATTTTAACATATTTTAAAATATTTGACGTATTTTCAAAATTATTAAAATACGGATTTTATAATACGCAGTTATTTTACAAAATTATAATACGCAGTTATTTTATAATACGGATATAATATATTTTATTTCGTAGTTATTTTATAATACGGATATAATACGGATTTTATAATACGCAGTTATTTTACAATATTTCGTAGTTATATACTACGGATATAATTCGTAGTTATTTTATAATACGGATATAATACGAATTTTATAATATATAATACAATATAGTCTGTGTAATTAGTCTGTCTCTTCGACTTGTTATAATTTGTTTGTATGTTCGAATTTGTTTATATGTTCTAATTAGTCTTTGAAACGGAGATATAGACAGTATTATGAATATATTAAATTTATTGAGATGTTATAAATAGTATATGTCTCGTAGAACATTATTATTCGCTGTAAATTATTTGTTAACGTGCATTACAGAGCTATACTACTAAATTATGGTGAACTAATTTGACATTTTTCGTTAATGCAGAGTCTATGGTATTATTTGAGGTATGTAGCCAGATCGGCTAAACCTCAAATCATGATTCATTACAAGTGGGATGTGATCCCACTGATCCGCGACACATTGACGGCCGTCGGCTGTGACACCCTGTATGCACAATTCTGTGAGAGTAGCCCTTTCGGCCATTTGATGGAATGAGAGGGGAGTGTAAATGCAAGCAAAGCTCTCCACCAGCTCCTGTGCCGTGAAGTGGAATTCGCCGACTTTGTATCCAACAACTTTTGGTTTCACGTATCGGATCGTCATTTGAAGTTCGGTCCGCGGGAATTCGCCCTGGTCTCGGGGTTGATGTTTGTGTCATCGACATTTGACCCAACAATGGAGCATGATGCTTCCACGGTTCATGCAAGGGCCGTATTTTGTGGAAATCGGAGACTGAAAATATCCGAGTTGGAGGATATTTTCAAAGAACACGAGGTGAACGGCGCATCGGCAGCCGACTACGTGAAAGCGGCAAATGTGTTGATGCTGCACCTACTAATCTTGGGTGTTCCGAGGCTGAGACTGATCGACGACTTTGTTTAGGTGTTAGTGGACAACCTGAACGAATGGAAGGAATTCCCGTGGGGAGCGTATGCATACCGAGCATTGCTTCACTACAAGCAATTCATTCCCAACACTCTTGCGGGTTGTAAGGTGTCTTATGTGTTCAGCGGGCCCGTCTGGGCCTTACAAGCATGGACTTACGATTGCATCCCCGAATTTGGGAGGGCTTGTGCGAACTTGGTGGACCAACATGCGCTTCCACGTCTGTTGAGGTGGAATTTCCCGAGAGTGAGAGGGACGTTCGCTGGATTCTTCGACGATGAGGTAAAGAACTATGTTTGTTCAGTCCAAACAAAACTATGGTAAAATATATATATACTATGGAGAACTATAATCTTATACATATATATAGGTCGTAAGAAACCATATAAATTCATATATCTCTATTTAAATTATATAGTTCGCTGTTTTATATTCTGATTATGTAACATTGCTTGTTTTATACATAGTTGGAATGCGGACCGATGGTGGAGGAGAAAGCAGAGATCTTGACTGATTATTATGCGAGCACGCTGTCCGGCGAGGCACTTGGCGTACCGTATAGAGAGCCTGTTGTTGTCCAGTTTGGATCTGATCAAGCCAGAGCGATGGGCATTCCTCGTCCACGTGGCCCTGCAGCGCCCCACTCTCCGCCTGGCATGCAAAGACGATCCGAACGAAATCAGGCTCCGGCAACTTCGGAGGGGTCTAGCAGTCTTGATACTCAAGACATGACTCATCGAGAGAAAAAGTTTTGGAAGAAGATCAAAAACTTTTTCTCCAAAAATAAGTTGGAGCGGAAGTCAGCGAAGGAGGGAGCACAGTCGTATAGTCATGTCGAGGAGGGTCGTCGACACTCAGTTTCACATAGTTGCGGCATCTCCGATAGTCACGACATCTCGGGTCGACATTCCGAGAGTCGCGGCATCTCGGGACGACATTCCGAGAGTCGCGGCATCTCCGATCGACATTCAATTTCTTGTACTCGCGGAGCAACTCCGCATGTATCATCTGGTCGGGTCGACCCAGTTGTTGATGTCGTGACTGATAGCAGCGACTCGTCCGTCGCATCCGAGGCACGCACGAAGAAGTTTCATGATCGGCCCATGTCTACCCAGCCGTTGCAGCTTCCATACCATGAGCCCGCGCAACCTTCTGCTTCTCCCAGTCCGGTGTCAGAGGTAGGCTATTAAAGGTTTTATTGAGACTTATGTACTTTTTACGAAGATATATACATAAACTTAACGTAAACGCTTCTTTTATAGGAAACCGATGAAGATCACTCCGTATATGATGATGATTTCTCCGCATCATGAGCACTTATTGTGTCCCCGATACAAGTTGAACCGTTGAAAGTGGTGCCGGCGGGAGATGCCGGTATCAGCCGGAGAGGAGGAAAGGGAAAAGAGAAGGCCCCTATGGAAGAAGATCCGAGTAGCCCACGTGGACGTGGATTGCGCACGAAAAGACCCTCTCGTGCAATTACGTCGTCGTATGTTGCCCCGAAGAGGAATCTCGCCCGTTACCTCGGCGATTGGTCTGTCCTTGGCTTCAAGGAATATCGGGCGTGGCGTCGCGCACACAATGAATTTCGTGACCACGTCTACACAGCCACGAGATATCATTTGACGCACTCGTGGTTTGATATCCTCGAAGATGTTTCGAAGATGCTTACCCATGACATGATCGAATGTTATTTGGGTACCCTGAGGAGGCAATTGGCGAGAGGAGACGGTCTACTTCATGGTGTGCGGAGCGGCACAACTCTCATTCTTCCCGTACAATTTTGGGTAAGTATTTAATGTTTTATACAAAATTGTTTCTTAAAATGCTAACAATATGTATTGTATTAGTCTCAAATGCAATATTCTTGGGCGAACAACGGGATGGACGTGGATGCATGGGAGTCTGCCGAGGCGCTGCAAGAAGCTGCGAGAGAATGGGCACCGGGGCTGTAATACATAAGTTATATCTTCGAATTTAATTAAAATGCAGTGATATATTAGTGTAATGCAGTGAACTAATGTTCTGTTATGGATTTCTATAGCTCATACTTGTTTGCTTTGTCACCGGAGCTCATTGGATCACCGTGCGAATCCGTCTGCATGCATGGACTGTCGAGTTGTACGACTCGTTGTGGGCGATTTCCGACGAATCATATCGGCGGATGCGGAGAGAGAGCATACAATCGATTACACGGATGATGTACAGATTGTTCGATTACAACATGTACTTCGAACGGCTGTACGGGCAACCACGCCAAGAAGCTTGGCGTGATATGCATTTGGAGGTCTTTGAACGAGCACAGTTCGTACAAAGAGACCAAGTCAATTGCGGTGTATATGCCCTATAATCCGTGCACCGGTTAATCGATGGCGTGCCGAGGACAGAACTCGTCCAGAATGAGCTCGATATTTGGAGTATTCGGCATATTATGGGGATGCGATTTGGTTGATGTGCGTCGTGGTTGACCCGGTTGATGATTAGGCCCATTTATTTGTTATTTATGGTTATGTAAGACATTTCATATATCTCTCCGGAGATATATGGTATTTATATTTGGTATTTATGGTATTTATGAAATTTATAAGTAATATTCTGAGATCTATTACGTAATATTCTGAGATCTATTACGGTTTACGGGAAATTATAAGTAATATTCTGAGATATATTACGTATTATACTTTAGACGTTAATTTAGAAACGTAAAAAAGCATAATTGTCCATACATATTTTATATTTAGTATTATAATGCATAAATTGTCGGATTATTATTTATACGGAGATATATAGATATTTTACGGAGAACTATAAATGAATATTTATCTCTTACCTATGATGTAATTGTTGGATATGAGTCAGTAGATGATACTCAGCTGTTCGTGGTTAAAAGAAAATTGGGGGAAATCATAGTAGTACTATGAAATTGAAGATCCCAAAACCGAGCTGATATCAGTAGTTCAGTGTGTCGTTAGGATTAGCTGATGTATAGGTTAGACTTGTTGTAATCGTTTTTATATTCTTGTCTAAGTCCTGTACGGGGTAATTGTTGAACTGATCTTCTGTCGAAGATACTTTTCAGAACCCCATGTCATAAGTGTAATCGCTTGCGTTCTTCAATCATCAGCTGAATAGACCTCAGTAGAAGCCAATCCAGCAGCTGATAAGTCATCAAGCATAAGAACTCATGCAAGCCCAAGACGTTCGCTTAGCCGCCAACTGACATACTCGAAGTTACATTCCTTGTCACCGACTCGCCGAAGAAGACAGAGACTTTACGATCATCGTATCCGACGTAAAGCGACCCAAGCCTACTTAAGTCTTTTCGAAGGTTCAGCCAGAAGATCATACGAGGTTGTTTGAACGGTCAACTCGACATTCTCACCAACCACAAACCTCGACCAATGAGAAGCCGACAACGCCTTACTCGCTCCAAATAGTAAAGGCTGCTCTCATGTATGCAATTAACCGCCCCGCCGCAACAAGTTCGAATTAATGGCCGTTTTCTTTGGAAGCTTGTGACACGTGGCATCGTCGTCTCCAACGGACATATGCCATAGCTCACCGCTATAAATAGAGAAGATTTCGAAGCTCCACGAGCGCGAAGCACGAAATTAAAAAGGGAAATTGCTCAAGCTCTCAAACACTCTAAAGCAACTCAATCAAAATATCCCAATGAAGAATCGCACTTACTAGAATATTTTTGTGGTTCTTCTCTCTAGAGTCTTTAGATCCCTTTCTTCTCTACCTAAGCTCATTGTCGATTTATAGCTTAGATTCGAAGGAGTTCATTTTTAGTTGAACTGTTCTTATTGTAAGAACTCCTTCATTAGTTGGAGAACCTGTCTTCACCCCTTTCGAACTTAGGTTTGAATTGTAAAGTCGCTAAGGACTATAACTTAGAAGGATCCGTCCCGTGCACAGTTTCCTTGCCGAGACTTGCTCGGGACTAATCAACAAGTTATCCCTGCTCGTTCGGGACCGTGGACGTAGGATCTTGCGTATCCGAACCACGTTAAACCGCTTGTGTTCTTTATTATTTTATTGCATACAAACCTTTGAAAATCATAAGTTTGCATAAAACGTATTTCTAAAATCGCACAGCCAAAAGAATTTAATATGCGAAAACACGTTTTCAAAAAGAGACAAACTCCGGGCCCCACACTTATCCGCACACTTATAGTCTCCGAGTTTCGAAGTACCGACAAAAGTCGCAGGGAGAGCTCGATAAGGCCGACTCACTCGTCCCGTGATCGAAGGTATATTTGGCACTGTTCATCAGTTGCAACCAACAACTTCAGCTGACCTTCACCGAGAAGAAGAAACGGTACTCAGGTGTATTCACCCCCCCCCCTCTACACCTGATATTTGTCTCCGGACCAACAGTAATGTTTTCGTATATAAAATTGCACATTTTCCATACGTAGAAGGTAACGGATATAGAGTACTATAAATCCATTTGGAGAGAGTACTATTAAAACAACTTTCAGTCAATTTAAACTGCAAGAGTACTATTTAAAGTGACGAAGATAGTTTTTCTCTCAATTTCTCTCAATTTTATCAATTTAAATTGAGAGATTACTATAAATCTATATATATCTCAATCTTTCTCTCAATTTTTTGAATCTTTCTCTCAATTTCTCTCAAATATTCTCTCAAATATTCTCGCAATCTTTCTCGCAATCTTTCAAATATTTTCGCAATCTTTCTCTCAATTTTCTCAACTTGCATAAAATAACGTAAAACCCAAATTTCGCAACTTGCATAAAAACAACGTAAAACAATTAATGGAAGATTTGTATAAAGGTTTGTATAACGGTTCACGGGAAATTATAAGTAATATTCTGAGATATATTATGTAGTATAGTTTAGACGTTAATTTAGAAACGTAAAAAAACATAGTTCTACATACATATTTTATATTTAGTATTATAATGCATAAATTGTCTGATTATTATTTATACGGAGATATATAGATATTTTACGGAGAACTATAAATGAATATTTATCTCTTACCTATGATGTAATGTTTTCGTATATAAAATTGCACATTTTCCATACATAGAAGGTAACGGATATAGAGTACTATAAATTCATTTGGAGAGAGTACTATTAAAACAACTTTCAGTCAATTTAAACTGCAAGAGTACTATTTAAAGTGACGAAGATAGTTTTTTCTCTCAATTTCTCTCAATTTTATCAATTTAAATTGAGAGATTACTATAAATCTATATATATCTCAATCTTTCTCTCTATTTTTTGAATCTTTCTCTCAATTTTTCTCTCAAATATTCTCGCAATCTTTCAAATATTTTCGCAATCTTTCTCTCAATTTTCTCAACTTAATTTAGAAACGTAAAAAAGCATAGTTCTCCATACATATTTTATATTTAGTATTGTAATGCATAAATTGTCGGATTATTATTTATACGGAGATATGTAGATATTTTACGGAGAACTATAAATGAATATTTATCTCTTACCTATGATGTAATGTTTTCGTATATAAAATTGCACATTTTCCATACGTAGAAGGTAACGGATATAGAGTACTATAATGTAGAAACGTAAAAAAACATAGTTCTCCATACATATTTTATATTTAATATTATAATGCATAAATAGAAGGTAACGGATATAGAGTCACAGTCTGGTGGGACAGGTCCTCCTTGTATGCCCATGCTCTTTGTAGAGGTCACACTTCCTAGATCGTCTAGTTCTTGTACCGGCGCTTGCCTCTAAGCCAGATCTATATCGTCGTGACCTCAGCCGACCGGCGGATCTTCTTGTCAAGGGAGGGAGCACTGTTGGCACATTTGATATTTCTTCGGGCACGGTCCAGAGTTGATATGGAGGTAACACATGAAACTGGTGATCATATAAATCTCTATGAACTTCCGTACTGTCGAGCACCGATATGAATTCATACATATCGTTGTCGCTGTGACTGTCGATAACTTTTTGTTAGTGTACTTATAATAGAAATAGTCTGTAAGGGAATATGTTAAAAGTAATGAACACTTACATAATAGCGGCTGCAGCATGCTCGCATGGAATAAGATCCAGATCGAATTTACGACACTGGCAGCTTCGTCTTGCTCCTAACCGGACCTTAAAATCTCGTTCCCCATCGTTCACTGTGAAAACGTCATCGCCAACGATCGTCACTGGATACGTGCGTCCTCTTTCAACCTGCTCGTGCAACTTCATTTTAGCAACCTCGACTAGGCTATGGTCGTAAGCATGCATGTTCGCCCGCCGCTCGTTGAACCAACTTTCCATGATGAACCGTACGGTATCAATTAGGGAACATATCGACAGACGTCGGGCCCACAATAGCCTCGCATTGAATGACTCGGCGCAATTTGACGTCAAAAAATAGTAACGCCGAGAAGTGCAATGCGAGAGGGCCCACCGTTCCGGACCAATGTCCATGACTTTATCGTGTGCCTCCTGACTCTTCGCCTTTAGTGAAGCCATTTTTCTCCGAAACTCCGATTTTGTGTATGCTTTGGCGGCCCTACGGAATATCCTTATTGCCGCGCGACCGTAAGGAGCGAGGTTGTTGCTCAGATGGACGCAACACAGACAATGAGTTGCCTCAGGATACACCTCTTCAACGGCATACTTAATACTCACGTGTTGGTCACACACGATGACTATGCCATCGGTCGGCGGGTACACTGTCCTTAATTTGGTCATAAACCATATCCACGAATCATTATTCTCTATCAGGCCAATGCCTATCGCAAGCGGCAGGACTTGCTCGTTGCAGTCTTTCGTCACTGTTACGAATAGCATACCGGTATTCTTCCCTTTTAGATGTGTGTCATCAACTACGATGACCTGCCTCAAGTTAAACATAAACGCATTTATGCACGGGCCCCACGCGATAAAAATGTACTCGAACCGATTGTCTTCCCCGGTGCTGTAATGGGTTATCGTTCCGGGGTTTAACTGCTTGAGCATATGGAGGTACTTGGGTAGCAGCTTATAAGAATCGTCGTGGTCGCCATAAAACATCGTGATAGCCATGTTCCGACCACGAAGTGCCTTGTAATACTTAACTTCAACACCGAATCTACGACGTAACTCGTCAATGATGTCGCGAGGCCTTATCATGGACCCCTCTCTCCGCATTTGTCGGCTGAAATATACACCGATAGTCTTTGCACTCATAGTTCTTGGCACCAATCGTTCGAAGTCGAACTCACATGTGTGCTTCTTGTCCACCTTGTATATTTCCCAAACATCTGCATCCTTTTTCGCACGCAACATAAAAGGACACGACTTTCCGTACAAACACCCGAACCACGTATATTTCCTGTCAGCTTTTAGCACCATAAAAGACCGCCGATGCTCTAAGTGCCACACTTCCACGGCACCCGTAAGCTCGTCTCTACTCCAGAAGATCGAATCCACCTCAAGAACGCCGTCGTTAACCGCATCCAAATTAGGACATCTAATGATGCCGGTTTGAGCGATAGGGAAGAACGGAACTAGCCAGTTTGCTATATTCGGAATCGAGTCGCCATCTTCTTCCTCCAACGACGAAAAGGTGATGGGTAGGTTACTCGGTTGTTCGAGTAATGTCATTAACCGATTGTAATCGCCCTCGTTTCGCATCCACGTTGCAAACTCCAACATTGTACCATAGTGCATTGATGTTCGCCGTGCTCGTCTTCATTGGACTCCTCTTCGGCAGTGTAATCCGGATCATCCGAATCCGTTGAATCTTTGTTATGTGTTTCTTGTTCTACCTCCTCCTCCGTTTCCGCCTCCTCCTCCTCGTTTTCCTCCTCCTCTTGCTCCACCTCCTCGTATTCCTCCTCCTCCCGTCCGTCAACGAAGAACTTATGTCTGTCGAAATCCTTAATGGATTGCTCAACTAGGTCTCGATCATCCGAATAAGGGAGATGTGATCGGGTCTGCCACATACTTGTTCCGGCCCGATCACTCGGACTCGTCGTCACAACACAGATAGTGGGATCTGCCTCGAAGCCAATGAGTCGATTTAAATCTTCATCACTCGTCATTAGTGACTTCACGAGCCGACCGGCGCGATTTATCTCGAGGGAATACAATAAATACGGGGTACGCATCGAATTAGTTTGCGTGATTGAATCAATGGTTGCTTTTAGAGATGACAACGAAAGTAGGCAGTGCGGAATTGCTACAAGTTGTTCATCCCCATATTTGTATTCGGAACCCTCGAATATTCCCCCATACTTGACTGTTATTCGTGTCCATTCTGCCATCTAACCATGTTGTAAAACATATAAAATCTTAGTTCTCAGCAAAAATACTATATATCTCCGTAATAATGTACATGTACATGAAATACGAAGAACTATAATTCATTATTACGTTGTAAATAATACAATCCATTAAATAAGATTTTTAATGGATACATATGTTTTACATCTCAGTATAAGCGTATATCATGAAATTATAAAAACTCATTATAGCAAACAGAGAACTATATCACATTTTGCATAGTAATTTCCATATTACATGATTAAATGCAATATTAATCATATTTACAATGTCACGTTTAAATATATATGCAGTGTAACACTATTTACAATGTTACACTATTGAAATTCATACAAACGCTTTAAATATATATAAAATTACATAGAAAATGCGGAAAAAATTATATACAACATACCTAGTGCGTATCACTATTTTTAAACAAAATACGAACACTATTTTTTTCTCTCGCAAAATCTCTCTCTATCATAATTTTTAAACTTCGTATCATGAATATAGGAAACAGAGAACTATATCACATTTTCACGGATAGGGATTAAAATATGGTACATAGAAAATGTTTTAAATTATATACAACATACCTTGTGCGAAAAAGGATGCAGATGTACATATAGATCGAACTTTGCGCAATTTTTTTCCTCTCTCTAAATCTTTCTCTCTCTAAACTGAAGATATAATGTCTCTCTAAACTCACGATATAACCTCTTTATATATAATGGGGTTCACTATTATTTCATGAATTAAATAATGTAGAATTAAAATTAAAATAAAACTGTTGCTTTTTGTCACTGCATGCATGCTAGAATACTGTCATTTTTGTCGCTGCATGCATGCTTCCATACAATAAATATTGTTTTCGCTGCATGCATGTTGTCCTTGGCTGCATGCTTCCATACAAAAGTTATATATCAAGTAGTTAAGTAATTTCATTAATAAAATAATCTAGCTGCATACATGCGCCTGCCGTGATTAATGCCCTCAACCGATTATTTAATTCATGAAATAAGAGTGATTAAATATACGTATTTCTCGTAACAAATTATTTAATTCAGAAAATTAATTAAATGATTAAATATTTAGAGAAAGCTGACGAGATTCGAAATAATTAAATGATTAAATATTTAGAGAAAGCTGACGAGATTCGAAATAATTAACTAAAGGACAAATTCGAAAATTAATTCCCAGTTCACGAGAAAGCTGACGAGATTCACTTTTTCAAAATTCAATACTGGGGTCATGTGCAGAAATTCAATACTGGGGTCATGTACCACCTGACATCCAAGCTGGATTTGACTTGAGCTGCTGACGAGTTGGGTATGTGGGGACAACATAGACCTACCATGCGCAGTTAATGCTCTAGACATACTTTTGGAGGGTAGAAAAGAAACAATAGCTATTAATGCATTTTTTCTACAAAGTGGGCATCAGTGCATTTTCCAAATTGAAAATGGGTATTTCTGCACATGACTCTTGTACAATAATATACGCCGATAGAAAGTAAGGAGGGACCAGCCATGGCGGTACCGGATTCATTGTAGAATATCAAGATATGTATCTTGTCGTATTACTTCTACATAAAGGAAGTCAGACTAATATAGAACTAATTATATATGATCATTATATTTTTTATACTTAAACTCTATATGCAATTTAACAATTTTGTCCTTCTATTAAAAATATGAAGATTATATATAATATGTATATATATTCAATCTCAATTATCTAATTAGTAAAATGAAGGGTATATATTATTTTCTTTTTCGTATTCCATCTTCCTTGTTATGTATATACCTTGTAGTATATGTACGGAAATACCGTAGTTATGCGAATATTTCCTTAATGATGCATATCTTGTAGATATACATGGAAATATTTACACCAACGTGATAATAAGAAATAATTTTGTTGACCCAAACAAGAAAAGGGAACTAATGCAAGATTGGTTCTCCTTTAGAATTTTGTAGATAATTATGGATAAATACACTATTTTGACTTGCTTGATCAAGACGTACTTAAAAATAGAGCTAATTTTACTACTTAAAAATAAATAAATTACGAACTTAATTAGTTTCACCAATGAGATGTAGACGTAAGAATAAAATTCAGCATGAATAACCAAATAGTAACACAGTTATTTCTTACGACACTTTAAAATAATAATAATAATAAATAGTATGCTTAGTATTATTTAATTACCAAATCTAACATGTTTTTGCTAAGATGAACACAAATATACTAATAGTAAATTTAAGTAATAATAATATAAAAAAATAGTCTAATCTTTAATTATTGAAGGAATGCGAAACCTATAATTTAGACAATGTTTTCACGGGTTCCTCACCAGGGCTATAGGAAATAAGAACCAATACATATATCAACTTCATGTGAAAACTAGAAAGTAGTACGTGTAGTCAAGCATATATCACTAATGTGCAACATCATTATATGTATATAAGCAAAAGACCGTAAATCACCATAACAATAAATTTAAACATAACCCTTTCAGCAATTTTGGTAAAATTTTCATCATCATACAATAATTCTTCATTTATCATACAAAAAACAACAAGGATAAGATATTCATGATGAGGAATTTATATATCTTTAATCCTCCATTAATATTATCCCACGTCTCGAAAAATATAATTACGGAATATCTATTAATAAATTCAAAAAACTTAAAAATTGAAATCTTAAGCAGGTACGAACAGAATAATTTTAATCTTTATCGTATCTCATACACATAATATATTATCTACATTTACAATATATACGCAAGTATAAAGAAAAGCTAACTTAAAAAAAACTATTTAATAGCTATAATTATCTCGGTGTGAATAACAATAATTCTTATAACCATTAGTTTTGTGCATCACATGCTAGAATTGACGGCACTTGTTTCAAATTAAAATTAAATAACACAAAACTGCATAATTTATACATTTGCATATGGTTACTAAATCGAGATTCATTAATCATACATACATATATTAGGCAGAAAACTCAAACAACATATTAAGTTCGTGTGAACATTAATACCAACCTAGATACTCTTATGACGTGAACAGTAATGCTAGAACATTTATTTTGGTAAAAATTATCTTAATGATTGAAAAAATCATTGAATGTCACAACGAAAGACATAATTCCCACTTACATTATAGGGTGTAATATCAATAACGATATACATAATGCATCATTCTTTTTCGATTGTCTTTATCATATTATACAGAATTGAATTACATAACTCAATTTTTATGGCCACAGAAACGTGAGTATATTTAATTACAAGGAATATATTAGTGGTTAATAAGTCAATTAAGAAACAAAATAGATGATATACTTTTTCTTTTCCAAAACAATCAAAAACATCACGAAAAAATAAATTCGAAATAATGTCATATTGCAATTGTTATGATTAATCATGCAAACTTCTCCAGCGTAAGTTTTTTTTTAAATTAATTCGGCGGAAATTTTTATAGCAATCTATTTGCAAACAAATACTCCCTCCGTCCCGCTAAAAACGTCTCAGTTAACTTCGGCACGGAGATTAAGAAATTTTAATTTAGTGTGTATTTTATGAGTTTTAATTATATAAAGAAAATGACACAGTTTTCGAGGAGTGGTTGGTGGAAAGAAATGAGAATTATCCAAATTTTTGCAAGGCTAGTGAAAGGCAATCGATTTTTATTTTTTATATTTTTTTATATTGTATTTGAAGAAATAATCTAAAGTTTTCAAAAAGATAAAAATCATAATTTTCTGAGTTCGGAGGGGAACATAATCGAGTGAGAGATAAATTTTTGAAGAGAGGGAGTATAAGAATGTGGGGGGTTGAGTAGTGAGTAAGAGGGACCCACTTCATTTTATGTTTAAAAGTAATTTTTACTATTTTAGGAAAGAGGACAGAAATAGCGAGACAGCCCGATTAGGCAAGTAGGACAAAAATAGCGGGACAGAGGGAGTAATAAAATAAAATCACCACCTTCATGCATGAACCGACCATGGTGATAGCTTATGTATGTTACTCATAGTTATACTAGCGCAACATTTAACGTGCTCCGCACGAGTGATTTTTGCCCATTAAAATAATAGTATGTTTTGATAAGGTGAACCATTAGATCAAAGGAAGCAATAATCTGACTTAGTAGTATACTGAATTTTGTACCCGATACAATTTAAGAAAGTAAAAGAGAATGAATACGGCATCCGCTTATTAATTGACAGATTACAATACAAGAAATGATGAAGCTTATAACCTCTTCCTTTACATGGACCATGGTGCAGATAATAGTGTACACATATTTCATTTTCATCTTGAATTTGCAACAATTAAGAATGGACCATAACTACGCTGATATCAAGTCCTAACAAGAAGTTGAGTACGAAATCACAAATCCTAAATTCCAAATTCAAGTCCTATCTGAAAAAAATTATGAGATGCCAAAACTTTGAGAAATACAATATAGATCCACACGCATAAAGAAGCAACATTTGCCTAAAGAAACATTAGAGAATGTTAGGCATTCATTAGCAGTAAAAGTCATTCAAAAAAAGTATAAAACTAAGAGGGTAGAAGCTTACTGTTTCATCTAACTTCTTATTCATTGGCTGCATATCCTGAACCATCTTCCGCACCTCGCTCAAAATAATTTGTTCGGGAAGCTTATTAAGTGCTGCTTTCCTTGCGTATGCCTGTCAAATAGAAGGAATCCTAGAGTAAGAAAGAGGAGGAATCATAGAATTACATTAGTGGGTACATATATAATACATAGGCTGATAGGCGTATAAATGTAATCACACATACAAACATCCATTAATTCCTACTATGCAGTTGTATAACTTAAGAATCAGTTCGTGCTAACATACAAAAAGTTACTCATATTAATGGATATTTCCATTCCCAACCTCACTTGCAAAGTTCTACAACTATTATCAAATCAAAAATACGATCTTCTGCGGGGTTGGTGATATCTCAACCAGAACTTTCGTAGCTTATATTTATTAATAATTCCATTGCCGTACATCAGAAGTAGCTCCTACAATGAGTCTTGCATCAATTTGAGCCAACTACCACCAATTGCATGAGCTAAATACCTAAAGCCACAAACTGGCAGTCCACTTTGCCGAATTGCATTTTGGTATCAATTTTCTCTGAGACAAATAGCCAATCTTACAACGATACTATATTATCCATCGCCCCCAAATGAAAATGATACTACTAGATCGCTTTGAACAGCTCAACTATCGCATTTAATATTGTCAAAGACTACTACTGCAATGACGATGACAAAATCAATAACAATAAATTCCAATTTAACATCAACGACTGTAGAAAATCGCCAATGACTGATTTAAAGCCACAAAAATCTAAGAATCATACAGTTAATTAGAGGCAACATCAATCTCTCTTCCAATACAACATGGCTTATAAGTATTTCAAAAGCAAAAGAATAATACACACTGACACACTGTCAATAGTAGTGGTTCATAGAAAGCAAAACACATGGAGTTGAGTAATAAAAGAATAACTTATAGGTTGCATAAACCAGTTTAGAGTTATTAGAGTAACTATTATACCATGTGTACTGCATTTTACACAACTTTAGTGTAATCTCATTTTGTGCTACAACCATTTACCTTAAATTTTGTATTCCAGAAACATCATTTATAGCACACAACAAATAAAGGTTAGTTTGATTGTTCAAGAACCTGCTCGGATGGCTGGTTCGATGCTCTGAAGGTCAACGGCCTGAAGCTGCTCAAACCTGTTCCATTGGCAATACTTATTTGGCAAGCTATGGAACACTAACAGAGATCATAGGAAGGTGAACAATATGGAAGAATGAACAGCACTAGAATAGCCAATCATTAAACAAAACAGAGTGTCTATAGCATTAACAATGGCAAGATCATTGAATAATGCGCCAAAAACCTGTTCTATAATCATAGGAAGGTAACATTATGGAAGAATAAACAAGAGTTATTCCTAGATGAACTCGAGAACTTGGAGGGAACTAAATATCTTGCTGAGAACCTCCATGAAGCCTTCCCCTCCCCCAATTTTCCCAACCAAACACAATCTATAGAAACAATCATATACATGTCCCAATCCTACAATCAACATAATTTTTGATAAAATCTCCTATGAAATACACAAAAAATACGGGGAAAAAAATTGTAGGAAGAGAGACAAATACCAGTCTACAACTTGCTGAATTTTTGGAGCAAATTCATCGACCTAGAGAATACAAAATTAAAATAAGAACAACCAGAAACTGTATTTACATTAGAAACGAATAAATTCCAGAAATGCAATTCATACTACTCACTAAATATATATAGATTCAATTACCTCAATCATTAAAAACTAAAATAGAGAATAAGGCAGGGTTGATTATACCTTCAATGCCAGAAATACTCCACATCCAAACCAGTAAAGGTTTGGATTATGCCCCAAGAATGCACGATCTGAGTTTGACGAAATAGGAAACAATCGCATTGTATCTATCACCTCTACCGCACCAGCAATGCCCCAATTTCTATATCTACACGAGTCTGCTAAATCTCAATACCTCAGCGTCCGTATAACTCCGGAATGCCTGCTGGAAAACAGAAAATTAGGGATGCAATTACGACAGCAAAATCATACGAATTGCAAATTAAACCCAAAATCACTAATTTACGGGACACTAAATCAGCGATACTGCAGAAACAAATCAAAACACGAAAAGAAAAGAAAAAAAAGTTGAGATCGAAATTATGATTAGGCGATTGTCCGCATAGGGCTAATGTGCATAAAGATCAAACACCCCAACGCCAAAACACCCGCCAAACAAATTGAAAACACGAACAAAAAATCAAAATTTCAGAACGAAACGAGCTCCAACCTCGAAATGAAAGAACACCAAAATCAAATCGAGCAGTCAACAATTCACATGAAGTACTCCGCGAACTTGAACTTGTGGCGACAACAATCCCGGAACAGAAACAAAATCAACCAAAACTCCACCCCAAATCCCAGAGCGGCTAAAACCCTATAATCGCGCACAAAATCAAATCATTCAACTTCGCACAAACCCTATGGAGAAACAAGCATCCGTAGTAGGTAGACCGTAGACGGAGAGATTTGTTGGGCTCCAATTTCTGGCTCCAATTTCTGGACTTGGGGTTGTGGGGAAGGCTTTGGGGGAGCAGGGGCAGAAGCATGCGGCGGCGCGTGATGGGTTTGCGGAGGTGGATTGTAGTGAGGCGGAAACATATGTTGATTCCAAATGCAAGACCGAAAGAATTTTCATCCACTCCACATATAAAACTAGAATTGACACCAAGACGGTGGGACAGAAAAATACAGGAGGGATGACATTGTTAAAAAATGAAATAGTCTTTCGTGGAGGAGCGACTCATTTCCGGTGGCGGCTGGGGAAAGAGGCGGTAGGTTCTCCGTTGAAGCGCTTGAGGATGAGATGAATTTTAGTTGTCGAGTTTTAGTTGTCGAGTTCTCCGTTGAAGCGATGAATTTTAGAAATATCAGTCGTATAAGACAAAATGACAGAATGGAAAATAGTAGGACATTGAGGGGCAATTTCGGTAAACCATGCCAATAATGGATGGAAGCACCTGTATCCGCAAATGTATTATAGGTAGATAGACAAGCATATGGCAAATATAACAATGCTTTTGTAATAAACAAATAATAATAGTGAACAAACTTAATTAGGGGTGTAAGTGGTTCCGCTCCGAACCGCAAAATCGATCAAACCGAACCGAACCAAACTAAAAAATGTGGTTCGGTTCGGTTTCGCGGTTTGGTTCGGTTTATTTGTTTAGAAACCGTTTATATTCGGTTCGGTTCGCGGTTTCAAGAATTTTTGAACGGTTCGAACCGAACCGAACCAATATCCTATTTTTTTAATTTTTTAATTTAATATTTGTCTTTCTTATATTAGAATATTATTGAATTTAGATATTAGATTTAAGTTAAGATCAATTCTAATCTATATAAAAGAAGAGAAAGAAGTAACAACTCTATACTTATGAGTTCGGAACGAGTGTCATCCTTTAAATTATTATTCTTGCATTATTTAGGATTTAAAAAGTAAATAAAAAAATAAAAAGATGAACCGATGAACCGAACCGAACCAAACCATTTATAAGCGGTTCGGTTCGGTTCCGATATTTAAAAACACATCGAACCGAACCGAACCGAACTATTTCTATGTGTTTGGTTCGGTTCCTAAAATACATAAAAAATCGAACCGAACCGAACCGTTATACCCCTAAACTTAATAGCTAAGAAAATAATATCAAGAGGACAACTTTCGACTACGTCGCCATTGAACATACATAGAAACCATCTCTTTCAGGTTCTTTCCCAAGTCAGTTGCCGACTTTAACCCATAAATTGTAAACTTTACGTTCGGCGAATGGGAACAAATAACCCGGCGACGGTGAGAAGTCGAAAACAGAAGGCATACCATACCAACTTTAATCAAAACCGAAGCCATAAGAAATTAAAAATGTTTTGATAATTCATAACCAAAGGTTCATAATCTATGAATGAACATCATAAATCACATAACATCTAGCCTTATATATAGGTCAGTTCAACTAATAATCACAAATTTGCAGCATAATTAATGTGAAAACCAACCATAATCAAGCCAAAATTTAGCGTTCACGGGAAACCTCTCTATCATATATATGCGGTCACGACAAGTAATACGAATTAATATGTTTATCATATTCAATCTTTGATTACGAGATGATAAAAGAAATCTAGTCCGATAGCACATTATTAGTTCCTTTATTAGCTATATACATGGGAGGTGCAGAACATTGGCATAACACATGCAATCATGCAATCATTCCTAATATGTATTAGCTATATACATGGAAGGTGCAGAACATTGGCATAACATATGCAATCATGCAATCATTCCTAATATGTATTCTCAATGTATTTTGATGGATTAGGAGTTATATTCATTGTGATTAGTCCTTTATAAATAGAGATAATCATCTCTATGTAATCATCTTGTGAATACAATTCATTACAATTTCAGTTTTATAACATGGTATCAGAGCCTGATTTTTTTTTCCCGATCCATGGTGTCCTATTCAACTAATCTTGTTGATTTGAGTTTTCTACTCAAGTGTAATCTTGTTGATTGTAATTCAACTAATGTGCATATGGCTGTCTCTCCTAAGTTGTCTAAGACAGACAACTCATCTCTCTTCTCAGATCCTACTTTGTTTAGAAGTATTATTGGAGCTCTCCAATATCTTACTTTGTCTCGACCAGACATAGCCTTTAGTGTGAACAAACTTAGTCAACATCCTTCCGAGTTGCATTGGTCCGCTTGCAAAAAGCTACTACGATATCTTCAAGGAACTATACACCATCGCCTTGTGTTTTCTCCTAGTTCATCAACTCTTCTTATTGGTTATGCCGATGCGGATTGGGCCAGTTGTATTGATGATCGACGATCAACCGACGGTCATTGTATTTTTCTAGGATCGAATCTTCTCACTTGGTGCTCTAAGAAACAAGATGTTGCTCGAAGTAGTGCGGAGTCTGAATATCGGGTTCTTGCTAATGCTACTTCTGATATGATTTGGCTCCGCTTCTTATGATCTGAGCTTGGATTACCTATTCATCCTTCATCACAATTATGGAGTGATAACAAGAGTGTCGTGGCTCTTGCTAGCAATCCCGTGTTTCATGCACGAACGAAACATATTGTGGTGGACGTTCATTTCATACGGGATAAAGTTGATGATGGATCTCTCACAGTCGGGCATGTTCTAGCCGAGGCTCAGTTAGCGGATATCTATACTAAGCCTTTGGCTGCCACTGTATTTACTCGTTTACGAGATCAATTACCCCTTATCTCCAATTCGGGATAAGTTTCCAGCAGGGGAGTATTAGCTATATACATGGGAGGTGCAGAATATTGACATAACACATGCAATCATTCCTAATATGTATTAGCAATATACATGGAAGGTGCAGAACATTGGCATAACACATGCAATCATTCCTAATATGTATTCTCAATATATTTAGATGGATTAAGAGTTATATTCATTGTGATTAGTCCTTTATAAATAGAGATAATCATCTCCATATAATCATCTTGTGAATACAATTCATTACAATTTCAGTTTTATAACATCCTTCACCGATGTGGGCAATATCATCAACAAATATTATCATAAAAAAGAATTAGATAAAATTCACGTCATGTACGTTGAACACTAAGACTCATCATGATGCCTTTCATCTCTAGATTTTGAGAGAAGTAATATTAAAAGCTGATCGAATCGCAAGTACGTTGATGGAAAGATCTACTTTAAATTCAAGGACAATCATGTGTTTGTTAACCTAAGCTATGATACCATGAATCCTAAGATCTTAAACTACATGATTATCACATAACACAGAATAAGTAAGTAGAATCAAGAATACCTCCTTCTATGGTTTGGATTGTCGACGTATGTTGTTACTAGAAATCTGTTTATCTCTCATTGCCTAATGGTTTCTTAAGTGTGTTTTATGATGACTCTAAAGCATATATTTATAGGCGGAGAGAGGACCGATTTCTAATTGGAATACAATAAACATTATATATTTAATACATCATAGATAAATATTATTTCCTTAATAACATATGTCCCTTATAAAAATGTATTCTATTAGACCACAATAATGATTGAGATATGGATAAATAATAATCATATCTTACATATTGTTCGACTTTTTGGTAGTTAAATTTAGTTCACATATTCTTTGTTTTTTTTTTCCGTCCCGCTTGACTTGACTCGTTTTCTTTTTTCGGGATGCCCCATTTGACTTGTCTTATTTCCTAAAAAGGAAAAGAATTACTACACAAACTCCCACTTTTTCTTTATGGAACTTACCCTCTATACATAAACAACTACTCATCATAATTTTCGTGACGAAAAGAAATGAGACAAATTAAATTGAATAGAGAGAGTACCAATTAAGAAAATGAGCCATAATAAATGGAAGGAAGGGTGTGCGAATAGGCGTTCCATATAAATTTGACTCGACATAGAGGTAATCAATCCGGTTCAGAAACTGCACCGGTCGAGATGCGGTTCACGATTTCGGTTGAAACCACGTGTGGACAGTTCCAATGTTTCTAATTTTTCTAATTAATTTTAATTATAGTTTCAAATTTGAAATAAGGCCGGGCCTAGTTGTGAAATCCAACCCATTTCATTAATGGGCCGATTTATATTCTCCGGCCCAACTACGCGCGACCCATTAAATTATTTCACATCACGCGCGGTGCACGTTAGTCCCACTCCGCGTTCAGATGACGTCCCTCTGCAATCTCGCTCTCCGCCCTCCCGCGGCGTTTCCCGCCGAAAAAACAGTAGTCGGTGGCGCTACCGTGCACCGGGACCTCGTTATCCTGCGCATCTCTCCGCGTTTCCTCGCCGTGAGAACAACTTCGGTTATTCCGAAAGCTATCCAATCTCAGAATCTCGTCTATCCTGAACCCATCCCGGAATTTGGAGCTGCGGTAAGTGTGAGCAATCTCTTTCTTCTTTAAAATTATTGAAGATGAATTTTTTTCTTCTTCGAGTGTGTGATTTGGGTGGAAATGAAAGGAGATGAAGAAGTTTGTTCGGATTCTTAATCGCGATTCGTGGATCTTTCCAGAAGGAGCGAGAAGATGCGGACGGGCAGTTCAGTTGCAGAGTAACTTCAGCGCAAGTGAGGAAGACGAAGGCGGTTATAACCGTCTCATCTAAGATCGAACTTATCATGACCGTTGGATGGCGCACAAATAAATCGGATGGCTAGGATAATAACTAATAGAATCGTGTTTTTGATATTACGTGTTCTATTCGGTTGAGAAGTAACGAACTTGAAATCTGTATAAATAAAGGCTGATCTCATTCGATCAAGCCAAGCTTTTCTGAAGAATAATACAATCTTTTTCGTCTCTCTACTACTTTCTACACAAAACCTAGATCTAGATTTCAGATCTGAGAATAAAAAATCAACATGGTATCAGAGCCACGGATGAAGCAATGTCAAAACACAGACGAGTTCCATGGCAAGTTCTAACTGAAGAAGAGGAAGGTTCCTCGAATGAATCGGTGCGCGAATCATCTACCAGAAGAGGAGGTGCTCCAAGTTCCTCGAACGAATTACAGAACACTGCTGAATCAAAGCAACAACAAATGGCGACTCAAGGAGAAATGGCGATGCGAAGAACAGATGTTTACTACTTAAATCCACACGATCATGCTAGATTAAAGTTGATAAATGTGGTGCTCACTGGACCAAACTACTATACATGGAGTAAGGCAATACACCGTGCCCTAGCAGGAAGGAACAAACTGGTTTTCATCGAAGGTACTCTTCCAAAACCTTATTCGAACCACAATTCTTACAATGATTGGATGCAATGTGATTATATGGTGTTTACCTGGATAATGAACTGTATCTTTGAGAAATTGTGTCAATCATTCCAATTGAAAGAGAATGCGCATCTGTTATGGAAGGAACTTAAACAAAGGTTTGACCAAAGTAATGGTCCAAAGATATTTCGGATAAAAAAGGAATTATCTAGTTATGTGCAAGGAAATCAATCAGTTACAGCCTATTATAGTCAGTTAACTGCCTATTGGGATGAATTAGGGCTACTATTACCTGCTCCTAACTGCGTTTATGATGCTGCTAATAGCACACAAAGCATGTGTGAGAATGAAAGGTTGATGCAGTTTTTGTTAGGGTTGAATGCAATGTATGAAACTGTTAGGAGTAGTTTGTTGATGTGTGAACCTCTTCCTACTGTAAACCGAGCCTATAGTGTTGTCTGTCAAGATGAGGAGCAGAGACACATTACTTCCTGTCAACATACTACTTCTGACCAATCAGCCATGGCTGTAATTGGGAACAATGGCTTAGGTTCTAAGCATGAAACTGATCAGATGATAATGAACATAAACCAAAGAGGAGGTTATAATCAATCATACAAGGGGCAAGGAGGCAATTTCAAGCCTCGGTTGAGTAAGGATGAAAGAAAGAGGTTAAAGTGTACTTACTGTGAAGGAAAAAGTCATGAGAAATCTGAGTGTTTTAAACTACATGGAACACCTGACTGGTATAAGAAGTTGAAGGAAGAGAAAGGGCAAAAACAGGTGCATTGTGTGACACAATCTCAGTGTGATGAACAGAAGCCTTCAGCACTAGGACCTTCTTTTCCTATGGGGTCTAACCAGATTTCTCAATTTATTCAGCAGGAAATAGAAAAGGTTATTGGGCAAATAAGAGGAAATGGAGCTGGAATGGTTGCAGGAAGTGTTAATAATGTAACTGATACATCAAGTTACACTCCACTGAATGCATTAGACAGAGACTATGCATTCAGTTTGTTTGGGGAACAGAAGAGTGAGGAGATTTGGATAATGGATTCAGGAGCTAGTGCACATATATGTTGCAATAAAGCCTTATTGACAAATGTGAAAACATTAGATTCACCTCAGACCATTTTTTTTACCTAATGGAGCTACTCAACAGATTTTTGAGATTGGTGTTGTTCAAATTGCACCAGAAGTGGTTTTGACAGATGTGTTCTTTGTCCCCAGTTTTACCCACAATCTGATTTCTACATTTCAATTGGCTAGTGCTTTAAAGGTAATATGTACCTTTTATCCTGGATATTGCATAGTGCAGCAGCTAAACAGTGACCACATCTTATGTATGGGGAAGGTTGTTGGAAGGCTGTATGTATTGGATTCTTCTCCTTCACAGAACAGTATTAACATGGTGCCTCCAGCACATTGTTCCAAGCTGATGGACTGGCATGTCAGACTTGGCCATGCCTCTTTCCCTGCTCTACAACATATTCCTAAGATCAAGGCTCTCTATAAGGCTACCAGCAAAGCATCTATAACTATGTGTGAAGTATGTCATAAGGCCAAACAGTGTCGAAATCCCTTTCCTGCCCTAAATCACAGAAGCAAAGTCAAATTTGAGATAGTACATGCCGATGTCTGGGGGCCCTATAATGTTGAAAACATTGCTCATGTGTCTTATGTGCTGACATTAGTTGAAGATAGTTCCAGATGTACCTGGACATATTTTCTATCGTCAAAGCAACAAGTAAGTGGTTTTCTTGCTCAGTTTGTCAAAATGGTGCAGACTCGGTATAGGTGTTCAATTCAGAAGCTTAAAACAGATAATATGTCAGAATTTCTAAACCAGTCAGTTAATAGACTCCTTTCAGAACATTGTATTATTCATCTTCAGAGTTGTCCCTATAGTCCTCAGCAAAATGGGACTGTAGAGAGAAGGCACAGATCTCTTCTGGAAATAGCTAGAGCCCTTATGTTTCATAGCAAGTTATCAGAACAGTTTTGGCCTTACTCCATCCTTACAGCCACTTGGATTCTTAATTGTTTGCCAAGCCAGATTTTAAATTGGTCCACTCCATTCCAGACATTGACTGATTCACCAACTGATCTCTCTTTTGCCAAGCCTTTTGGATGTCTGGCTTATGCGGCTGTTGTGAGACCACACAAGCAGAAATTTGACAGCAGAAGCATTAAGTGTGTTCTCATAGGTTATGCCACTAATCATAAAGCCTATTTGCTATATGATTTAGAGCATCATGAGATTATTATTTCCAGGGATGTGAGATTCTTTCCTAATGAATTTCCTTTTGCAGAACCTTCTTCAGCAGAGGCATCTGCAAGCCAACATACATCACCATCAGTTACAGATCATTTTATACCCTCAAAATCTTTTGTTTCCTCTTCTGAAACTGTTCCTGAACCTGAAGGAGAGCCCGAGCTATTGCCTTATCCTTCTGATCCTGTTTCTTCTCATGAGAATGAGATTGCTATATCCCTCGTTCTCGATTGCAGGCCTAAAAGACAAACAAAGGCTCCTACATGGCTAAATGACTTTGTTAGTCATGTAAACTTTTCTCTGCCAACAAAAGATATTGGTCCTATGATCACACCTCCCACTTTTCCATATGTGTTGTCTCCTAATTTTTCAGAGGCTTATACTCATTTTCTTGCTAATATCTCTGATGTGAAGGAACCCTCCTCCTACAAAGAGGCCAACCAGCATAAGGTTTGGGTTGATGCTATGAATACTGAGCTGGAAGCAATGGAGAAGAATCAGACGTGGTTGTTAACTGACTTGCCACAAGGTAAAAGGGCTATTGGATCCAAATGGGTATATAAAGTTAAATTGAATTCTGATGGTAGCATAGAAAGGTTTAAAGCTAGATTAGTTGCCAAGGGGTATAAACAAGAGCACGGTATTGATTATGAGGAAGTCTTTTCCCCTGTAGCCAAGCCAGTAACCATCCGGTTACTCATTGCTTTAGCTGCTTCTTTTACCGGTTTTTCGCACCAAATTGATATTAACAACACTTTTTTACATGGATATCTTTCAGATGAGATATACATGTTACCTCCACAAGGGTATAAGAAGGCTAAAAGAGGGCAGGTCTGCAAATTAGTAAAAAGCCTTTATGGTTTGAAGCAAGCTTCTAGGGAATGGAACAATGAACTGAGTAAGGCCTTGATTTCTTATGGTTTTACTCAAAGTGCACATGACCATTGTCTTTATACACTTGGTTCAGGTTCTAGTTTTATTGATGTTTTGGTCTATGTTGATGACATTTTGTTACTTGGGCCTTATTTAGCTGGTATTGAGAGACTTAAGGAATATCTGGATCAGAAATTCACCATCAAGAATCTTGGCGCTGCACGGTATTTCCTTGGTATGGAACTTGCTAGAGGGGAGCAAGGTACTTACTTAACTCAGAGGAAGTACATTCTTGATCTTTTGGGCAGGGCTGGTTTACTAGGTTGCAAATCAGTTTCTACTCCGTTTCCATCTGGATTGAATTTACATGCTGAATCCTCTGGTTTCTTAGTTGATCCAGAGCCGTATAGGGGGTTGGTTGGACAATTGTTATACCTCAATTTGACTCGACCAGACCTTACATATGCCACTCAACAGCTGAGCCAGCATATTTCTGCCCCACGTGAGCACCATTGGGATGCAGCAATTCATGTACTCAGGTATTTGAAGGGAACTCCATCGCTTAGTTTATTCTATAGTCGCCAGACTTCTCATTGTTTAGAAGGTTTCTCTGATGCGGATTGGGGAACGTGTCCTAGTACTAGGCGGTCTTTAACTGGATACTGCATTTTCCTTGGCAGTGCTTTGGTGTCTTGGAAGTGTAAGAAACAATCCACGGTTTCTGTTTCAACTGCTAAAGCTGAATACAGAGCCATGGGAAGTACCGTGCGTGAGCTTCAATGGTTGACTTACTTGATGATTTGCAATCCTCTGTTCCTCTTCCCATACCACTTCACTGTGATAACAATGCAGCTATACACATCACCAAAAATCAGGTATTTCACGAGTGGACTAAGCATCTTAACATGGATTGTCATGTTGTTCGGGATCAATTTAAGGCTGGTTTTCTCATACCCACACCTATTGGTACTGCTGACCAACTGACCGACATTTTTACTAAAATTTTGCCTGGGCCAAGGTTTCGATTTCTATTGTCCAAGATGTGCCTCTTAGATCCTCATCGAGTCCATCTCAAGGGGGGGTGTTCGGATTCTTAATCGCGTTTCGTGGATCTTTCCAGAAGGAGCGAGAAGATGCGGACGTGGCAGTTCAGTTGCAGAGTAACTTCAGCGCAAGTGAGGAAGACGAAGGCGGTTATAACCGTCTCATCTAAGATCGAACTTATCATGACCATTGGATGGCGCACAAATAAATCAGATGGCTAGGATAATAACTAATAGAATCGTGTTTTTGGTATTACGTTTTCTATTCGGTTGAGAAGTAACGAACTTGAAATCTGTATAAATAAAGCTGATCTCATTCGATCAAGCCAAGCTTTTCTGAAGAATAATACAATCTTTTTCGTCTCTCTAGTACTCTCTACACAAAACCTAGATCTAGATTTCAGACCTGAGAATAAAAAATCAACATTAAAGCTGAATTGGTGAAGAAACTCTCGAAGGAAAAGGAAGCATTCGGTCACGATCTTCAAACGGTTGTCGATATTTGCGCGGAGGTAGATTTGAGCCTTCTATTTGGTTAATCTAAGGTGCTCACATGATTATTGTTGAATTTTGATTTAGATTTGCCTTGGAATTATCAGAAATTCTGGTTGCCCTCTTTTACAACTCGTCGTACAAATGGAAGAAGAGATTGAATTATGCTCTTCTCTCTTAAGCTCGTTTATCTGATTATCAATTTATCAGTAATGGCTGATTCTAATTTCTAAGGTGATACATCTTACAAGAGAGCGATTGCTTGAATGCTTCACTTCTTGCTAGAGTTATATTCATTGCTGGTGCTTGAAATTGATTGATTGGTTGTATAAGATATCTATTAATGTCTGAAATTAGATTGTTTTACTATTATCAGATACTCCTTGAATTCCTACATAAAGATTATGGTGGACCTGGAACATTAGTGATTGAGCCATTCGCAGATATGATGGTGGGTCTCAAGGAAAGAAATCTTCGCAGAGCACCATTAGCTGCCCGAGCTTCGTTGTTGTGGGCACAAAACTTTGTTGATCATAATTGGGGAGATTGGAACTCCAAATTACACAAATGATGTGTAAATCCTTCTCACCTTTCTCCATTTGTATTCACGAAGTTCAGTTAGCTAACTATGCCAAAAGGATTATCTTAGATGTTAAAATTTCTCTACTGAAACTCTCCTAGTCAAGAAAGAGGCCCTTTTAGCTATACAAAGGAATTACTGCTCCACTTTTCAAGTTGAAGATTTTGTGACTTAATCATCCTTAAATCTCTTCAGCTTCCAAACTCAGAGATGCTATGTAGAGAGGGCCGCCATGATTTTGCAGCAAGATTTGTTGACCCTGATCTTTGTTTGTGCCTGTTGAGTCGTCTTCCCTGAAAAGAATCAATGTACAAGATTAGATTATATGATGTAGAACTATATAATTTTCAAATTTAAGAAATTCAAGCTGGCTTATCTTGTGTTCTTGATTACATTTTTATAAGCTTATGTTCTTTCCTTCTTCATTTTTGGCAGATGTAGATTACCTGATTGTTCTTCTCTGGTCCAGACTCTCCTGCTCCGTGCCCAGAACTGGTAATACGCTTATCTGAATTCATCTCCACATTTTCATCTGATTCAGACTTGTCTCTCTGGCTTCTTGCTTGCTTTTTTGCTCTAATCACTTTCATAACGTCTGCAACAAAATCTCAAATTTCTCAGCATAAATTTAGTAAACAACCTTAGGATTTGAGAAATTAGTCCTACTATATATATATATTCAAGTTCTTGGTAGCTATAGAAGCTTAGATTTGGAAACTAACCTTTAGTAGTGACTAGCCTGTAAGCCCTTCCCAGAACTAGAGTATCAGTGGGGCGGAGAAGCTTCAGACTAGTGTATCTAACAGTCTTCTGCTTGTCTGAATTCTCTTGAGAAAATTGTAATGGGATTATGAGGGAAACGTAGTGGCCCGGATTCATTTTCATCACCTCATTGGCTGTGGTAGACCAGTACATCCTCTCTTGCTTCCCATTAGGACGCTGTATCACCAGTGCTGTTGCATCTACTGCTTGGCAGTTCCCCATCTCTCTCTCTCTCTGTCTCTCTCTCTCTCTGTCTCTCTCTTGATGAGAAGATGATGATGAGGGAAAGAAAACTAGGAGAGAAAGGAAGGATGTGAGATAATCAATGGTCCCTTTCTCACTCCCCACTTGTAAAAAACAGTTCTGTTCTCTCCCTTCACAACTAACCTATATATATATATATGTGCAAATACATATATATATGTATGTAAGTTTGTTTAAATTTGAAGTTTGAATAATGTTTTTATTATTTGATGCTGTTATTTTTTTTTATTTTTTTTTTTGATTTGAGGAACCCGCAGCCGCTACCTTCGGTGCGCTCTGGGTAAACCTCAACTCCGGTGCAGTCGCCCGCAAACCACACAGGAGGTTCAACCACCTAAGGTGACAGGTTACACAAGGTATCATGGGCGCCGGCACTGATAATATTCAAGATTCTTGCAAGGCTGACACGTGGCTGGCCGTTAACGGTGGGGATCCTGGTCAAGATTCAGATTTAGAATGTGGTATGTTAATTAAATATCAATCTCATGAAAGCAACCAATATCTCCATAATTATACTACTAGAATAAATATCGATCCCATGAAAGCAACCAATATCTCCATAATTAGACTTTGATAAACCAACTTTTTCTATAATCAGCAAATAGATTTCTGCAGAGATGCTCCCACTAGAATATATTAAAGCTTAATTATGAGGCTAATCACTTTATTAACATTCTCCATTAATACTCCTTTCGGAATAATTTTTAAAAAAAATTAATCCTAGTTTATGGATTTATAATTGCAGTATAATATGGAGAATAAAATCTGATGTCGGCCACTATTCTCGTTTAAATCCCCATTCCTTTTACTCTTATTTCAATGCTTAGGAGAACTTAAACGCTAAGCAAAACTTGTGTTGCTTATAAGGTAGGATTAATTAAGTATATTGATTTCTTTGTTCCTCGGAGAAACCAATCAGTATATTTAAAATTTTACACTACAAGATCTACAATTTAAGTTTAAGACCCAGTTTAGGGTAGAATTCGCCTTCGATCGAGTATAGCGTGACATACAATAATTGGAAAATTATTAGAAAGAAACTTAGGTCCATTAAATAAAATCAAATAAACGGTCAGTTTGTATATGTTTATTGTTTGTAGAATTCTTCTTGGATTTCTTTTGACTAAGATATGATTATCTTCTGATTTAAGAGTAATATAATGATCTATGATTACTTTCTAATCATTATGTTACTAGTCAACTAGCCGACTATATTTCAGCTCGAGAAAAATACATGAAACATGTGATTGCCCAAGTTAGCAAATGCAAGATTTTAAAAATCTCTCTTCAAATACATTTGTGTAATATAGTATGATTATGATTGATATAATACGCATATGAGATAATAACTGTAAATTTCTATTATTATTATTATTATTATTATTATTATTATTATTATTATTAGTGACACATATCGTGAGCAGTACTCCAATCATACTCAATTTGATAAGACATCGACATAATTCTATCCGACGTGTCGTATATTGTAGCAAACGTAGCACCATCTTTCATGTGGAAAACATAATCCATCAAACCACACTTGCAAAAGGAAGTTGTGCAAGTATGGGACAAAGCGACATCTCTTTTGAACCTTTTCACCCTACTTACCACTCAAAAAGCACCATCCTACGTCGATTACATGCACTCGAAACCCCCACGAACGTCCTAATCCAATATTTCATCAAAAATTACGAATTTGAATCTCGCTATAACCATCTAACCTGAGTATCATATTAAGTTTTCATACTATTTTTTTAAATTTTGCATGTGATTTGAAAGTAATTGTAATGTACACGACTCAATTGATCATAACGGATTGTGAATTTTATTTGAAATCGAATTTTCCCTTTTCCACTATGTCATTGTTATATTTCAATCACATGCCGACTAAAGTGATAATCTGAGGAATCTCGAAATCAAATCAAATTATTGGGTAGGCAAAGAACATGACTATGAAACCGACTAATCCGGAGGTGACACGTGGACTGAATAGGTTCTCCTGCTTCCGATGTACGAGGATGATTTCATGGCTATTTGCATGGTTTGCCTATAAGTTTGCAGACAGTAAAGTTCAATAATTGAGATTATAATTTTTTTTTCTTATTTGCCTAAATTGACCGTAATATTTATGTCATTTTCACGTGCCACGGTTGCTAGCCTAGTGATTATTATCTTTTGCATGTCTGAATTTGGACAAAAGAGGAACTGTTATTAATAACTTCAATTTATTACATAATTACAAGACTTGGTATTGCACTTATAAACTACACATGCTACAAGATTACAAGAACTAAACACGAAAAACAAGAACATACAAATTTTACGTGAAAACCCAAGATGGGAAAAAATTACTAATAGAGAGGAGAATTTGGCTATGAATCGGAAATAGGGTCAATACTTTCTAAAGTAAATATTCCAATCCCTCAATCCCCAACTACAGTATGGGGGAAAAAAAATCCAAAGTCGCATTGCAAACTTATCGGATTCGGCCCAAAAGTTCCGAATCGCCTTTACTCTATATAGCCATTTGATTGTATACCACAAGCTAAAGTTCTCTTCATTTTCTTACCACATGAACATAACTATCAGATCATGTGTAATGCTAATGGTGTTTTTATCTATAACCATAATTAAGGACCATTGATTCAATGAGCATGATAAAATCTTTGTAATAATCTTCAGTCTCGAGCACCATAATAACACCTTAGTGCGAACCAAACTTGAAAAAGTGCCTATTATTATATTTACGGGTATATTAGTAGGTCTGTATATATTACATACGTATATAATTTGAATATTTCAATAAAACAAACAATTTAAAAATTTACCGTTAGCATGATGACTACGAGTTGAAAATTAAGCTGCAATCTCCATGAACTATAATCTCTCTCTAAGTAAGCAGCAAGTAGGACAGATTGTAACGTCCCAAATAAGCTATAAAAAAGATTATTTTCATAACTTGTGGGCACATTTTCACAGTTCCTACCTGACTCAAGAATAAATAACAATACATTAATACTCCCTCCATCCCATGAAGCCTGCAACATTTGTGTTTCGACACGGATTTTAAGATAATGGGTGAAAAGGTAAAGTAGTGGGTGTAAAGGTAAAAGTAATAGTGTAAAGTTAAAAAATAGTGGGGTTCACTTGTTTAAGTGAATGTGGTCCACTCATTTTCTTTCTATTTTAGGTAATGTTGCAAGATTGATGAGACAGCCCGAAAATGAAATGTTGCAAGATTGGTGGGACGGAGGGAGTATAAAATTTTTGATTACCTGAACCATGTTCCATATTGCTAGAGTGAATGAGGATGCTGCAAATAAGCAGCAGCCAAGAACCCAATTCTCATGTGGTGATGCGAAGACGAGTGGACGCAGCGGTGCCACTGGCACGGCGGCCGGAGAAGATAGTGAAGGAGAAGAGTGGCTTTTGATGGTTGGGCCTCTGTCGAGAGTGAGTGAAATTGCTCCCGCAAAGGAAATTAATGTGCCTAATAATTTTGTTTGGCTGCTTGAGCTTTTCCAATCAAATTTTGTTTTTCTGAAATGAAACATGATAAGTTGATAACATGTCACATAATGTTATAGTTTGGCTTGCTTCGAATATCAAACTTATAATATTCGGCCAAATATTTTTACGTTTTGAAATATATTTATGTGGTCACAAAATAAATGTCTAAAACAATTAAGCTCTATTTATAAGATCGTAACTATAATAATTAAAATGAAAGCTGCGGATTAAAAAATTAGAAATTAGAGGTTAAAACTTTAAATAAAAAAGAAAGAAGGCAAGATTAGTAATTAAAAAAAATTAAAATTAAAATAACAGAATTTCAGGACACATAGAGAAAATTCGAAAAAAAATTGGAGCGGACCCACTCGCATTGGATCCTCCTAGACCCAACCAAGATACTTGTAGATACTAGATACCATTGGTTTTCAACATATGTGGCCTACACCCTACACACTTTGGAAACCAATTTTTATTATAATTTGTCTATATTGTATATATATAAGTTTCTATATAGAAACTCAAAATAATACTCTATCCTTCTTTGACGACAATGCGCCGCAAAACACCAAATTTCCTTCAATGCAAACAACCACCGACTGCAAAACACCACCGACCTCCCCCGGATCTTCTCCTAACAATACGCCGCATTTTTTGACTTGGTGCTATCTCCCTGCTTCACGCCGCCTCTCCCCTCTACCCCATATACAGACCATCTCCCGCTATTGTTAACTGAGTCAGCCCCACCGCACCCACCCCACCCCTATTTATGCTCTCCACTTCAACCCCCGAACCCCCACCCCACACACAAAACACACACACGCGCGAAACTGTTCTCCACGCCAAATTTCCTTCCGCCTGCCTTCACCGTCTACTGAGAGCAATTTGAACTGAATCGTATGCCTTGGGTTCAATGGCATTTCTTCCATAAACTATTTTGTTTCCACTTAAAATTAGTCATTGGTGTTTAAGGAGATTAATTGAGTGAAAATTAATGCCACACCAGTGCTGGAAGATTTTGATCTCCCGACGTTGTAAGTTCAATAGCTGAAGAGAGTGATTTTGGAAGCTTTGATTTTGGGTTCAATTGCATTTTTTCAATGAACTGTTTAATTTCCACTAAAAAACTTTTAATTAGCAGTGATTGGTTTTTAAGGAGATGAAATGAGTGAAAATTAATGGTACTCGACTGGTGCAAGAGAGTGAATTCGTGATCGTAAGACCTCTTTATGTTCGTATTCTTCTGCTTCTTTCTAGGAGTTTTTGCTGGTTCTTTCAGAGCCTTGATGGAAATGGTGGGCGAAACTAGAATCGTTGGAGCCAATTTCCAATTTATATTCTACCTAACAACGTACAGTTTAATAGCATATTTTAGGGCTCCTCAACCAAACGATCCCAACATTTCAAGGTTACTTCGGTTCAACTTAAATCAGATTCGGATTTTATTAAATTGAAATGATTGTTAGGCCTTTTAAGTTTCTTATGTTTATATGATCAGTTGATGGATCTCTTCTCACTATATACTGGGGTGATAAATTTCCCAAATATATCTGAGTTTCATGTACAAGGATTGTGCTTTATCTCTCGTTGGATCTGCTTGAGATAGGCCTTGGTTCACTTTCCATTTCCTTGGTGTAATGAAGTGGTAGTTCAATGTCCTTAAACATAAAGAAGAGACACTACTTGAGTCTGTTTCTTGTCTACTAAAAGAAGTTTGTTATGGTGATTTTGAATTCTGCTGAAAAAAACGAGTACTAGTATTCTATCAGAAGTACAGCTGCTATTACAACCAAAATAGTAAGTCGGAAAACAAAAAAAATAGAGCTAGAGATGAAAACTTCGTCGAGTCGAGGAGCCCTCTCTCCGCAAGACGAAATACGCCCCGGTAGTGCTCTCGGTGTTAGCGTATCGTCTCCAAAGATGAAACGACGAACGTCTCGAAGATTGCAGCACCGCAAGATCGTCAAGCTCAGGCGAACGGAACAAGGAGAGAGCGAAAAGCTGGCTGGACAACTAGAGCTCAAAAATACGGTAAGAGAAGTGATGATTTGGTGTGTATTGAAATGCCATGCAACTAGCTTTATTTATTGGCTCACGCCCAGGTGAAAGGTTGTTGGAGCCAATTAAGGCAGGTGGACGTGGGGAAGGAAAGTGGAGAGGTGGAGATTCCTGATCAGTCTCATTCCAGAGACTTCTAAAAAGAGATAATCTGGTGCAGCAGGAGCACCGCACCACGCGCCGGATCGAGCCACCAATGTCGAACCGGGCCGATCCACACAAACTTAATGCCAAAACCCAATCGCCAAGCACAACGGACAAGCCCACGGACCACCCAAAGGACCAATTGCCAAGATTCAAGATCCAAGTCCAAGGACACGGATACGGACCCGGACCAAAATCGGAACCGGAGCCGGAGCCGGGGCCGGGCACAGGCACAGGCACAGGCACGGGCGCGGTGTTGGAAAATCGGTAATAATATATATATATATTATTAATATGGAAATTTAGTTAGCATTAAATGCTAATTTGACTTGGGAAAAAGTCAGCCCGTTTAATCGTCTTTTCGAGGCTCGATATATATCCGATTTATGAATTGAGATATGTGACGTCGATATACGTTTCGAGTAGATAATTATAGTGTGCTTAATTTCTCGATTCCGATTTTCGGTGAGTGAGAAATAATGGCTCGAAGTTTAGGGGGACAAAACTAATATGTTACCTAAAGTGGAGAAACTTACCTAATTCGGATTTTGGAGAGTTATTACATTAATCAATGTCCCACATTGATTAATGTATAATATTTTTTGTGGTATTTAAGTCTCTACCATTTAGTAGGAGATAACAAAGTGACATGTGGTGGGCTTATGCCACACATGCTCATGTGCGCTAGCCTTTTTCGCCGACCGCCTCACACGTGGCGCGGCGCGCCACGCCGCACCGCGCTCGCGCCCGTGCCCGGCCCGGCCCCGGCTCGGCTCCGTGTCCGTGTCCGTGGATCTTGGATCTTGGCAATTTGTCCTTTGGGCGGTCGCGTGGGCTTGTCCGTTGGGCTTGGCATTGGACTTGTGTGGGTGGCCCGGCTCAACATTGGTGGCTCGATCCGGCTCGTGGTGCGGTGCTCTGCTACACCCGGATGATCTCCTTTTGGAAGTCTTTCGAATGAGGCTGTTGAGAACCCTCCACCTCTCCACTTTCCTTCCCCACGTCCACCTGCCTTAATGGCACCAACAACCTTTCACCTGGGGGAAGATGCTTATAAATAGGCCAGTTGCATTTCATTCCAAACACACCAGCAACACCTGCATCAACTTCATCTTAGCTCTAGTAGTTGTCTAGCAGCTTCTGTCCTTGTTCTTGTCCAGTTCGCCAGAGCTCGACGATCTTGCGGTGCTGCAATCTTCGAGACGTTCGTCGTTTCTTCTTTGGGGACGATACGCCAACACCGAGAGCACTACCGGGGCGTATTTCGTCTTGCGGAGAGAGGACTCCTCGACTCGACGAAGCTTTCATCTCTAGCTCTATTTTATTTTTGTTTTCCGACTTACTATTTTGGTTGTAATAGCAGTTGTACTCAACAATCGCAAGACGAAATAGATTTTTACCTAAGCTGCTTGGAGTTAATTCGGAAAACGAACTGGACCATGTCTTCTTCAAGTGCTGCCATCTCCGCCGCTTGCCGCCGCGCTCTACGCCGCCACTAATAATGCCACTGCTGCCACCATCTCCTCCACCTCCGACGTTGTCGCCTCCTCCGGCAATATGGTCCCGCCGGTGTCTGTCCCGGTTCCGACCCCGACTTTTGCAAATCCAACTCTTGCTGCCATGTCTGCCACCACCGACGTAAGAATCGCATTTAACCGTGTTAATCCACTAACTCGGCATTCAACTTAAATGTTATGTCTTCTGCCTTGCAGAGTAATGTCCCTTTTGGGAGTGTGAACAACCATGGTGTGGTGGGGGGTTCGAACCCGACCCTGACGGCACCTCTGCACTCGTCTAGAGTGTTGCCCACTGCAGAGAAGCCGATGAAGTTTAGTGGAGCCGACTTCAAAAGGTGGCAACAGAAGATGTTGTTCTACTTGACAACATTAGGGTTCACGACCGTGATGTTGGAGAATGCGCCCGCCCCTCCAAATGAAAACGAGGAGAATGTTGAGTCCGAATAGCCTATGAAAATTAGCTAACTTCAGATTATTTCTGTAAAAACTTCTTGCTTAGTGGCCTAGATGATAGTCTATACAGTGTGTATGCAAATGTAAAGACCTCCAAGGCAATTTGGGAGGCACTTGAAAGAAAATACTGTACTGACGATGCAGGAACCAAGAAGTTTGTAGTCGCCAAGTTTTTGGACTACAAAATGATGGACTCTCGACCAGTCATGGAGCAACTTCAAGAGTTTCAACTCATTGTCCATGACATCCACGCCGAAGGAATGCTTCTGCCAGATGCTTTTATTGTGGCAACCGTGATTGAGAAGCTTCCCCCGAGCTGGAAGGACTTCAAGAGCTATTTAAAGCATAAGCGAAAGGAAATGACGCTTGAAGACCTTGTTGTCAAGCTCCGCATCGAGACTAATATGAGGACTCGAGATGGTAAGGACAAAGCACCCGTGGAACCAAGAGTCAACCTTGCAGAGAAATGTGACAACTCCAACAATGTTAAGAGAGGGCGTCCAAACAGCAACCCCAAAGGGAAGGGCATGGTTCAAACCTGCAAGTTTGAAGGGGATTGCTACAATTGTGGCAAGTCCGGCCACATGTCGAAGACTGCCGTAAGCCGAAGAAGAAAAGGGCTCGTCAAGCCAACATGTTGGAGATGACTGAAGCTGACCTTACGGCCGTTGTCACCGAACAAGCTAATGTCGTGGAGAATGAGGGGAAGTGGTATATTGATACCGCTACCACGGCACATGTTTGTGGTGATCGAAGCCGCTTCACCAAGTACAAGAGTTGCCAAGGGACCAAGCTCAATATGGGAAATCAAGCCTCATCCGAGGTAGTTGGCTATGGTATTGTGGTGCTAAGGTTGAGCTCCGAGAAGTACCTGACTCTTGGAGAGGTGCTGCATGTTCCCGACATCCGAAAGAATCTAGTGTCCGTCTCTGTACTAGTCAAGAGAGGTTTTAGACTAGTTTTTGAGTCGGACAAATTTATTTTATCAAAATTTGGAATGTTTTTAGGAAAATGTTTCCTCTCTGAGGGCCTTTTCAAGTTGTCTGTAATGAGTTTGCGCCAAGAGTCCATTGAGGGCAAGAATAATGAGAATGAAGCTACTTCCTCCTACTTGACTGAGTGTTCTGATTTATGGCATTCTAGATTAGGACATGTTAATCTAAATGCGATAAAAAGATTAGTTAATCTCGATCTACTTAAAGTAAATGAGTTTAACAAAACCAAGTGTGAAGTTTGTGTTGAAGCAAAATTGGCTAAGCTGCCATTTCATTCTGTAGAAAGGAACACAAATCCTCTAGAACTCATTCACACTGACGTATGTGACTTAAAGTTTGTACAAATTAGAGGTGGGAAAAAGTATTTTATTATTTTTATTGATGATTGCACTAAGTATTGTACTCTTTATCTTTTAAGGAGTAAAGATGAGGCGATTGAAGCTTTTACTAACTTCAAAGCAGAAGCCAAAAACCAACTTGATTGTAAAATCAAAATAGTACGAAGTGATAGAGGTGGAGAGTATGTAGCTCCTTTTGAAGAATTGTGTAAGACAAGTGGTATTATTCATCAAACCATTGCCCCCTATTCGCCATAATCAAATGGTGTAGCTGAAAGGAAGAACCGAACTTTAAAGGAGGTGATGAACGCTTTGTTAATAAGTTCGGGACCGCCCCTGAACATGTGGGGGAAGCCGTTTTGACGGCTAACTACTTATTGAACAAAATCCATCTAAAAGGTAGGGATGTTACTCCTTACGAGTTGTGGAAAGGAAGGAAACCTTCCTATAAATACCTCAAAGTGTGGGGGTGTTTGGCTAAGGTAGAAGTGTCTTTGCCTAAGCAGGTTGCAATCGGACCTAAGACCATCGATTGTATCTTTATAGGATATGCACTGAATAGTAGTGCATATCGGTTTGCCATTCATAAGTCGGTCGTGCCTGATATGAATGTTGGAACTACTATTGACTCAAGGAATGCTATTTTCTTTGAACATATTTATCCATGTAAAAAGGATAATAAAGTTTAGTCGAACTCTAGTGGTGAAGCAAGAGAAGTTGCTAGTAGTTCTAGAAATGTGGGGATAGAACATGCTATGCGTAAAAGGCAAGCTGCCGATCTTGAAACTTTAGAACCAAGACGTAGCACGAGAGCAAGGGTTGCTAAGGACTTTGGTCCTGATTATGTAGTTTTTCTTTTGGATGAAGAACCGCGGTCTATAAAAGAGGCTCTTTCTAGACCCGATGGCCCACTTTTACAAGAAGCCATCCAAAGTGAAAGTGATTCCATCATGCAAAATCACACTTAGGTCTTAGCAGACATACCCGAAGGCTGCAAGCCCTTAGGATGTAAATGGATCCTAAAAAGAAAGTATTAGGCATATGAGTCAATTGACAAATATAAAGTTCGTTTAGTGGTTAAAGATTTTAAGCAAATTGAAGGATATGATTTCTTCGATACTTATTCGCCTGTAACGAGGATTACGTCTATCCATGTGCTTCTCGCGATTGCTGCTTTGGACAATCTTGAGATTCACCAAATGGACGTGAAAACTGTCTTTCTAAATGGAGATTTAGAAGAAGATATTTATATGGAACAACCTGAAGGGTTTGTAGTACCTGGCCAAGAGCAAAAGGTATGTAAGTTGGTGAAATTCCTATATGGGTTGAAACAAGCACCATTACAATGGCACTCGAAATTCGACGAGGCTATGTTGTCGAATGGTTTTAAGATTAATGAATTTGACAAATGTGTTTACATAAAGAATACAAAGAATGGTTTTGTAATTGTTTGTCTTTATGTAGACGATATGTTAATTATGGGACAAAACCTTCAAGTCATAAACGACACCAAGCGTATGCTTAAGAGAACTTTCGATATGAAAGATATGGGAGTTGCTGACGTTATTCTTGGAGTGAAGATTCAAAGAACTCCCAAAGGGATTGTTTTGTCTCAATCTCATTATATTGAGAAAGTACTTAAGAGGTTTAACGCCTTTGATAGTGCGCCGGCAAAGACTCCTCTAGAAGTTAATGTTCACTTGAGCAAGAATAGGGGTGATCATGTTGCTCAAGAGGATTATGCTAGAGTCATTGGTTGTCTTATGTATATCACAAATTGTACGAGGCCCGATCTAGCTTGTCCGGTGAACAAACTGAGTCGCTATACTAGTAATCCTAGTAGAGAGCATTGGAAATCTCTTGTAAGAGTTCTGAGGTATTTGAAATACACTCTTAACTTTGGGCTGCACTACTCGAGACATCCCCTAGTACTTGAAGGGTACTACGATGCGAATTGGATATCCGACACTAAAGACTCGTCGTCTACTTGTGGTTATGTGTTCACTATAGGGGGAGGAGCTGTGTCGTGGAGATCCACGAAACAGACGTGCATAGCCCGATCCACCATGGAATCTGAATTTATTGTTTTAGATAAGGCCGGTGAGGAGGCGAAATGGCTACGTAATTTTCTTGAAGATATTCTATGTTGGACAAAACTCGTACCACCTGTGATGATTCACTGTGATAGCCAAGCGAATATTGGTAGGGCCAAGAGTGGGTTGTATAATGGTAAGTCGAGACATATTCGTCGTCGACATAATACCGTAAGACATTTGATCACGAGTGGGGTTATCTCTGTAGACTATGTCAAGTCTATTTATAACCTAGCGGATCCGCTTATTAAGAGTTTGAATCGAGATCAAATGTATAAGCTCGTAGAGGGAATGGGAGTTAAATCCATAAGTTAAAGACGATTATAGTGGATACCCAACCTTGTAGATTGGAGATCCCATGAACTTGGTTCAATGGGAAAACTAAGCTATATGAGTCTGTTGATACCACACTCACTTAATCTATTCTCTAAAAGAGCTCGAGAGTGTTGGTGACCTGTCAAGTAGTGAGGTTAAGTTTTTGACTTTTAATGATTCTTGGATGCCTTGAGAAGGTGGAGTATGGCATGATACTCAAGTAAGAATCACCTATGTAAGTGAGAAGTGAGAGCCGCTTCTGTGTAACACTTATGAATCCAAAGAGGTTGTCCATGGCCTGTAAAGGACACAAACGTGAGAACTGACGAGGTTGAGACTTTATAGTGTTAGTGTTGTTGTCTTAGTATACACCATGGAGGAATAGTTCAAGGTCACGTGTCCACTGGTCCGCCGGTATGCTCGATAACACTGACTAAGGAAGGTTCAAGGTCACAAGCCACCTACCCTGATGTTTTATTGTCTCTTGAGGACAGAGATGTGTGTCTGCATGCATGCATTTGGCTATTTCCACTCATGTGGGGGATTGTTGGAAAATCAGTAATAATATATATATATATATATATATATATATTATTAATATGAAAATTTACTTAGCATTAAATGCTAATTTGACTTGGGAAAAAGTCAGCCCGTTTAATCATCTTTTCGAGCCTCGATATATATCTGATTTATGAATTGAGATATATGAAGTTGATCTACGTTTCGAGTAGATAATTATAGTGTACTTAATTTCTCGATTCCAATTTTCGGTGAGTGAGAAATAATGGCTCAAAGCTTGGGGGGACAAAATTAATATGTTACCTAAAGTGGAGATTTTACCTAATTCGGGTTTTGGAGAGCTATTACATTAATCAATGTCCAACATTGATTAATGTATAATGTTTTTTGTGGCACTTAAGTCTCTACCATTTAGTAGGAGATAACAAAGTGATATGTGGTGGGCTTGGGCCACACATGCTCATGCGCGCGAGCCTTTTCGCCGACCGCCTCACACGGCGCCGCGCCGTGTCCGCGCCCCGTGCCCGGCCCCGGCCCCGCCCCGGCTCCGGCTCCGGGTCCGTGTCCTTGGACTTGGACTTGGATCTTGGATCTTGGATCTTGGCAATTGGTCCTTTGGGTGGTCCGTGGGCATGTCCGTTGGGTTTGGCATTGGATTTGGCATTGGACTTGACATTGGACTTGTGTGGACTGGCCCAGCTCAACAATGGTGGCCTGATCCAGCTCGTGGTGCAGTGATCCTGCTGCACTAGATGATCTCCTTTTGGAAGTCCCTGGAATGAGTCTGTTGAGAACCCTCTACCTCTCCACTTTCCTTCCCCACGTCCACCTGCCTTAATGACACCAACAACCTTTTACCTAAAGGAAGATGCCTATAAATAGGTTAGTTACATTTCATTCCAAACACACCAGCAACACCTGCATCAACATCATCTTAGCTCTAGTAGTTGTCCAGTAGCTTCTATCCTTGATCTTGTCCAGTTCGTCGGAGCTCGACGATCTTGCGGTGCTGCAATCTTCGAGACGTTCGTCGTTTCATCTTTGGGAACGATATGCCAACACTGAGAGCACTACCGGGGCGTATTTCGTCTTGCGGAGAGAGGACTCCTCGACTCGACGAAGCTTTCATCTCTAGCTCTATTTTGTTTTTGTTTTCCGACTTACTATTTTGGTTTTAATAGCAGCTGCACTCAACAAAACAATTAGAAAGTCTATGAAAAAGTATTTGGATTTTAATCATTCCATGAGCTTACTATCATATTCAGATGAAAATTGAAACTAAACAAGTTAGATTATTCTGTAATCCGTCTCGATCATCAATCATATTATTTCTTATTTCAGATACAGAAAGTATTGATAGTTAGTCCTAACAACTACTAAAAGCCAGTAAGTCACACTTATTTACTATAGCAGTGGGAACTTGCTCTCTTCTCCCTTGGTCTACCGTAAAGGGAGGAAAGTATAAACCCTTTTGTGTTTGTTCGCTTAGTATTCTTCGTGTAGGACATAACTATTCTGGCATTAGCGAAGCTTCGAAAGAGCTTTTCGGTTGCTTGTGAGACTCTGAATTTTAAAAATTTGTATCCGACATTGCTTATTTTTATTTGCAGGTCGACATAAAAGTGGCTCCTAGATCACATGCCAATGAGGAATCAGGTAAAAGTCTTCTACATCCTATTCTTTTTCTGCAAGCAAGCATATCATCTTGTTGAATTTCCACCTTTCTCGATGTTCAAAAGTGATAAGTCGTCATTCACTGTGGGGATTAGATTACTAGTATTGAAAGAATATTTGTAGCTAGGTGTCATGAGCATATAATATCCTTAACAATTTCTATGTGGAGGTTAGATGATTTTGTTTCATCTATGTTCACCTTCTATTAGGGCTTTTTTTTTACAGTCTTAGTTCCTCTGTCCAAAATACTCCAAATGTATCAGTTGCTAATCTTTTGTTCCGCATTCTTATGCTACTGAAAACTAGCTTGTATAGTGTTAGGATGCTTAGATGGACATTCCCTACATTATTTTGTTATCTTATGAGTGGGCCTACAAGCCCATTTGTTTATTGTAGGAAGGGGTATACCGTATATATATGTGAATGCCCATAGTTATTAGAGTAGCTTCTTTTTGTGATGAAAACACTTGGCTCATGGAGAGTTGCTCTACTCTCGAAAGGGGCTCGGTTCTAGTTCATTTCTTGTTCTTTTGATCTATCTTATATTTAATCTTTGGTTATCTTTGTATTTCGGGTATCGTTTTTGGGTAAATTCCGTTATTTCGGTATGGCATCGTAACATATAGTAACTATTTTGTTCCTTATTTGTTAAACTAGACTATGTTATGTGTTTTTATTTGATGTGTTGTGAAATCTCCTCTAGAGATGATTAATCATAATTCTGGGAAGATAATTATTTATTCTTTCGAAATAGGCTCATTCAGTTACTACGTATCTGCTTTTAAACCTCAATTAGTACATTAGCTTACAATCTTTGACACTACAAATATTCGAATCTCAGATTGAAGTTTAATTTAATTTGATTCGTTTATATTTCTACTCCAAACAATTCATGCATGTTTGTTTGTTTGTTCAGTATCACAGAAAAAACTTTGTAAATTGAAAAAAGACAATATTGAGTTTCCTATGTATAAACAAGATTACCAATTCTTATCTACTCAAAAGTTAAAATTAGGGGAAAAAAATATTACTGCTATTTTTAGACCATAAGATGGTTCTGGTTTAACTTTGGCCTAATATGTTGGCAACTCTAATTTTAATCCATCAGGTTGCAAAATCTCATATCTTTACCCGCAAAAACCAACTCTCCTAAATTACTGCATGAATAGAAACATCCATTAGTTAAGCCAACTCTAATTTAATCCATCAGGTTGTAAAATCTCATATTTTTACCAACAAAAACCAACTCTTCTAAATTATTACGTGAAAAGAAACATCCATTAGTTACTATCACATCCATTCATTAGCAAATTGATAAATATCTAATTATTCATATTTTCAGGTAATTACTATATGGGTCTGCCCAAGTTAATTGCGTGGGTTAGTATCAATATTAAATTCATTATAACGTACAAATACACATGGCATTAATTTAAACTCATATGTAAAGCATGATCATAACACCGTGCGGAGCCGGTTAAATAATGTGCTAGTTTCTCTGATAAATTCAAATAGAAAAATCTAAGCCACTAGAAAATCTAATTACAAGAGATCCTAAATAGCATTTTAAATTACTATATGAATAAATATTGCACGTTGGATGTCATTATCTTTACATTTATCATGTATTTATGAATTATTTAAAGACAAAAAACAATCGTAACTTAGATACCAATAGTTTTCATTTTTCAACATGGCCCTTAAAAAAATGTGTGGCTACACAATTAGGAGTCACGACTGATTCCACGAATCATAATTGATTCTACCCTTGTGGCTCCAAGATACTCATATAAAAATAAATATCTAATTAACTAAACCCCCCATTATATCAATTTTAAAGTGTAAATATCATTTTAATTTGGTATATATGTGTACAAATAATTTTGAAAATTTATAAACTCGAATTTAGAACGTGTGAGATTCAGCCGAACCTGAGGATGATTCCTAAAATGAAAGAGAAAGCAGGAATCTGGTTGGCCATTCCACATGCCACAATGGGAGAACTATAGCTCAAGGCAACAAATGCAAGATTTTGAGCTATAGTAATCCTGCAAATATCAATTTCACGCAAAAAATTAAATATAACCTTAAACCTTGTGTAAATAACAATAATTTTGAAATCTTAAGGATAGGAGGAAAGAAAACAAACCCTATTAAGTCGAGTAAGAAAACCCACAGCAGAAACTCGAAGTTCCAGACCGATATGAAAAAAGGATTGTATAATTAAATCATGACCCATTATTTGTTTTAATTTGGTGAATTACACATGAAAAATACGTATATTAGATTATTAGTATATACCTTTCTCTCTCATAGGAGAATGAATTGTTGGAAAATCGTTTAAATATATATATATATTTTTTATATATATATTTATATTATTAATTATAATGGAAAGTTAATTAGCATTTATTGCTAACTTGACTTGGGCAAATTTCAGCCCGTTCGATCGCATTTTCGAGCCTCGATATTTATCCGATTAATGTTTTGAGATATATGACGTCGATCTACGTTTCGAGTAGATAATTATAGTGTGCTTAATTTCTCGATTCCGATTTTCGGTGAGTGAGAAATAGTGGCTCGAAGTTTGGGGGATAAAACTAATATGTTACCTAAAAGTGGAGGAACTTACCTTATTCGGGTGTTGGAGAGTATTACATTGATCAATGTCCCACATTGATAAATGAAATAACTTTAATGTGGTATTTAAGTCTCTACCACATTGTAAGAGATAACAAAGTGACATGTGGTGGGCTTGGGCCACACATGCTCATGCTTGCGCGAGCCTTTTCGCCGACCGCCTCACACGCGGCGCGGCGCGCCGCGCCGCACCGCACCGCACCCGCGCCCGTGCCCGGCTCCGGCTCCGGTTCCGGTTCCGTGTCCGTGGACTTGGATCTTGGATCTTGACAATTAGTCCTTTGGGTGGTCCGTCGGGTCGGCTGCCGGTGGACCGGCTGCACTGGATTCCTCTCCGTGGTGCAGTGCACCTGCCACACCTAAGCAGTACTTAAGAGGCTGTTCAGGTGTCCACCTCTCCACTTACCATACCCACGTCCTCTTGCATTGATGGCTCCAGCAATCAACACTGCTTCTTAGCTCTTCTTAGCTCATAGTTTCAGCAGCCTGTCCTCGCCGGAAAAGTCCAGTTCGCCGGAGCTCGACGAACTTGCGGTGCTGCAATCTTCGAGACGTTCGTCGTTTCATCTTTGGAGACGATACGCCTACAACCGAGAGCACTACCGGGGCGTATTTCATCTTGCGGAGAGAGGATTCCTCGACTCAAAACAATCGCAAGACGAAATACGATACCTACTCAAGCTTATTATTTCGGCTTATTGTATTTCGTTTTGTAATAGCAGCTTTTGTTACCAACAATCGCAAGACGAAATACGATACCTACTCAAGCTGCTTCAAAACATGTCTTCCTCAAGTGCTACCCTCTCCGATGCTGCCGCCGCCGCTGCTTCTGCCGCCGCCACCAACCCCGCTGTATCTGACGTCGTTGCCTCCTCCGGCAACACTGTTCCACCGACGTCTGTCCCTACACATACTCCGGTCTTTGCTAATCCTACACTCGCTGCCATGTCCGCCGCCACCGACGCCAGGATAGCACTTAACCGTGCTAATGCCGCTAACACGGCATTCAACTTCAATGCTATATCCTCTGCCTTGCAGAGCAACGTCCCATTTGGGAGTGTGAACCACCATGGTGTGGTGGGGGGTTCAAACCCGACCCTGACGGCACCTCTGCACTCGTCTAGAGTGTTGCCCGCTGCCGAGAAGCCGGCCAAGTTTGGTGGAGCCGACTTCAAGAGGTGGCAACAGAAGATGTTGTTCTATTTGACAACATTGGGGTTCACCACTGTTTTGATGGAGAATGCACATGCCCCTCCAAGTGAAAATGAAGAGAACTTGGAAGTCCGCATAGCCTATGATAACTAGCTAACATCTGACTACTTTTGTAAAAATTTCTTGCTTAGTGGACTAGATGATAGTCTGTACAGTGTAATATGCAAATGTAAAGACCTCCAAGGCAATTTGGGAGGCACTTGAAAGAAAATACTGTACTGACGATGCAGGTACCAAGAAGTTTGTAGTCGCCAAGTTCCTGGACTACAAAATGGTGGACTCTCGACCGGTCATGGAGCAAGTGCAAGAGTTCCAACTCATTGTTCATGACGTCCACGCCGAAGGTATGCTTTTGCCAGATGCTTTTATCGTGGCAACTGTAATTGAGAAGCTTCCCCCGAGCTGGAAGGACTTCAAGAGCTACTTGAAGCACAAGCGAAAGGAAATGACGCTTGAGGACCTTGTGGTCAAGCTCCGCATAGAGACCGACATGAAGACTCGAGATGGGAAGGGCAAAGCACCCGTGGAGCCAAGAGTCAACCTTGGCCGAGAAAGGTGGCAACTCCAACAATGCAAAGAGAGGGCGTCCAAATAGCAACCCCAAAGGGAAGGGCAAGGTGCAATCCCGCAAGTTTGAAGGGGACTGCTACAACTGTGGCAAATCCGGCCACATGTCCAAGGACTGCCGAAAGCCGAAGAAGAAGAGGGCTCGTCAAGCCAATATGTTGGAGATTGACCTCACTGAAGCCGACCTTGCGGCCATTGTCACTGAAGAAGCAAACGTCGTGGAGAATGAGGGGAAGTGGTATATTGATACCGCTGCCACGGCACATGTTTGTGGTAACCGAAGCCGCTTCACCAAGTACAAGAGTTGCCAAGGAAGGAAGCTCAATATGGGGAATCAAGCCTCATCTGAGGTAGTTGGCTATGGTACTGTGGTGTTAAGGTTGAGCTCCGGCAAGAACCTTACGCTTGGAGAGGTGCTGCATGTCCCCGATATCCGGAAGAATTTGGTGTCCGGCTCTGTACTAGTTAAGAGAGGTTTTAGACTAGTATTTGAGTCTGACAAGTTTATTTTGACAAAATTTGGAATGTTTTTAGGAAAAGGTTACCTCTCTGAGGGCCTTTTCAAACCGTCTGTAATGGCATTACGCCAGGAGCCTGTTGAGGCAAATGATAATGAAAACAAAGCTACTTCCTCTTACTTGATTGAGTGTTCCGATTTATGGCATTCTAGATTAGGACATGTTAATCTAAATGCGATAAAAAGATTAGTTAATCTCGATCTACTTAAAGTAAATGAGTTTAACAAAACCAAGTGTGAAGTTTGTGTTGAAGCAAAATTGGCTAAGCAGCCATTGCATTCTGTAGAAAGGAACACAAAACCTCTAGAACTCATTCACACTGACGTATGTGATTTGAAGTTTATACAAACTAAAGGTGGGAAAAAGTATTTTATTACTTTTATTGATGACTGCACTAAGTATTGTACTCTTTTATCTTTTAAGGAGTAGAGATGAGGCGATTGAAGCTTTTACTAACTTCAAAGCAGAAGCCGAAAACCAACTTGATTGTAAAATCAAAATGGTACGAAGTGATAGAGGTGGAGAATATGTAGCTCCTTTTGAAGAGTTGTGTAAGACAAGTGGTATTATTCATCAAACCACTGCCCCCTATTCACCTCAATCAAATGGTGTAGCTGAAAGGAAGAATTAAACTCTAAAGGAGATGATGAATGCTTTGTTGATAAGTTCTGGACTGCCCCAGAACATGTGGGGGGAAGCCGTTTTGACGGCTAACTTCTTATTGAACAAAATACCTCTAAAAGGTAGAGATGTAACTCCTTACAAGTTGTGGAAAGGAAGTAAACCTTCCTATAAATACCTCAAACTGTGGGGGTGTTTAGCTAAGGTAGAAGTGCCTTTGCCGAAGCAAGTTACAATCGGACCTAAGACCGTGCCCGATATGAATAGTAGTGCATATCGGTTTATCATTCATAAGTCGGCCGTGCCCGATATGAATGTTGGAACTACTATTGAGTCAAGGAATGCTATATTCTTCGAACATATCTATCCGTGTAAAAAGGATGATAAAGTTGAGTCAAGCTCTAGTGGTGGAGCAAGAGAAGTTGCTAGTAGTTCTAGAAATGTGGGGGTAGAACCCGATACACGTAAAAGGCAAGCTGTCGATCTTGAAACTTTAGAACCAAGACGTAGCACTAGAGCAAGAGTTGCTAAGGACTTTGGTCCTGATTATGTTGTCTTTCTTTTGGATGAAGAGCCGCGGTCTATAAAAGAAGCTCTTTCTAGACCCGATGGCCCACTTTGGCAAGAAGCTGTCCAAAGTGAAATTGATTCCATTATGCAGAATCACACTTGGGTCTTAGCAGACTTACCCGAAGGTTGCAAGCCCTTAGGATGTAAATGGATCCTAAAAAGAAAGTATAAGGCAGATGGGTCAATTGATAAATATAAAGCTCGTTTAGTGGTTAAAGGCTTTAAGCAAATTGAAGGATATGACTTCTTCGATACTTATTCGCTGGTAACGAGGATTACGTCTATCCGTGTGCTTCTCACGATTGCTGCTTTGCACAATCTTGAGATTCACCAAATGGACGTGAAAACTCCCTTTCTAAATGGAGATTTAGAAGAGGAAATTTATATGGAACAACCTGAAGGGTTCGTTGTACCTGGTCAAGAGCGAAAGGTATGTAAGTTGGTGAAATCCCTATATGGATTGAAACAAGCACCATTACAATGGCACTTGAAATTCGACGAGGCTATGTTGTCGAATGGTTTTAAGATTAATGAATGTGACAAGTGTGTTTACATAAAGAATACAAAGAATGGCTTTGTAATTGTTTGTCTTTATGTAGACGACATGTTAATTATGGGACAAAACCTTCAAGTCATAAATGACACCAAGCGTATGCTTAAAAGAACTTTCGCTATGAAAGATATGGGAGCTGCTGATGTTATTCTTGGAGTAAAGATACAAAGAACTCCCAAAGGGATTGTTCTGTCTCAATCTCATTATATTGAGAAAGTGCTTAAGAGGTTTAATGACTTTGATAGTGTGCCGGCTAAGACTCCTTTAGAAGTTAATGTTCACTTGAGCAAGAATAGGGGTGGTCCTGTTGCTCAAGAGGATTATGCTAGAGTCATTGGTTGTCTTATGTACATCACGAATTGTACTAGGCCTGATCTAGCTTGTCCGGTGAACAAACTGAGTTGCTATACTAGTAATCCTAGTAGAGAGCATTGGAAATCTCTTGTAAGAGTTATGAGGTATTTGAAATACACTCTTAACTTTGGGCTGCACTACTCGAGACATCCCCTAGTACTTGAAGGGTACTGTGATGCAAATTGGATATCCGACACTAAAGACTCGTTGTCTACTAGTGGTTATGTGTTCACTATAGGGGGAGGAGTTGTGTCGTGGAGATCCACGAAACAGACGTGCATAGCCCGGTCCACCATGGAATCTGAATTTATTGCTTTAGATAAATCCGGTGAGGAGGCCGAATGGCTCCGTAATTTTCTTGAAGATATTCCATGTTGGACGAAACTCGTGCCACCTGTGATGATTCACTGTGATAGCCAAGCGGCTATTGGTAGGGCCAAGAGTGGGTTGTATAATGGTAAGTCGAGACATATTCGTCGTCGACATAATACCGTAAGACATTTGATCACGAATGGGGTTATCTCTGTAGACTATGTCAAGTCTATAGATAACCTAGCGGATCCGCTTACTAAGAGTTTGAATCGAGATCAAATATACAAGCTCATAGAGGGAATGAGAGTTAAATCCACAAGTTAAAGACGATTATAGTGGATACCCAACCTTGTAGATTGGAGATCCCATGAACTTGGTTCAATGGGAAAACTAAGCTATATGAGTCTGTTGATACCACACTCAAATAGTCTATTCCCTAAAAGAGCTCGAGAGTGTTGGTGACCTGTCAAGTGGGAGGTTAAGTCTTTAACTTTTAATGATTCTTGGATACCTTGAGAAGGTGGAGTATGACAGGATACTCGAGTAAGAATCACCTATGTAACTGTGAAGTGAGGGCCGCTTCTATGTAAACACTTATGAATCCAAAGAGGTTGTCCATGGCCAGTAAAGGACACAAACGTGAGAACGGACGAGGTTGAGACTTTATAGTGTTGGTGCTATTGTCTAAGTATACACTATGGTGGAATAGTTCAAGGCCACGTGTCCACTAGTCCGCCGGTATGCTCGATAGCACTGACTAAGGAAGGTTCAAGGTCACAAGCCACCTATCCTGATGCTTTATTGTCTCTTGAGGACAGAGTTGTGTGTCTGCATGAATGCATTTGGCTATTTCCACTCATGTGGGGGATTGTTGGAAAATCGTTTAAATATATATATATATATTATATATATTTATATTATTAATTATAATGGAAAGTTAATTAGCATTTATTGCTAATTTTACTTGGGCAAATTTCAGCCCGTTCGATCGCATTTTCGAGCCTCGATATTTATCCGATTAATGTTTTGAGATATATGACGTCGATCTACGTTTCGAGTAGATAATTATAGTGTGCTTAATTTCTCGATTTCGATTTTCGGTGAGTGAGAAATAGTGGCTCGAAGTTTGGGGGGACAAAACTAATATGTTATCTAATGTGGAGGAACTTACCTTATTCGGGTGTTGGAGAGTATTACATTGATCAATGTCCCACATTGATAAATGAAATAACTTTAATGTGGTATTTAAGTCTCTACCACATTGTAAGAGATAACAAAGTGGCATGTGGTGGGCTTGGGCCACACATGCTCATGCGCGCGAGCCTTTTCGCCGACCGCCTCACACGCGGCGCGCGGCGCCGCCGCGCCGCACCGCCCGCCGGCCCGGCCCGGTTCCGGTTCGGTTCGGTTCGTCCGTGTCCGTGTCCGTGTCCGTGGACTTGGACTTGGATCTTGGATCTTGGATCTTGGATCTTGGCAATTGGTCCTTTGGGTGGTCCGTCGGGTTGGCTGCCGGGTCGGGCGGTGCAATGGACCGGCTGCACTGGATTCCTCTCCGTGGTGCAGTGCACCTGCCACACCCAAGCAGTACTTTTGGATGGAAGTCTCTGGAAGAGGATGTTCAGGCGTCCACCTCTCCACTTACCATACCCACGTCCTCTTGCATTGATGGCTCCAGCAATCAACACCTAGTGGAAGCTGCCTATAAATAGGAAGCTGGTTTTCATTCCAAAACACACCAACAAGAATCATCTGCATTTTCTTAGCTCATCCTAGCTGCTTCTTAGCTCCTCTTAGCTCATAGTTTCAGCAGCCTGTCCTCGCCGGAAAAGTCCAGTTCGCCGGAGCTCGACGATCTTGCGGTGCTGCAATCTTCGAGACGTTCGTCGTTTCATCTTTGGAGACGATACGCCTACAACCGAGAGCACTACCGGGGCGTATTTCGTCTTGCGGAGAGAGGACTCCTCGACTCGACGGTTCTTTTTGTCTCGTTTTATTATTTCGGCTTATTGTATTTCGTTTTGTAATAGCAGCTTTTGTTACCAACATGAATAAGGGAGAAGGTTAATTGATCCAAGAATATTGGTGTACACTACAAACACAAAAGGGCTCATCCCTATAGCCAAGATTGTGCTAGCCATTATAGTCAATGCTATAATGGAACCCTCACCAACACCATGGCGGCGCATGGTAGCGCCTCCCTTATCGCCGCCCTCATGGTGGCGTCGCCGGTGCCGCGCATCTTTGTCATCTCCCTCCCTCTCTTTAGATATCTTCTCTTGTGTATTGTCTCTTTCCTTGATTTATACTATCTTTTATTGAATAAAAAGTTTGAAGTGAGATGAGAGAGAGAGAGAAATCAAGTGTAACCCTTCATGCAAGTGTGAAGCTACTTATAGGTGACTGAGCAACTCTTGTGGTGCCCCATGCAGTCTTAAGGAAGACAATATATTCATAAATTATTTTAATTATATGTGGCTGAATCATGAATTGAGTGAATTTGCGGTAAAAGTCACGAGTTCAAATTTCATTAAATTTCGCTATACTTAAATATTTTCAATATAATTATTTTGATATTATTCAATATGGATTTTTTCTCATCACCTAAAAAATTTAAGTTGTGTGTATATTCGTGCACATGCTATTGTACTATTAAAAACTATTTTTTACTTTCAAGAAATTAGGTTAGGTAATAATAATATGAGTGTGTTGATGACGTTGGAGAAATCTGATATTTTTGTTCGTGGTTGATATTAATTTGGGGCCCACCAATAACGATAATTAAAGGGGCAGTTGCATAAATAGGCAATTCAATAATCAAAATTGCAAAAATATGCACTTTTATAATAAATTACACTCAATAGGCAAATGAATATTTTATTCTATATTAGTTGGGTTTGGCAGGTACTATACTGACACTTGATAGATTGTTGAAGAAAAAATAGTTTTTGACTCTCAAGAAAAACTTTCTTGTGATTGTGTACTTGAGTACAATAGTAGGATGATAAAAAAAACAACTCTATTTATTCTTCTATATAGTTGGCACTATCAACTTTCATAGTATAACAATATGGCACCTTTTTTCGGCTATTGATCATTCTTGTTCATTTTATTGTATATTTTCGCTAATAAATCAGTTCATCAAAGTTAGAAGGTAACGTTATTCTTTTTCTCTCTAGTCTCTAGTTTTTGTTTTAGTTTATTAATATATTAGCGTATTATCTTTAATATTGACTAAAAGCTTAATTCGAAAACTAAAGTTGATATTCAGTATTTTTAGCTATTTTGTATAGAATATTTAACTTTAGTGCCCCGCAAGACTTATTAGGTTTTGATAAATGTACTTTAGTTCTGAATGAAAATGTTATATTTTTCAAGACCTAAATGCTTAATTCGAGAACTAAAGTTGCTATTCAGCATGTTTTGGCTATTTTGTACAGAATAATTAACTTTAGTGCCGTGAAAGAGTTATTAGGTTTTGATAAATTTACTTTAATTATGAATGAGAATGTTATATTTTCTTATAACCTAAAGTATGCCTTGTTTTTTTAATGGCATTTTATAAGTGATATTTTAAAGTTTTTCAAGTACCTTAAGTACTTTTTGATTATTTTAGTTATTTTATAAGTAACAAGTTTACCTAAAATGCATTTTGATCATTATAAGCCTATTTTGCTTAAATTATAGATGATGAACATGATGAAATACATAATTTGCTTAATTGAGAGATGATCGGCGTGATCAAATGATTTTAAGGCAAGAATTCAGCGCTTCAAATCTGCTAGGAAGTAGTCTTGATAGGTATATTTGTAGTTCCTAGTGTAGCAAGTGATGTAAATGTACTGAATTTCTCATACATATCAATACATCAAGTGTTACTTGGCCTGACAATCTTTAACACTCAGAATCAATACATCAAATGTATTGTCTCCAGGACCTGCTTCGTCTTACTTTAACACTCAGAATCACCTAAGTGATCACTGACTCACATACTCACCGATTATCTATGTATTCAGTATTCTGCTTAGCTTAGAAGACTTGAAGATACTCTCCATTGTTTCTCATTGTAATACTTGTAAGGAGTTTGTATCTAACAGTTCTCTAGATTCTTAGATAGTGTTAGATAGCTGATAGTGATAGGTTTTGTCATCATCAAATAGGGGAAAATTGTTGGGAGATGATTCAAAAAGAGATCGCTTGCTTAGTGATTTGGCTAATCCCAAAACCCTATGTTGATTGGTGAACCATTCCTTTGTATTTGTAACGCCTTCGTCTTTGAGTTCTTTTGGACTCAATAGACTAGCCTTCAGCATGGTTCCGACTCAGTAGTTATGTCTACTGTCCTTCGCAGACTATCCGCCACAAGCATCCATGGAGTGAAGATTCGCATAGGCTTGGACTCAGCAGAGCAAAGATACCGAAAGGTGTTCGGGAGTCGCAGAACTGGACTCAGCAGAGCAAGCTTTATCGAACTTAGAGTTTTGACCTTCAGTAGAGTTGAACTCAACAGAGTATACTATCGAACCTTTGGCCGACTCAAGCAACGGTCGGTCGGGCTTACTTTAACTCGAGACCAACAATTGGTATCGAGAGGTGTTCATACCGATCATCATTTTCTCGAATATCGGTCTATCTCGAACAAGGATCCTAGGAAAACCCGTTTTCACCGCATCTTGCATCTCTTCATCGCATCATATATCTTATCTTTTTCAATGATTGCTATTTCGGGAATTAGAACGGTACCCATGTTCTCGATAGATAACTAGCGGTATGGCGAGTGAGGATAGAGACACATTTGACTTGGCCGCACGACAAGCATGACCGATGTCCGGAGAAAGGACCTATTGTTCGATGGTCGACTCAATCGAACTAGCATTGGACGTAACAAAACGGGTGCCGAACCGGCCCGAAGGTCGCCAAGGACAAGAGCCTCTTCACTCCCGAGTTGCGTGAAACGCAATACCGATGACCCTCGGTGACTCTTATCTCGGGAGAGTACATGATTGCAAGACCGCAAAGGAGCTATGGGATGCTCTCGTGCTTGAGCCAAGGAACTCCACGCATCAAAGAGAACAAATTGGAGTTAGAGATGCAGAAACTCGAGGCATTCGCTATGGTGAACGACATCAGGTGAATTATTTATCTAGAATTAATTGGCTGGCCCAACTAATTGATAAATAAGTGTCCAATTATTATTAATGATATTATAGACTGAATATTAATTTATTAGAAGTAATTACTAATGGGCCACAATTATAATATTAATGTTTATAAAAATATTATATTATATATCTCTGTCCACACGGAGGAAAAGAAGGGTAGGGACACAATCCAGAAGTTCCAAACACAAGCAATTATGTTATGAGAATTTTATATACTGGAAGTAACTTGTCTTGGCTACTTGTCTATACTGGTACACTGAAGGTGGTGTATTGATCGACAAGTGAGACATGTTCTCCTAATTGACCTTAGTGGAGAACCAAAGATCTCGATGACTTAGATGATCTTAAGCATGATAAGATTTCAGTTGAGTTCTTATAGCTATCTATCTCGTTTACGTACCATGGTGAATGTCATTGCGATGGATCTACGTATCTTGGGTGACCGTAGTTCTTTGTGACTCCGGACCGGTTACCCGTATCTTGCAAGTGTACCCCGTTAATTGGATTGATAATATCCCTTGAGAAAATCGTAAAGGATTAACACATTAAACCTCGTCGGTTGATTAAGTTCGGGCGTGTTAATAAGGTCGATTGGTACTACTCATGATAAGATCATTGGATTTTATACATTATTTAATAAGTTGAGGAATTATTTATCCGGAATTAATTAGCTAGACCAATTAATTAATAAATAAGTGGTCCAGTTGATTATTAATTATATTATGGATTGATTTTTATTAATTGAAGCTCATTAGCAATATAATTACTATTGATCCACATGATTATTAACGGTAATAGTACTGATAATGAAACTCCCCAACACACACGTTTCTAAAGTATAATACTTCACACATACGCACGTTTTCTAGGAAAATGATCATGATTAATGAAGTAAGTGGTTGGACATAAATTACGAAAATAATATTATCAAACAATTAATTAACTACAATTTGGGGAAATTATTAAACTTATCAAACCACTTGGAAATTTAAGAAAATAATTATAACAGAAAAAATTTAGTTCTAACATTTAAATGGAAGAATTTTTAAAATAAATACTATAGTTTTGAAAAACATTCACATAATAACGCAAAACTAAAGTAAATTTGTCAAAATTTAAGAGGAAATATTGAGAACTAAAGCTAACATTTCAATGTAAACTAACAAAAAATGCTAAAACTCAACTTTAGTTATCTATCTTCTAACAATAATTTATACTATTCGTCGAAAAACTAACAATAATCTACTAAACATATTCAAGTTTATTTCCCAAATACTTAATTAACAATTTCCTAAATTCTTAAGTTTCATATTAATAATTTAATTGCACAATTTACAATTTATATTGAAATTAACGAAAGGTAAAGAAAAAAAAATAGAATAAAATCTGCAAATTTAAGAGTTTAAAAAAAAGCACCAATGATAGAGAATATTAGTGCCAAAAAAAAACTTGAAACTTGATATTTTTTATAAATTAAGAATACAAAAGGAAATATTTTATAGCAAAACTAATGTTATTAAAAATATTATTTAATTACTCACGTATGAGATATTCTAATAATTCCAATGATCTAATTAATATTAATTACTACATTAATTTATTTTTTATTGAATAAATATAACATATCATGGATAAAAACTGATCTAGGCACTAGAATTAATCTAATAAATAATTGATCTAAATTGATTTTAGAATCTAGTCACTATCAACTATTCATCCCAGAATCTTGTCATACAACAGTACATTGCACACACACATGAATTTCAAGATTAAAATAATCAATTTGCCTATTAGATGCAATTTTAAATAAAAGTGTCTATTTTTGCAATTAGAGGTGTTTGCATTGCCTATTTGTGCAATTCCCCCATAATTAAACTTTAAGGGGCCTTCTAATTATGATTATGTGTTTCATATAACTGCCTACAGTTAAATTCAAATAATTAATTGATAATATAGTCATTAATTAAGTAAGCAGTCGTAATATTTTTCTCCAGATTGATTGGTAATTTGCTCGCATCAGCAGAATTGGTTACGTTTTTGTCACGCCTTTAGTTGGCGATCAAGATTTCAAATACGTGGATTATTATTAATATTTAATATTTGATAATCTAAGCTTGCCTTTAAAGTTATGGTCTTATCATGCTTAGTAGATTACGTCGAGTATTGTTAGAAGGGCTTCAAAGTTTCCAAACCGGGCCAACTCAGTCCAACGGGCTAATTTCATTTTTTCGGGTTGGATTAGGTCGGGCTATAAAATAATGGGTTGTTGAAAACTTAGCTAAGTTAGTCTTTCATGGCCATCGGAACAAATCGACCAACATACTAAATTATACTCCTTTTGTTGGTCAAAAAACGAGTCTATTAGGTATAGAGGGGGATTGAATACATCTGAATACAAGTTTCGACTCAAACGCAAAAGTCAGTATATTAGTGATAATGTTCACTTAAGGATTCAACTCGCCAACTTAGCATTCTGATCGCGTGGGCAGAGTGATTCGAACTACTGAATCTCGTCTACTGACTTCAGACAGTCTACAGTAAACTCAGTATACGAATAGTGCGGAAGTGTAGGCCCGATTTTATCGTCTCTTATTTGAAAAACGTTTTTAATGAAAATCAATTCAAGTCGTGCTTGTGCGTTGATTCAGCTTTACTAAAAATCTAAGTTATGCTTTTGTAAATCACATTTATACATAGTGAACAATAAGTAATAAAACAGTAAATGCATAGACGATTTTTAAAGTGGTTCGGATACGCAAGATCCTACGTCCACCGGCCCTAATTATCAGGAGGTCTTGACTGTTGGAATTTTGTATATTGGAAACAATCTTTTTGTCTTTATACAATGTGTTTTCTTTTCCACTGTTTTTATTCTCCTACCTGATTAATAATATTCACGCATGTTGTTCATTTATCTTGAATACGAGTTAGATTGTGTAGTGTGTTGTAGATCACAATGCTGCTTTTGTAAATCAATTTATACATAGTGAACAGTAAGCAATAAAACAGTAAATGCATAGGCGATTTTTAAAGTGGTTCGGATATGCAAGATCCTACGTCTACTGTCCTAATTACCAGAAGGTCTTGATTGTTGGAATTTTGTATACTGGAAGCAACATTTTTGCTTTTATACAATGTGTTTTCTTTTCCATAATTTTTATTATCCTATCTGATTAATAATATTCACGCATGTTGTTCATTTATCTTGAATAAGAGTTAGATTGTGTATTGTGTGGTAGATCACAATGTTGGGATCTTGTATACTGGAAACAACTTTTATATTTGTATACAATGTTATTCCTTGTTAGGATCTTTGGACCCTTAAAAATGTGACGAACAGGTTATTGGAACCCAACGGAGACAATAACAAAGAATTATACAAGGAGAAAAAGAAATAGGGACAGAGAATTTAACGTGGTTCGGTCAATCGACCTACATCCACGGGCGGTGTAGAAACAATCCACTAATAAAGAGGATAATACAAAATGAGCCTCAGGAATATGGTCCTAGGCCCAAAAGCACATGCCCACAAAAAAAAGGACAATTAGTCCAATTAACTAATCTCATAACATGTGGGCTATGATGCGTAGGAGCACACTTAAAACAATTAGAGAACCTATCTATTTATAGGTGAAATTAATGATAAACTTCATTAATTATCTGGTGTGGGATAAAACTCAATTTCCTTTAAGGATTAGGATTTGAGCCACATCACAACAATCTCCACCGTGGCGAAAACTCCAATATCAAATTCAACATAACAAATCTTCACATCGACCAAAACTCCAATCGCGAACACAGAACGATCTTGTTCCACCACCTCCGCAAAAGCCTCAATAGGCTTAATCCAAATCAGAATACCAACAAAGTCGAAGCGTCCCTCGAACAAGGATCATGCATCATTTAAATCTTCAGAACTGGAATCTTACTTGGTAAAACGGTACCCCTATAACGTGAAACTTCACGTCATGGTGCTTCCTCCTCAAACATGCTCCACCTCTTTCAAAAGCCTTCAAATTTCTCGACCACAATCTTTGTTATTGCCATTGTCACAACACGAGCCAAACCTTGGCTCTGATACCACTTGTTATAAAATACGAGTAAACGAAATAGAGAAAATAAACAAGAACACAAGAATTTACGCGGTTCGATCAATAGACCTACGTCAACAGGATGAGAGAAGAAAATTCACTATAAAAGAGGAGAATACAAATTCGGATCTCCGGAATATGTTCTTAGACTCAAAGACTGTGTGTCTCTTAAATAATGAGTGAACATATCTATTTATAGGAAAAAATTAATAATAAATTTAATTAATTATCCGATGTGGGATAAGACTCAATTTTCTTAAAGGATGAGGATTTGAGACATATAATATAACAAATCTCCACCTTGGTGAAAATTCCCTCAAAATTTTGAACAAACTCCAACCATGATAAGAAAAACTCCACCTCCTCCACAAAACCCCTAAGGGCATAACACATCAAGTAAGGCTTACTAAGTACAAGCAATGCTTGAACTTAGCAAAGGGAAGTGCCTTTGTCATCATATCTGCAGGATTGTCATGAGTAATGATTTTGCTCACAACTATATCACCACGAGCAATAATTTCACATATAAAGTGATAACGCACATCAATGTGCTTAGTCTTCTAATGATACATCTGATCTTTTGTGAGACAGTTAGCACTTTGACTATCACAAAAGACGGTAGTAATCTGCAACTCATTCTTCAACTCCCCAAACAAACTTTTCAACCAAATAGCTTCCTTACAAGCTTCTGTGATGGCCATATATTCAGCCTCCATAGTGGATAACGCAACTGTGCTCTGCAAAGTAGACTTCCAACTAATAGCACAACCACCAATGTTGAATATATAGCCCGTAAGAGATCTTCTTTTATCTAGATCACCTACAAAATCTGAATCTACATATCCAACAAGTCCATCACTAGTCTTCCCAAACTTCAAACAAACAATACTAGAACCTCTCAAATAACGAAAAATCCATCGAACTACTTTTCAGTGTTCTTTTCCAGGATTTGCGAGGTATCTTCTAACAACACTCACAGAATGTACTAAATCCGGACTTGAACATACAATAGCATATAAGAGTGACCCAACTGCACTTGAATATGGAACTCGTGACATGTAGTCAACCTCCTCATCTAACTGTGGCGACAAAGCAGATAAGAGTTTGAAAATAGCTGCTAACGGAGTAGTAACCGACTTTGCATTCTGCATATTGAACTGATGGAGAACTTTTTTAATATACCCTTTCTGACTTATACATAATGTACCGGCATTTCTATCTCTAATAATCTCCATACCAAGTATCTTCTCCAGCTCGTAGATCCTTCATATCAAACTCAGCATTGAGTTGGATCTTCACCTTCTTAATCTCCTTTTAACTGTTTGCAACTATCAATATGTTATCAATATATTATAGGAGATACACAAATGACCCATCTTCACCAACTCTGTAGTAGACACAACGATCTGAAGTACTTCTCTTAAAGGCATGAGTCATCATAAAGTGATCAAACGTCTTATACCACTGACTCGGTTACTACTTCAGACTGTAGAGAGATTTCTCAAGAAACATACATAGTCTTCCTTTTCAACAACTGTGTGTCCCTCAGGTTGTTGCATATAGATATCTTCTTCTAGATCTCCATTCAAAAATGCGGTCTTCACATCAAGCTACTCAAGCTCCAAATCATGCATAGCAACAATACCAATTAAAGCTCGTATTGAAGTATGTTTCAACACTGGAGAAAATATATCATTGAAGTCCACACCGGGAATTTGGCTATAGCCTTTAGCTACCAATCGCACCTTGTATCTTACATCTTCAAATCCTAGGGTTCCTTTTTTTTCTTAAATACCCATTTGCAGCGAACGACTTTCTTGCTTTTAGGTGGCTTCACTAGGTCCCATGTACCATTCTTGTGAAGCGATTCCAACTCCTCTTGCATAGCACCAATCTATTTTGCAGAATCTTTAGAAGTAATTGCCTCCTTGTATGAGGAGGGTTCCTCACAAGACTCAACTTCCTCAGCCACATTCAAAGCAAAAGCAACCAAATTACTTTCAATAAGTCTTTCAGGACGCTTTATCACACGTCTTCCTCTATCTTTTGCAATACAGTAGAGCTTCAGGTGGTGGTTCATTATCTGAAATCGAATGTTCTTTAGAAGTTGCCACATATTTTGATTCGATCTCCACCTCAACTTGTGAGCTAGATTCTTATTGAACATCAATGCACGAGTCTTTAGGAGCTGCAACGCGTATCATTGAACTTCCATCAAAGATAACATCCCGGCTAATTATAACCTTTCTTGTTTATGGACGCCAAAGTTTGTAACCCTTCACGCCATGCTTATAGCCTAGAAAAACGTACTTTTATTAACAGGGATCCAATTTTCCCTACACATCATGCATATAGGAAGGGGACAACCAAAAATCTTCAAATCATAATAGTTTTGTGGAATACCAGACCATACCTCTTGTGCAGTCTTCTTGTCAAGTGTCGTAGAAGGAGAGAGATTGACAAGATGACAAGCCAAATTTGTTGCTTCAGCCTAAAAACTCTTCGGTAAACCAGAATTGAGAAGCATGCAACGCACCTTCTCCATCAACGTTCTGTTCATCCGTTCGGCTACACCATTCTGCTATGGAGTATGACGAACGGTGTGATGTCTCACAATCCCTTCAGCCTTGCATAGAGAATTAAATTCGTTAGAACATAATTCTAGTCCATTGTCTGCACGAAGACGTTTCACAGACCTCCCTGTTTGCTTTTCTATCATAACTTTACACTCCTTGAAAGTGGAAAACTCTTCACTCTTCTACTTCAGGAAAAAAGTCCAAACATTTCTAGAGTAATCGTGAATAATAGTCAACAAGTAGCGTTCACCTCTATTGAAGGGCACCCTAGACGGACCCCAAACATCAGAGTGGATGTAATCCAAAATACCTTTTGTGTTGTGTGTTCCTTTAGAAAACTTAAATCTTTTCTGCTTGCCCAAAACAAAATGTTCAGAAAACTCCAGTTTGCTGATCCCTTGTCCATCAAGAAGTTCTCATTTGCTCAGTTAAATCTTCCCATTCTCACTCATGTGTCCAAGACGTAAGTGCTACAATCTAGTGACCTCGTTGCTCGTCGCTGACGTGGTAGCTACCGCAAAGCATCTCCCGTGATTGTGGAGCCTTGTAAGACATGCAGCTTCCTATTTTTTGTGTCCCTTCATCACTGTAAGAGAGCATTTGCTAACCTTCAGAACTCCATTTTCACCAACATACTTGTACCCTTTAGCCTCAAGGGTATTGAGTAAGATGAGATTTCTCTTTATTCAGGTACATGTCTGACATCTCAAGTGTTTGAAGACATCTTAACTTTGATGGTTCCAATCCCAGTAACCTTGCAGGGTGCATCGTTTCCCATAAGCACAACTTCTTTGTAATCGAATCATATGTTGAAAACCAATCCCGATTGAGACTCATGATAAGGGGGGCAAACCGGAATCTAGAATCCATTCATCACGATGCTCACTAAAGAAGTTGGCAGCAACAAGAAGATCATCGTCACTCGAATCTTCATTGGTACTCCGGCCTCACCAATTTCTTGTTCCTTTTCTTTTTGTTTGTGTTTTCCAGATGTATTACCACTAGCCTTGTCATTTGGATTCTTCTGGTTCTTCTACTCTAACTTCCAGTAGTTAGATTTAATGTGACCGGGCTTGTGACAATAATTACACTTAATGCGAGGGTTCCTTGATTTCGATCTCCCTTTTCTTTCACCACCAGAACTTTTTTAACAATTTCTTGTGGCCTTCCTCGAGCAATAAAGCCCTCTCCAGAATCCTTAGAATTACTAACAAGTTGATTCATCTTCTCTTTCGAGGATAAGGCATCAAAAAACTTCATCAAGTGTCAGAGTATCACAACTATACAAAATAATGTCATGAAACATACTATAGGATGAAGGTAGTGAACACAATAACATCAAAGCCAAATCCTCATCATCATACTTAACTTCTAAAGCTTCTAAACCAGCAACATTTTCTTTAAATGTTGAAATATGCTCTTGTAGAGACGTACTTTCTACCATATGATGAGAGTATAGACGTTTCTTAGATGTAGCTTACTTGTAAGACTCTTAGTCATGCATAATTGTTCCAGCTTCAGCCACAGTCCAGTAGTAGTTGTCTCTTTTAGGACATCGTGCAGAATTTGATTTAGTAGATAAAGGTGTATGTGGGAGAGAGCCTTACGATCCTTCTTTTTCTTCTCCTCGTCTGTCCATGAATTGGACATTTTTTCAAATCCCAACAATGTCTCATCCAAATCCATATGAGCGAGAACTGCTCGCATCTTCACTTGCCATAACGAAAATCTGGTGTTCCGATCCAACAGCAAAATATCATACTTCATACTCGTCATCCTAAACCCGAGGTCGTAACCTAGGCTTCTGATACCACTTGTTAGGATCTTTGGACCCTAAAAAATGTGACGAACGGGTTCTCGGAACCCAACGGAGACTATAATAAAGAATAACACAAGGAGAAAAAGAAATAGGCACAGAGAATTTAACGTGGTTCGGTCAATCGACCTACATCCACGGGCGGCGGAGATTCAATCTACTAATAAAGAGGATAATACAAAATAGGCCTCTGGAATATGGTCCTAGGCCCAAAAGCACATGCCTACAAAAACATGGACAATTAGTCCAACTAACTAATCCCATAACATGTGAGCTATGATGCATAGAAGCACATTTGATTAGAGAACCTATTTATTTATAGGTGAAATACATTAGTTATCTGATGTGGGATATGACTCAATTTCCTTTAAGGATTAGAATTTGAGCCACATCATAACATTCCTATCCACGATTGTTTTCCTATCTGATTATTTATATTTGCACATGTTAAGTCATATTATCTTGTGTAAAAGTTAGATTGTGTAGTGTGTTGTAGATCACAGAAGACTACACAATTGATTGACCTAACAAAATATAAATAGATATCACAAATTGAGACAACTTTAGGACGAGTTGTCGGTTTAAGCTACAACTTAGATAAGAAGTAGTTTGTCGTGGCTACTTGTCTATTTTGGTGCACTTAAGGTGGTGTATTGACGGATCATAGTGAAATGTATTCTCCTAACTGACCTGAGTGGAGAACCAAAGATCTCGGTGACTTAGCTGATCTTAAGCTTGATAAGACTTCAGATGAGTGCATTTGGCTAACTATCACTTTGACCTATAATGGTGAACATCATGGCGACCGGATCTACGTATTTTGAGTGTGTTAATAAGGTCGAGTGGTACTACCCATGAATATAATAAGATGTTAATTAATTTAAGTTGTCAGTGGACTTAATTAATTAACGGATATTTCTATCTTAAATACGGAGATCGATTAAATCTAAAATACAAGTTCATGCTCAAATTGGGATAAAGGGATAAGTCAGCACGGATTCTCTAGTAGAATGAATTTGTGTTTATTAATTAATTTTGCTATGGGCTGAGCATAGATAATTAATTAATTTGAGGCCCTGTTTTATTTCTTGTATTGGATCACTAGTCTGGCCCACATAAATGTCAAGTATTTATTTCACGCTCTCTCCGGATTATTAAGGGATTAATGCATTTTTGCATAACTTAATGATGTGTGTATTATTTATCTGAATTATTTGGCTGACCCAATTAATTGATAAATAATAAGTAGCCCAATTTTTATTCAATTAATTAATGGACTTGGTGTTTGAAGCTCATTAGGAATTAATTAATTAATGAGTTTAATATATATAATAACGTATTACGTTATTATTGGCATACATTTTGTAGAATCCACAAAAGACAAATACACACACGTTCGTGCGAGAGAGAGAGAGAGAAAGAGAGAGGAGATGTGTTTTATCATTGCTTCTCCAGTTCTTCGTCCATCCGAAGGAAAAGCATGCATCGAGATATAGATCAAAAATCCTATACGCGAGCAAATCAAAACTAAATAAGAGCCCAATTAAGTAATTAACTATATGCTAGAGCCCTAAGTTTAAGTCGCCGGACTCGCTTGCTCTCTCGCTACTCTTCTCGGTTCTCCCGACTCCCATTATCCCATTTGGGCTTCTTCCCCATCCAAATCCATCCAAGTTCCAACACACACGCACACGGCACACACCACCGGCCACCTCTCGTAGTGGTTGCCGCTTCGGCTCGTTTGTCGGCGTTGTTCGCGTGGAGGCGATTGACACCGCGACCCCGTATTGAGAGAATTTCGTGTAAACTTTTCCCCATAATCATTTCGAGTTCAACATTCACTCGCAAAAGGAGATTGAAATCTAATGCACAACTTTGGTTATTTGGTCGTCAATTTGTGTATGTTCAATTTGGGCGATAAAATCCAAGGGTTTGGGAAAATTCGGTTGATTTAAGTTATGCATCTGCAGGAAGTGCCTGGTGATGTTCTTGATGATAATCCGGTTGGAAGATTGAAAGTTTATCCGCGGCACCGCCTACTGGCTACGATGTCGGAAAATATAAATATAGGTAAGATTCGGCTAATGAAATCTTTGAATCTTGGTTTCTTGTGTGAATCTTTAAAAGCGTTTTGCTTCAAATCATTTTTTTCTGGGAATTGCTTCAAATCTTTGTCTGTTGTCTTGAATTAAGCTTGGAATTGAGATAATGTGCATCAAATTCAAGCATTAGCCACCGCTGCCAACTTATTTCTTTTTTTTATGCTACAGGAAAGGAAGCAATTCAAAGTTTAGAGGATACGAATGGTGATGATGAGTTGCAATTTCTTGACGAATTCATTTTTTTCTCCAGTACTACTTCCATCCTTAATTGTAGTGGACCTAGTGGTAAAAAAGACAAGGGTAAGAGGAAGGATGGTGGGAATGATAAATCATAAAATATTGATTATGTAGTGTGTTGTAGAGGAGAGGAAGGGTCGGGCACGATCCGGAAAATGTACTCCATCTATCCCATATGAAACATCTCCTATACTATATCCGAGTTAAAAAAAAAAAAAAAAAAGAATGTTTGTTATGGTGAGATTAACTAAATTAATGAGTGGCCCAAAATAACCTGAAATTGATCGGGCTTTTCGGCCCAAAATTGTACTCCCTCCGTCCCACCCATATTGACACATTTCTTTTCGGCACGGGAATTAAGAAAGTGGAGATGATAAAGTATGAGAGAGGGATAAAGTAGGAGAGAGAAATGAAAAAGTAGGAGAGAGAAATGAAAAAAATGAAAAAGTAGGAGAAAGAAATGAAAAAGTAAGAGGATAATTATTTCCTTTTTTGGAAACGTGTCAAGATGGATGGGACGTCCCGAAAAATAATACGCGTCAAGATGGGTGGGACGGGGAGGAGTATGTCCGTTTGGCCAATTAGGTCCGATTCTTGGGCCTTCCAAATTTGAGCTCGATCCAAATCCCTAACTACATAAGAGTGAGGTCACTCATCAAGTTGGGTCATTTCAAACCAATTATAATAGTTGTAGTTATTATAAATTATGTTCTTTTATTTTACTAGTATTATAATAATAATACTTCATCCGTCTTATCTCAATTGTCCATTTTCTTTTTGAAACTGTAATTTATGCAGATTGATTTTATACAATAAAGTTGTGGAGCCATTTAATTATTTATTTTTTTATAATTGATTTGAATCCGCAAAGGTGTGAGACCCTTTTTCCTTATTTAGAAACTAGATAAGTGAGATGTAACAATTTGAAATGGAATACTGGACAAGTGTAATGGAATGGAGTGAGTATTAGTTATGAAATTTAGTGCGAAAAACAAAACAAGAACACTTATAGTGGGCTAATTATAGTTGCCTTTAACTCTCATGACTATCAGAAAAGCCCAATCAACTGAAAATAAAATGTAGCCCACCCATGAAACTAGATAAGTGAGATGTAACAATTTGAAATGGAATACTCGACAAGTGTAATGGAATGGAGTGAGTATTAGTTACGAAATTTAGTACGAAAAACAAAACAAGAACACTTATAGTGGGCTAATTATAGTTGCCTTTAACTCTCATGACTATCAGAAAAGCCCAATCAACTGAAAATAAAATGTAGCCCACCCATGAATGTTGGATTTATTTAACTGCTACTCCCTCCGTCCCATTGGAAACGACGCGTTTTCAATGGGCGCGGGAATTTAGGCGGTTGTGTTTAAGACTTAATCTCCTTGGCCCACTTGTTAGATTAAAAATTATTTTAAATTTAATATCTTCCAACACACATTATCACCTTCTCTACCTAAACATTTAACATTTGCAAAATCTATTTAATTCTATTAACAACAACAAATTAATCTCACTTGAATTCTTATTTAGGCGCCATTTTTTTGAAACTTTTTGCAACATCAGCACAACGAACAATAAGCATATCTTCTCCATACACGGCCACATCAGCAAATCTATATAATTAATTCCAGAATCACATCCAATGTTAAAAAAGGAGGGAAAATAAACAATGCTTAAAATGAATAGACCTTGCCGCCGCATTATTTATAAGTACAAGTAGCAATTTCAAATTGTTTCACACCCACTACTATATAAATGCGAAGCTACATCATCTATTCATTCATCTCCTTCGATCCGTTGCCCCTCTCTCTAATTCTCCTTCTTCTCTCAAAATATCTTCATCTTCAAACATGGCACCAGTGAATCTTACCACTAAACAACGAAACCAACTTGTCCAATTTTTGCTACAAAACTGCAAGAATGGAAAGCCGGACAGAGGGATTATGAAGGCGCCACTATCAAGTGGAATTGTTCTCGGAGCACGGTTCATCGTCAATGGGCTGAAGCAAAGAAACAACAAAATGCAGGTGAGATGATCTATCTTCAAAGTGCAAAGATAGGTAAAATTAGACCAAACCGAAGACTGATGATAGATTTGGAGTTGATTCAAGGACTTGAGTTACAAAAAAGATCAACTATTCGAAAATTAGCTTGTGGCATAAGTTGTAGTAGTAGTACAGTTGGTAGGTGGGTGACGAAAGGCTTGATCAAAGCTCACACTAGTGCAATTAGGCCCGACCTAACAAGTGATTGTAGGTTACATAAGGCTAAGGTTTTCTATGGAAGCACTAGAGTTTGATCGAGTTTTAAATCTCTTGAAGTTTAAGGATATGCACAACACTATCCATATAGATGAAAAATGGTTCTATATAACTAAGGCATCACATAGATTTTATCTTACTCCCGGAGAGGCCGAGCCACATAGAACTTGTAAAAACAAGAAATTCATCACAAAAGTTATGTTTATGTGTGTCTGTGTGCCGACATATATTCAACATAGATGGATCGGTTTTATTTGATGGGAAAATAGGTATTTTTCCCTTCACTCAACAAGTTGCAACAAAAAGGAAAAGCAAAAATAGACCTCAAACAGCACATTGGAGACTCACCAATCCCATCTATAACCAAAGAAGTTACTAAAGCCCGCCTAATAAATCGTGTATGGAAATGCAATGAAGTATGCTTAACATGTAATAGAAAATGGTATGTTTTCACATATGTAGAATTAGAGCAAGAAGAAGAAATGCAATGTAAGAAACTCGTTTAATTCATTTGATATCTATATTCGGGTACAGCTTTTATCTAATGTTCGGACTGTAAGAAACTGTTGTAAGAGCATATCTATGATCAGACTGCATTATAATGTTCAGACTGCATTATAATGTTCAGAGCATATCTAAGTAATGTTAATAATGGCAGATACTCTCAGCTATTAGAGAAAAGTGGCCAAAACATGCCAGCAAGCATATCTTTATACAACAAGATAATGCTAAGCCCCACATCAAAGACAGTGATATTCGGGTTTAGAGAGGCAGCCAACAAGGAAGGGTTTGATATTAGATTGATTTCTCAGCCACCTAATAGCCTTGACACTAATGTCCTTGATCTAGGGTTTTTTAGAGTCATTCAAAGTATACAAGTTGAAACAGCAAGCTATAATGTGGACCAACTCATTAGTGCAGCTGTTCTTTCATTTGAACAACTATCACCTGTCAGCCTTAACAAAGTTTTTTTGAGCTTACAAGGGTGTATGATTGAAATTATGAAGGTTAAAGGCAAAGAAGCGCCTACAAAATTCCACACCTAAAGAAGGACAAGCTTTAATAAGATTGGATGCACTACCAAAGGATTTGGAAGTTCCCAACACTTTGGCAGAAGAATGTATCAACTATATGATGGAAAATGGAACCCTAACTGATATACAAGAGGTAAGGGAGAGGTTGGGCCTAAATGTGGATGATTGGACAGTTGGTAGATGACCAAAGATGCAATCGTTTTTTTGTTAAGCTGAAAATACTTGGAAAATATAGATGTTTTTTTGTTTAGAAACCAAGTATTGTGTAGGAATACTATATGCTTTTGTAGATGACCATGTATAAAATAGGAATACTATATGCTATATGCTTTTGTAGATGACCAAAGCTGTTCACAATACCACAAAGCAGAATGCATCAACAACACAATACACCAAAGTCGAATGCATCAACAACAGGGGACATAATAGCATAATATCATCAGGATAATAGCAAAGCAGAATGCATCAACAACAGGGGACATAAAAGCCGAAGTCAATTCTGCTACAACTTAATAGCAACAAGATAATAGCAATAACAACAGGGGACATAATAGCATAATATCATCAACACAAGAGCATAATAACAAATAGCATTCTATAACTAGTAGCAGTAAGCCCAATCGCACTAGCCAATTGCCGATAAATCATCAACATAAAGCTATTGCAGTCAATATTTAGTGTGAGTAGAATTTTTATCATTTCAAGCTTCGTCACCCTCCTATCATAATAACTAAGCACAATAACATCTAGAACGAAGCACATTGACGAGACAAAAAGTAGAAAAGATCTCACCAGTTTCGATCCGTATGCATATCTTTCAAGAGCTTTCTCTTATTTTGCTCTCTTAACGTTATGCTCTTCCTCCACACTCGGGTACCATTTATTGAACCAATCCGGAAACCGAACATAAACCTTCTGCAAGGAGCCGCCCTCCAAGAAGGAGGCGACGATCTTTTCTCCGCTCAGATCTGCCGAATCCTCAGGGCGCCCAATTTCCGGATCGATTACCGCATCAGAGACGACATCACGAGACTTCTGCATCAGTTGTGCAAGAGTATCGTAGTTGTCAGACTGAGACATATCATCATCTGTCGGATCTCCTTCGCGTTTCTCAAATCCAAACGCCGAAAGGAGACATAACGCGGAGGGAGCCGATGACGGAACTCCTTCGCAAGTCACAGAGCCAAACGACGAAAGGAGAGATAACGCGCTCGGAGACGATGACGGATCTCCTTCGCAGGTCTCAGATCCAAACGACGAAAGGAGGGATATCGCGGTGGGGGGCGATGACGGATCTGCTTCGCAGGGCTCAGATTCGGAGTGGATATTGTTGCCGGAGGGGCTATTCTTCATGGCGGAGTGATTGCAAACGGTGGTAACGGAGTTTAAGTCGCTGGACTCGCTTGCTCTCTGCTACTCTTCTCGGTTCTCCCGACTCCCATTATCCCATTTGGGCTTCTTCCCCATCCAAATCCATCCAAGTTCCAACACACACGCACACGGCACACACTACTGGCCACCTCTCGTAGTGGTTGCTGCTTCTGGCTCTGTTTGTCGGCGTTGTTCGCGTGGAGGCGATTGACAGCCGCGACCCCGTATTGAGAGAATTTCAGGTAAACTTTTCCCCATAATCATTTCGAGTTCAACATTCACTCGCAAAAGGAGATTGAAATCTAATGCACAACTTTGGTTATTTGGCTGTCAATTTGTGTATGTTCAATTTGGGCGATAAAATCCAAGGGTTTGGGAAAATTCAGTTGATTTAAGTTATGCATCTGCAGGAAGTGCTGGTGATGTTCTTGATGATAATCCGGTTGGAAGATTGAAAGTTTATCCGCGGCACCGCCTACTGGCTACGATGTCGGAAAATATAAATATAGGTAAGATTCGGCTAATGAAATCTTTGAATCTTGGTTTCTTGTGTGAATCTTTAAAAGCGTTTTGCTTCAAATCATTTTTTTCTGGGAATTGCTTCAAATCTTTGTCTGTTGTCTTGAATTAAGCTTGGAATTGAGATAATGTGCATCAAATTCAAGCATTAGCCACCGCTGCCAACTTATTTCTTTTTTTTTTATGCTACAGGAAAGGAAGCAATTCAAAGTTTAGAGGATACGAATGGTGATGATGAGTTGCAATTTCTTGACGAATTCATTTTTTTCTCCAGTACTACTTCCATCCTTAATTGTAGTGGACCTAGTGGTAAAAAAGACAAGGGTAAGAGGAAGGATGGTGGGAATGATAAATCATAAAATATTGATTATGTAGTGTGTTGTAGAGGAGAGGAAGGGTCGGGCACAGTCCAGAAAATGTACTCCATCTATCCCATATGAAACATCTCCTATACTATATCCGAGTTAAAAAAAAAAAAAAAAAGAATGTTTGTTATGGTGAGATTAACTAAATTAATGAGTGGCCCAAAATAACCTGAAATTGATCGGGCTTTTCGGCCCAAAATTGTACTCCCTCCGTCCCACCCATATTGACACATTTCTTTTCGGCACGGGAATTAAGAAAGTGGAGATGATAAAGTATGAGAGAGGGATAAAGTAGGAGAGAGAAATGAAAAAGTAGGAGAGAGAAATGAAAAAAATGAAAAAGTAGGAGAAAGAAATGAAAAAGTAAGAGGATAATTATTTCCTTTTTTGGAAACGTGTCAAGATGGATGGGACGTCCCGAAAAATAATACGCGTCAAGATGGGTGGGACGGGGAGGAGTATGTCCGTTTGGCCAATTAGGTCCGATTCTTGGGCCTTCCAAATTTGAGCTCAGTCCAGCCCTAACTACATAAGAGTGAGGTCACTCATCAAGTTGGGTCATTTCAAACCAATTATAATAGTTGTAGTTATTATAAATTATGTTCTTTTATTTTACTAGTATTATAATAATAATACTTCATCCGTCTTATCTCAATTGTCCATTTTCTTTTTGAAACTGTAATTTATGCAGATTGATTTTATACAATAAAGTTGTGGAGCCATTTAATTATTTATTTTTTTATAATTGATTTGAATCCGCAAAGGTGTGAGACCCTTTTTCCTTATTTAGAAACTAGATAAGTGAGATGTAACAATTTGAAATGGAATACTGGACAAGTGTAATGGAATGGAGTGAGTATTAGTTATGAAATTTAGTGCGAAAAACAAAACAAGAACACTTATAGTGGGCTAATTATAGTTGCCTTTAACTCTCATGACTATCAGAAAAGCCCAATCAACTGAAAATAAAATGTAGCCCACCCATGAAACTAGATAAGTGAGATGTAACAATTTGAAATGGAATACTGGACAAGTGTAATGGAATGGAGTGAGTATTAGTTACGAAATTTAGTACGAAAAACAAAACAAGAACACTTATAGTGGGCTAATTATAGTTGCCTTTAACTCTCATAACTAACAGAAAAGCCCAATCAACTGAAAATAAAATGTAGCCCACCCATGAATGTTGGATTTATTTAATCGCTATCCCCCTCCGTCCCATTGGAAACGACGCGTTTTCAATGGGCGCGGGAATTTAGGCGGTTGTGTTTAAGACTTAATCTCCTTGGCCCACTTGTTAGATTAAAAATTATTTTAAATTTAATATCTTCCAACACACATTATCACCTTCTCTACCTAAACATTTAACATTTGCAAAATCTATTTAATTCTATTAACAACAACAAATTAATCTCACTTGAATTCTTATTTAGGCGCCATTTTTTTGAAACTTTTTGCAACATCAGCACAACGAACAATAAGCATATCTTCTCCATACACGGCCACATCAGCAAATCTATATAATTAATTCCAGAATCACATCCAATGTTAAAAAAGGAGGGAAAATAAACAATGCTTAAAATGAATAGACCTTGCCGCCAGATTATTTATAAGTACAGTAGCAATTTCAAATTGTTTCACACCCACTACTATATAAATGCAGAAGCTACATCATCTATTCATTCATCTCCTTCGATCTGTTGCCCTCTCTCTAATTCTCCTTCTTCTCTCAAAATATCTTCATCTTCAAACATGGCACCAGTGAATCTTACCACTAAACAACGAAACCAACTTGTCCAATTTTTGCTACAAAACTGCAAGAATGGAAAGCCGGACAGAGGGATTATGAAGGCAGCCACTATCAAGTGGAATTGTTCTCGGAGCACGGTTCATCGTCAATGGGCTGAAGCAAAGAAACAACAAAATGCAGGTGAGATGATCTATCTTCAAAGTGCAAAGATAGGTAAAATTAGACCAAACCGAAGACTGATGATAGATTTGGAGTTGATTCAAGGACTTGAGTTACAAAAAAGATCAACTATTCGAAAATTAGCTTGTGGCATAAGTTGTAGTAGTAGTACAGTTGGTAGGTGGGTGACGAAAGGCTTGATCAAAGCTCACACTAGTGCAATTAGGCCCGACCTAACAAGTGATTGTAGGTTACATAGGCTAAGGTTTTCTATGGAAGCACTAGAGTTTGATCGAGTTTTAAATCTCTTGAAGTTTAAGGATATGCACAACACTATCCATATAGATGAAAAATGGTTCTATATAACTAAGGCATCACATAGATTTTATCTTACTCCCGGAGAGGCCGAGCCACATAGAACTTGTAAAAACAAGAAATTCATCACAAAAGTTATGTTTATGTGTGCTGTGTGCCGACATATATTCAACATAGATGGATCAGTTTTATTTGATGGGAAAATAGGTATTTTTCCCTTCACTCAACAAGTTGCAACAAAAAGGAAAAGCAAAAATAGACCAGCAGGCACATTGGAGACTCAGCCAATCCCATCTATAACCAAAGAAGTTACTAAAGCCTGCCTAATAAATCAGGTATGGAAATGCAATGAAGTATGCTTAACATGTAATAGAAAATGGTATGTTTTCACATATGTAGAATTAGAGCAGTAAGAAGAAATGCAATGTAAGAAACTGTTTAATTCATTTGATATCTATATTCTGGTACAGTTTTATCTAATGTTCAGACTGTAAGAAACTGTTGTAAGAGCATATCTATGATCAGACTGCATTATAATGTTCAGACTGCATTATAATGTTCAGAGCATATCTAAGTAATGTTAATAATGGCAGATACTCTCAGCTATTAGAGAAAAGTGGCCAAAACATGCCAGCAAGCATATCTTTATACAACAAGATAATGCTAAGCCCCACATCAAAGACAGTGATATTCAGTTTAGAGAGGCAGCCAACAAGGAAGGGTTTGATATTAGATTGATTTCTCAGCCACCTAATAGCCTTGACACTAATGTCCTTGATCTAGGGTTTTTTAGAGTCATTCAAAGTATACAAGTTGAAACAGCAAGCTATAATGTGGACCAACTCATTAGTGCAGTTGTTCTTTCATTTGAACAACTATCACCTGTCAGCCTTAACAAAGTTTTTTTGAGCTTACAAGGGTGTATGATTGAAATTATGAAGGTTAAAGGCAGCAACAGCTACAAAATTCCACACCTAAAGAAGGACAGCTTAATAAGATTGGATGCACTACCAAAGGATTTGGAAGTTCCCAACACTTTGGCAGAAGAATGTATCAACTATATGATGGAAAATGGAACCCTAACTGATATACAAGAGGTAAGGGAGAGGTTGGGCCTAAATGTGGATGATTGGACAGTTGGTAGATGACCAAAGATGCACTGTTTTTTGTTAAGCTGAAAATACTTGGAAAATATAGATGTTTTTTTGTTTAGAAACCAAGTATTGTGTAGGAATACTATATGCTTTTGTAGATGACCATGTATAAAATAGGAATACTATATGCTATATGCTTTTGTAGATGACCAAAGCTGTTCACAATACCACAAAGCAGAATGCATCAACAACACAATACACCAAAGTCGAATGCATCAACAACAGGGGACATAATAGCATAATATCATCAGGATAATAGCAAAGCAGAATGCATCAACAACAGGGGACATAAAAGCCGAAGTCAATTCTGCTACAACTTAATAGCAACAAGATAATAGCAATAACAACAGGGGACATAATAGCATAATATCATCAACACAAGAGCATAATAACAGCAGTACTATAACTAGTAGCAGAAGCCAATTGCACTAGCCAATTGCCGATAAATCATCAACATAAAGCTATTGCAATCAATATTTAGTGTGAGTAGAATTTTTATCATTTCAAGCTTCGTCACCCTCCTATCATAATAACTAAGCACAATAACATCTAGAACGAAGCACATTGACGAGACAAAAAGTAGAAAAGATCTCACCAGTTTCGATCCGTATGCATATCTTTCAAGAGCTTTCTCTTATTTTGCTCTCTTAACGTTATGCTCTTCCTCCACACTCGGGTACCATTTATTGAACCAATCCGGAAACCGAACATAAACCTTCTGCAAGGAGCCGCCCTCCAAGAAGGAGGCGACGATCTTTTCTCCGCTCAGATCTGCCGAATCCTCAGGGCGCCCAATTTCCGGATCGATTACCGCATCGGGAGACGACATCACGAGACTTCGCATCGGTTGTGCAAGAGTATCGTAGTTGTCAGACTGAGACATATCATCATCTGTCGGATCTCCTTCGCGTTTCTCAAATCCAAACGCCGAAAGGAGACATAACGCGGAGGGAGCCGATGACGGAACTCCTTCGCAAGTCTCAGAGCCAAACGACGAAAGGAGAGATAACGCGCTCGGAGACGATGACGGATCTCCTTCGCAGGTCTCAGATCCAAACGACGAAAGGAGGGATATCGCGGCGGGGGGCGATGACGGATCCGCTTCGGGGGCTCGATTCGGAGTGGATATTGTTGCCGGAGGGGCTATTCTTCATGGCGGAGTGATTGCAAACGGTGGTAACGGAGTTTAAGTCGCCTGGACTCGCTTGCTCTCGCTACTCTTCTCGGTTCTCCCGACTCCCATTATCCCATTTGGGCTTCTTCCCCATCCAAATCCATCCAAGTTCCAACACACACGCACACGGCACACACTACTGGCCACCTCTCGTAGTGGTTGCTGCTTCTGGCTCTGTTTGTCGGCATTGTTCGCGTGGAGACGATTGACAGCCGCGACCCCGTATTGAGAGAATTTCAAGTAAACTTTTCCCCATAATCATTTCGAGTTCAACATTCACTCGCAAAAGGATATTGAAATCTAATGGACAACTTTGGTTATTTGGCTGTCAATTTGTGTATGTTCAATTTGGGCGATAAAATCCAAGGGTTTGGGAAAATTCCGTTGATTTAAGTTATGCATCTGCAGGAAGTGCTGGTGATGTTCTTGATGATAATCCGGTTGGAAGATTGAAAGTTTATCCGCGGCACCACCTACTGGCTACGATGTCGGAAAATAGAAATATAGGTAAGATTCGGCTAATGAAATCTTTGAATCTTGGTTTCTTGTGTGAATCTTTAAAAGCGTTTTGCTTCAAATCATTTTTTTCTGGGAATTGCTTCAAATCTTGGTGTCTTGAATTAAGCTTGGAATTGAGATAATGTGCATCAAATTCAAGCATTAGCCACCGCTGCCAACTTATTTCTTTTTTTTTTATGCTACAGGAAAGGAAGCAATTCAAAGTTTAGAGGATACGAATGGTGATGATGAGTTGCAATTTCTTGATGAATTCATTTTTTTCTCCAGGTACTACTTCCATCCTTAATTGTAGTGGACCTAGTGGTAAAAAAGACAAGGGTAAGAGGAAGGATGATGGGAATGATAAATCAAAAAATATTGATAATGTAGTGTGTTGTAGAGGAGAGGAAGGGTCGGACACAGTCCAGAAAATGTACTCCATCTATCTCATACGAAACATCTCCTATACTATATTCGAGTTTAAAAAAAAAAAAGAATTCTTGTTATGGTGAGATTAACTAAATTAATGAGTGGCCCAAAATAACCTGAAATTGATCGGGCTTTTCGGCCCAAAATTGTATGTCCGTTTGGCCAAGTAGGTCCGATTCTTGGGCCTTCCGAATTTGAGCTCAGTCCAGCCCTAACTACAGAAGAGTTAGGTCACTCATCAAGTTGGGTCATTTCAGACCAATTATAATAGTTGTAATGATTATAAATTTATTATTATGTTCTTTTATTTTACTAGTATTATAATAATAATAATACTCCATCCGTCTCATCTCAGTTGTCCATTTTCTTTTTGAAATTATAATTTATGCAGATTGGTTTTATACAATAAAGTTGTGAGCCATTTAATTATTTATTTTTTTTATAATTGATTTGAATCGGCAAAGGTGTGAGACCTTTTTCCTTATTTAGAAACTAGATAAGTGAGACGTAACAACTTGAAATGGAATACTGGATAAGTGTAATAGAATGGAGTGAGTATTAGTTACGAAATTTTGTACGAAAAACAAAACAAGAACACTTATAGTGGGCTAATTATAGTTGCCTTTTAACTCTCATGACTATCAGAAAAGCCCAATCAACTGAAAATAAAATGTAGCCCGCCCGTGAATGTTGGATTTATTTAACTGCTACTATTTACTTTTGCAACCAGTTACTATTTTCAATCAATCATACTATTTCTATAAATCTATATACAAAAAAATTGATTTTTTTTCAAATATTTACATATATTGTTGTAGAAATACTGAATTATCATGATCTGTTAGTTAGTTGGCAGCCCACATGGTGTAGTATGGGCTGAAGGGTGAAATCAACATTATTGAATAGTGGGTCAATGGGGGTGTCAATATTCAACAGTAGAAACCACGACTTTGCAATAAAATACATTAATTAAACTCCCATTATTCGGGATGATTTAATTGATAAAATAATTGGCCTTCACATTATAGAAATTATGAACCCGAATTATCATTAATATCTTTTAGATCGAGCACATTTTGGTTGGGTGGATTCAAAGAAAAGGATTTCTGTCTATCTTACCTTACTTTCTTTATCCTTTCCTTATATAAAAAAGTAACCAAAATGCAATGATCTCCAAGAACAAAATGTTTGTTATGCTTAATATCGTTAGTTTGATCTGTATTTGTATTAATTGCACCTTTGTTTAAATAGTTTTTTCGTCGGCCAATTATCTGAAACTTATACTTTTTTAAATCAAATTGTAGATGTTATGTCAGTTATACACGTGTTTTTTTTTCTCTTAGCTTTTTTTGGCAGGCTATTGTAAATCTTCGATAAAATTTGAAAAAGAATATTCTAAAAAAATACATGATTTCCTCAAGAAAAATTCTAACAATTGATAACATAAAATCAAATAAATTCTATAGTCTGAACCCTCGATTCAAACATTGAAATTCGCAGATAGTTGCCGTAAATCATGCTTACCCCCATTTCCTTGTTTTTGAGCATTTTTCAGCCATTCATCTGTCTTTGCGTGGTTCGTAAGTTATATTGAGTTCGACTCAAGATTGGTTAATTATAGAGAAACAAACAATTCACTTTAACATATATAAACATTAGGTATTGTGTTGATTGTCACCGGTAGGCATTAAAGTGTTCACGAGTTGTATGCTTTGTCGAATTATAAATGAAAGCACGCACGCATGGGCACACGACTTTCCTATTAATACCATATCCCCTCTACTTGTTTATTACAATTATATTTAATTAAATAGTACATACTTTTCTCTTCATTTTTAATTTATGCAATCGGCAACTGTATATCTCTCCACTCTGATTAATACTCGAATTTATGATATTGCAAACAAATCATATGAAGAAACCCTAATAGATTAGCTCATTATTAAAAGAATTTTGAGAATACTATTTAATTTAATTAATTAAAAATCACTATGTTTGTGGGATAAAATATTTATTAAGATGTAGATAACATTTGATTTAGATGGACATAAATTGCTAAAGTGCTAATACATATACTAGTGGTCAGTGATGGATTCAAGATTTGAGTGGAATACTGAGCCGATAAGTAAGTATGTGGACGGCTTCAATTCTACTTACGTACCAAAATATTTTAATATTTACGTTTCGTCCTCCTACTTTCAAAATTCTACATTTAGCTGCTTTAGTCTGAAATTGCAAACTTGGCTCGTGTAATGTTATCCACAGAATAAATATGAAGTGATAGAAGCAGCTGCAGCCATGTTGGGAGTTTGCTGCAGTGTAGTTGCAGTTTAGTTTAGAACATCGTTGTCATGCGACAAAAAGCTGTCAGGGATAAATATACGTGTCTATATTAATTAAGTAATAAATGTATCAAATTCAATATCCACAAATAATAATAATAATAATAAATCAATAAACTCCCATACAAATTCCACGCACCTAATTCTTTTCCCCACAAAAAAAAAATAATAATAAATCAATAAAAAAGAAATAAAAATAACGACAAAATGGTTGATTAACTGAAACAGCTCCTGTTCAAAAAGTCATATAACCACATTTGGGTAAACCCCACATGGCCGCTACCCCCCCCCCAACAACCTCCATATATACCTCTCGTTTCTACAAAATTTCATGCTCAAACTCACATTACTTGTTTGTTTTCTCACATATATATCTTGAATCATGAGACGCAGTCGAAGAAGCGGCGACTCGATGTCGAGTTTAAGAAGAAGAAGAAGAAGAGTTGGTCGGAAAATTGGAGGAGGGTGTGTCCAAATGAAGGTGGAGAAGCTCCGGAGAATCATTCCGGGCAGCGAAGGGTTGAACTCCGACAAGCTTTTTCTCATAACGGCGGATTATATACTGCATTTGAGGATGAAGATTAACGTTCTGCAAATCCTTTCCAATTTAAATATTCCATGACGAGTAATGTCTTGAATCCATGCAGAATTTTTTTTCAATTTGATTTTATGCTGTTTATGAGTTTACTTTTCATAGTGCATTATTTATAGATCATGTTATGAGGAAGATGCAATAACCCTCTTTTTTTTCCTTATTCTTATTCAATATCAAATTATATATACACAAGTTAATTAGTACTTAGTGTGAAATCGTTTTATGTATCTTGTTGCTTAGATAGATTTCATTTCATTTGTCCACTTTCTTTCAGCACGATTAGCTAGACGGGTTAATTTTATATATATAATAAAAGTGTGGGCTCATATAATTAATTAATTATTCAAAATTGGCTTGTGTGGTAAAGTTGTGAGACTCATATATTTATTTAATTATTTAGAGTTGATTTGAGTTGGTAAAGTTGTGGACTCATTTCCTTATTTAAAAGTTGAACAAGTGAGATAGGACAGTTCTAAAGGGAAATACTGAATAAATATAATAGGACGGAGAGAATATATCATTTGACGGGAATGAAATTTGTTGTTCGATTTATACCATCTAAAATAACCCTCTGTTTTGTAGGGTTAACAAAATCTAACTAAAGCATATAGTTGGTAATTACGTACGTATGTCACAATATTGTTGACGGGCACAAATTAAAAAATTGAATAAGTAATCCGCTCTCTAGTTAATGTACATTAATACTTTGGTAAGAAAGTATTAATTGTAAACCCTCTCCATAAAAATAAAAATAAAAAAAATAAACAAGCCTTGAATAAACTTTTTTTGAAGTTATTAACCAAAAATTAAAATGATCAAAGAAACGATGGATGGTCAGTGGATCCTGGGCTTTAACCCATCTACAAAATTGCAGAAAGTTGGGAACAAAGCCCAATTACAGTAGGAAATGATTCATCATTTGTAAATTAATTTCAAAATTATACTACTATATATTCTATTCTAATAAATATTACTAATTGAAATGTGTAAATGACTAAAATGTGAAAATTTGGTTATTTGACAAAGATTCTACAGTTTCTTACAAGCGAAATTACTCTCTCTCTCTCTCTGGATTCTCATAATTTCACTATCGTTCCAGTTTCAGCTTTATTTTGTCCAATTGAAATTATCACATGACAATGTTTTTAGGAATTTTTCTCCAAAAATATTAGAAATCGACTTGAATTATGGGAGTCGATTTCGAATTTATGAGTATATGTTCAAATCGAATTTAATAATGTCACGCAATCTCTCAAACTAATACAAGCAGTTATTTGTATTTGTGTAAAATAAAATTTCGAAAAATAAAGAATAAATATTTGAATATAAAACCATAAAGAAAATCATTTTCAATTTAAGAATGATCATCCCATGTCTTTGCGTGCAAATTCTTCTTTCCCATTTTGGCCTTGAAAAACACCTGCTTTCCCCCACACGAGTTCTAAAACAAAATCCCAAGTTCCAATTCTCTCTCTCTCTCTCCCTGATTATTAGCTCAGAGAAACTACCTCACGAAGCAGCAGAGCTACCCACTTTCACTGTCGCCATTACATTCTGCCATTCTTGGCTTCAAGCATTTCAACAAACGAGATTCCCCACATCATAAATTCCGCTAAAGATTTGATTTTCACTCTCAATTTCTTGAATTTCTTGAAATTCCAGATGTTGTGATTTAGCACAAAATCCAAAATGTCTTGGATTCAATCAGCTTTCGGGACCAAAATCAGCCCACAAATCCTCTTCACAGTCCTAACCCTCGCCGCCGTCTTCTCCGCTGGCGCCCTCCTCCACCTCCTCCTCCGCTTCCTCACAAAGCACCGATCTGCCCACCACCAAACCAGGCCGGAGAATCCAAGCCCCGGCGCGTTCCAGCGCCAGCTCCAGCAGCTCTTCCATCTCCACGATTCCGGTTTGGATCAGTCCCACATCGACGCCCTCCCAGTCTTCTTGTACAAGGAGATAATGGGCTTAAAAGAGCCCTTCGATTGCGCCGTCTGTTTATGTGAATTTACCGAATTGGACAAGCTGAGGTTGTTGCCCTTATGCAGCCATGCTTTCCACCTTGATTGTATTGACACGTGGCTGCTTTCAAATTCGAGCTGCCCTCTCTGTAGAGGGGTGATCTTGAGCCCCGGGTTCTCGTACGAGAACCCGGTTTTCGTGTTCGATGATTCGAAGGAGGGGGAGGATTTGGGAGGTGGGTTTGTTGGCAGGGATGATGAGAATGAGAATAGCTCGGTTTTGAGTGGGAAGAGGGTATTCTCGGTAATTCTTGGGAAATTGAGGAGTACTACTAATCAAGAAAGTGAAACGGGAGTGAGAGAAAGAAGAGAGATTAGGTTGGATGGGAGGAGGTGTTACTCAATGGGGTCTTTTCAATATGTGGTGGCTGATTCCGAGCTGCAAGTTGCATTGTGTAGAAGTGGGGGAGAGAGAGGAGGGCAAAATGGGAGTTTCCATCAACATGGGAATGGGATTCTTGATGGGAATGTGAATGGTGGAGTGAGGTTTGGGAGTGGGAGAGGGAGAGGAAGAGGAGGGCAGAATTGGAATTTCACAAGTGAGGGAGATGAAGATGGGAAGATGATTAACAATAGGGCTAAAGGTGAGAGCTTTTCTGCTTCCAAGATTTGGCTTTGGTCTAAGAAAGGTAAATTCCCTAGTTCAAGAGATGTTAATGCAATCTTACCATGAAAATAATTGATTTGAGGTTGAGGTTTTTTTATTATTATACATTGGTACTAATGTAGGGTAATGAGAAATTGTTGTCCTTTTTTTTGTTCTTTTGTGTTCTTCTTTGTAACTTGTGGTTTAGGTTCAAATTGAGGTTGATTTTGCTTCTTTTCACTTTGTGAAATTGTCGGATCTTGAATTCAAAAAATTTGGTATCTATCTATTATAGCTATTAAAGAACATACAATTCCAACTCACTATTCATTCCTGTCAAATCTATTCCACTCCAACTTACTATTCATTCTTGTCAAATCTATTATATATATATAAATAAATGCTTTAACTTATTTTTTCCACCATGTCCCATTGCAACCCACTATTTATCCTTGTCAAATCTATTATATATAAATAAATGTTTTAACTTATTTTTTCCACCACATTCCATTGTACATAGATATAGATATAATAGATAAATAAATGCTCTAACTTATTTTTTCCCCCCACATCCCATTGTACCTATACATAAATTGTATCTATACATCCTGACAAATCTATTCCACCCCAACCCACTATTCATCCCTATCAAATCTATTATACATATAAATAAATGCTTTTAAGTTATTTTTTCCACCACATGCCATTGCAATCCATTCTCCCTATATATTTGGTGTCTGTGGAGGAAAAAGTTCGTGCCTAACAAGTGGGACATTTATCACTTTGAAGAATCAAGATATATGCTGTAAATTTTTAACTTTAAGATAACACGTAGGAATTATCTACCTTGTACACTCGAGTTTGCTTAAGCCCATCTTTCTCCTGGATGGATATTACAATTTTCTCCCTCTCATCATGAGATTCCACCGGCTGCTTTGCAACCCTTTCCAGGGAAGATTGCTGGGAAGCATCAAGGTTCTTTCTTATAGATTCTTCGACAGCTCGAACTTCTTCATCAACCGACTGGGCGAAGGATGCCAGTTCCTACTTCTTTAACCTATGAATGTGACAAGTTAAGAAAACAACAAGTAGACAAATTCTTAGTAACATAATTCGGAGAAACAGAGCTCAAGCAGCTCTTAACATATCTGCATCATGCCATGAAAAGCTTTTGTAGGCATTTCATGCTCTTTTGGCCTAACATTAATGATCACCAATACATGAGTTCGATTATAGCTGCAATAAAAGATGGCCGAAAGTCATTGCGTAAAGGTGTTGTTGATTCAGCAGAGCGTTCAGTAGTGCTGAATGGTTCAGCTGAGCATTCAGTAGTGCTGAATGGTTCCGCGGAGCATTCAGTAGTGCTAAAACATTCACTGAATGTGCTGAACCATTCAGTCCTACTTTTTTTTTTAATCAGTAAAACTCTCCACTGAATGCGCCGGTAATTATAGAAGTACATCTACTCAGCCTTTCAAGTACACCTACGAAAAGGAAATCTTGATATATGCTTTTTTTAGTTCAGAAGTTTGATGTTTTTTCCTAATTGTTATAATGTGCTTTTAAAAGCTATTTAGCAATCTATATTTGTACTGATAATTGCGAGTCTCCAGTTGTGCTGATAATCAGCACCACGTTTTTTTAATGGAATGCCTATAAAAATTATGTTGATTTTTTGTGTTTAAAAAAAAATTCTTGAAATCCAAATCGTATCTATACATAATTCATTGCCAAAAAAAAATCACTATATATTCATAATTCATTAAAATCCAAAGTAAAGATCTTAAAATCCAAATTGTATCTATACATCTATTATTTATTATATCTATTAAAGAACAAACAATCCCAACTCACCATTCATCCCTGTCAAATTTATTCCACTCCAACCCACTATTCATTCATGTCAAATCTTTTATACAATAGATAGATATATATATAATAGATAAATGTTTAATTTATTTTTTTCCCCACCACATTCCATTGTACCTATACATAAATTTTATCTATACACATGACAAATCTATTCCACCCCAACCCACTATTCATCCCTGTCAAATCTATTATATATATAAATAAATACTTTAACTTATTTTTTCCACCACATCCCATTGCAACCCACTATTCATAATCATCTCTGTCAAATCTATTATATATAAATAAATGCTTTAACTTATTTTTTTCCACCACATCCCATTGTACATATATATAGATATATATAATAGATAAATAAATGCTTTAACTTATTCCCCCCCCCCCCCGCATCCCATTGTACCTATACATAAATCGTATCTATACACCCTGACAAATCTATTCCATCCCAATCCAATATTCATCCCTATCAAATCTATTATACATATAAATAAATGTTTTTAACTTATTTTTTCCACCACATGCCATTGCAACCCATTCTCCCTATATATTTGGTGTCTGTGGAGGAAAAAGCTCGTGCATAACAAGTAGGACATTTATCACTTTGAAGAATCAAGATATATATTGTAAATTTTTAACTTTAAGATAACACGTAGGAATTATCTACCTTGTACACTCAAGTTTGCTTAAGCCCAACTTTGTCCTGGATGGATATTACAATTTTCTCCCTCTCATCATGAGATTCCACCGGCTGCTTGGCAACCCTTTCCGGGGAAGATTGCAGGGAAGCATCAAGGTTCTTTCTTATAGATTCTTCGACAGCTCGAACTTCTTCATCAGCCGACTGGGCGAAGGATGCCAGTTCCTACTTCTTTAACCTATGAATGTGACAAGTTAAGAAAACAGCAAGTAGCCAAATTCTTAGTAACAGAATTCGGAGAAACAGAGCTCAAGCAGCTCTTAACATATCTGCATCATGCCATGAAAAGCTTTTGTAGGCATTCCATGCTCTTTTAGCCTAACATTAATGATCGCCAATACAGGAGTTGGATTATAGCTGTAATAAAAGATGGCCGAAAGTCATTGCGTAAAGGTGATGTTGATTCAACGGAGCGTTCAGTAGTGCTGAATGGTTCAGCTGAGCATTCAGTAGTGCTGAATGGTTCCGCGGAGCATTCAGTAGTGCTTAAACATTCAGTTCGCTGAATGTGCTAAACCATTCAGTCCTACTTTTTTTTTAATCAGTAAAAGTCTCCACTGAATGCGCCGGTAATTATAGAAGTACATCTACTCAGCTTTTCAAGTACACCTACGAAAAGGAAATCGTGATATATCCTTTTTTTAGTTCAGAAGTTTTATGTTTTTCCTAATTGTTATAATGTGCTTTTAGAAGCTATTTAGCAATCTATATTTGTACTGATAATTGCGAGTCTCCAGTTGTGCTGATAATCAGCACCACTTTTTTTTAATGGAATGCCTACAAAACATTATTATACTGTTAAGCAAGTTAAAGAGGTATAATAAAAATTATGTTGATTTTTTGTGTTTAAAAAAAAATCTTAAAATCCAAATCGTATCTATACATAATTCATTACCAAAAAAAAAAGAAAAAAATCACTATATATTCATAATTCATTAAAATCCAAAGTAAAGATCTTAAAATCCAAATCGTATCAATACATAGCCTGTAAAATCTATTCCACCCCAACCCACTATTCATGCCTGTCAAATCTATTATACTCCCTCCGTCCCATTGAGCTGTGCTCATTTCTTTTTTACACGTAGATTAAGGAGAGTTGTTAGATGTGAAGTGAAGTGGTGGGTCCCATAAAAAGAGAAGTGAGTAATTGTGTGTAAAAATTTTGTTTTTTTAGGAAACGAAAAAAATGAAAAAATAAAAAAGGAAAACGAAGCACGCTCGTGGGACAGAGGGAGTATATAATAGATAAATAAAAAATAAATTCTTTAACTTATTTTTTCCTCCAAAGCACTATTCATTCCTGTCAAATCTATTATACAATAGACATATATAATAGATAAATAAATATTTTACCTTCTTTATGGAATGCCTACAAAAGATTATTATACTGTGTAGGAAGTTAAAGATGTATAATAAAAATTATGTTGATTTTTTGTGTTTATTGATGTATCTCGTCGTGGCAGCAAAATTACAAAAAAAAAAAAAAAAAAAAACATAAAGATCTTAAAATCCAAATCGTATCTATACATAATTCATTACCAAAAAAAAAAAAAAAAAAAAAAAATCACTATATATTCATAATTCATTAAAATCCAAAGTAAAGATCTTAAAATCCAAATCGTATCTATACATAGCCTATTCACAAAGTGGTAAAGTGGTGGAAAAGTCTTAAAATCCAAATCGTATCTATACATTACCAAAGTAAAGATCTTAAAATCCAAAATGGATGATAGTCTACATCATCCATTTGGTGGAAAAGTGGTTGTTTTGGGGGTGATTTTAGACAAATATTATCGGTTATTCACAAAGGCAGTAGGCAAGATATTGTACATGCTACAATTAATTCATCGTAGCTTTGGGACGACTGCAAAGTATAGAAGTTAACAGAAAATATGAGGCTACGCACAACATCTTCTGAAGCTGAGACTAATGAATTATCCAGATTTTCATATTGGCTAACCACAATTGGTGATGGAGAATATGGTGATCTAAATAATGGAGAAACTACAATTGAAATACCTGATGATGTTCTTCTTAAATATACAGGTGATCCTATTATCTCTATCATACAATATGTTTATTTTAGTAATATTGATTTGATAGAAAAACCCGAATTTTTGAGAGGTAGGACAATTCTCACACCAACATTAGAAATGGTCGAAGCTATTAACCAACATATCATTTCTAATTTGCCGAGTGAAGGACGGTTATATTTAAGCTCAGACAAAATGTGCAATTCCATGAGTGACAATTCTTTGTTCGAAGATGTTCATACACCTGAGTTTCTAAATAGTCTAAAATGTTCTGGTTTGCCTAATCATCAGTTGTACTTGAAGATAGGCACACCTGTTATGTTGCTTAGAAACACAGATCCAGCTAATGGTTTATGCAATGGAACTAGAATGGTCATTACAAAACTTACATACCATGTTCTAGAAGTTGAAGTGATAACTGGGATGAATGCAGGGGACAAAGTTTTAATTCCTAGAATTACACTCACACCTTCAGATACAAAATTCCCATTTAAATTTCAGAGGAGACAATTTCCCATAATCGTTTGTTATGCAATGACTATTAACAAAAGTCAAGGACAGTCATTGGAATGTGTTGGTTTATTTTTACAAAAACCAGTATTTACACATGGCCAGTTATATGTTGCAATGTCAAGAGTTACCAACCGCAAAGGATTGAAAATTATAATATGCGGTAATGATGGTAGGCCTTCTAAATCAACAAGAAATGTGGTCTACAAAGAAGTCTACAGAAACTTGTGAAACCCGCCCATCAACCCTTTGAATACTTGATGACGAACAAAGATCCCACCCTTAGAAGATTTGATCTTTATCCGAATCATTGATATGCTGTCATTCTCATAGTGGAACTAGCTGCTTATCTTTGAAGATTTGATCTTTATCCATTTATCCATCTGCTATGATTTTCATAATGGAACTAGCTATTCAATCTGCAACACTAAATCCTGATTTTGCAGGTAATCTGACATGATGTTATTACCACTATTTAACCTTTAATCTTTATTGTTTGCTTTCCTTTAAAATCTAAATTACAAAACTTAGTTCTATATTTTGATTCCTATGTATATGTTAAGAATTGGAGTGAATTTTGTTGTACATCTATATATATGTGTGTTTTGGAGGCTATGAAAAGAATTTTAATTGTTGAACTCTATATAACAGTTCTTGATTCATATTTGTTGTTTAAGAAAATCTAATAGAAACTTATGTTTCAATTATTTGATAAAAAGGTACTTACATTATGTCTTTTATGTTTGTGAAGTAATACTATTCATGCTACTGACATACTGGATTTTTATTCCCTACAATTCCTTAATGTTCTTAACTTAGTTAATGGAATTGTATTCCAAGATATTTTATGTCAATTGTATTTGCAGAAGAACTTGGACAGTTATATCAAAAGCTTATCTCATCCCATCAATGTAGCAGGTTCAGAAAAGAGAGGAATTACTTGCTAAATCCAACAAACTATCCCTAGACAAGGCTTTCCTTAACAATTTAGAAAGAGACTTCAAGTGAGCTTTCAACCGTTTGCTTGCAGTTGTTGTTGTATCTGACATAACTTCATAAACCTTATCACAGTTGTTCCAGTATTAAAGTGGGGAAAAAACAATTTTCAGCTGGACTAAGGTTTTGTCTTTACAATAGTTCTCTACATGATAAACTTCTATCTTCACTTTTGCACTATACATTGCCATAAGTGGTAAATTTTGCACTATACATCAATAATCACACATGATCTGATTATGCATTGTTGGAGTTGATGGATTGCAGACGATGTTAATTGCAAGTTTCAACTGATAAAGTTAATGCTTCATTAATACGTTTGATAAATCGTTGCTTGCAGTAGAAATAAAAAAATTGAAATTAAATCTCATTTACGCGTGATTGAGACATTAGAAGAATGATTGGTTGGCTTGAATTGTCGCGTCACTACGATTTGAATATCCTGCGTGATTATTAAATTTGTTTCTGTATAACGACGCGGATAGCAATTGATTGATAAACTTCTATCTTCACGTCTTTCACTTTCCTCTGTTATTTATGAATAATCCTTTCAGAATTATTGGATTTTAGTCATACTGGAAGATCACTTTGGATAAATATCTAGAAAATTCATTGTAGTTCTCTCTTATGTTTAGCTGTTTAATTATTTCAGCTCCGTGAAAGGCATCAATGAGATTTAACAAAACGAGAAGCAACTTATAATATCCTCCCCATCTCGAGACGGGTGGTTCCATAATGGATCTAGCAAAAGAAGCGATCAAGTCATCTTTTGGGATGAAACCACTCCTTGTCGCCCATGATAACACAATCATCACCGCCCTCGCCCTTACACTAACATCCTGGATTCCATAAACTGAATCTGAAGTAAGACTTTTCCCAAGTTCTTCGTCTTCACACAATTTGAGCAACCAAACAGAAACTTATGTTTCAATTATTTGATAGAAAGGTACTTACATTATGCCTTTTATGTTGGTGAAGTAATACTGTTCATGCTACTGACATACTGGATTTTTATTCCCTACAATTCCTTATTGTTCTTAACTTAGTTAATGGGAATTGTATTCCAAGATATTTTATGTCAATTGTATTTGCAGAACTAAATGGTTTAGTATTTACTGAACTAAAAAAAAAAGTGGTGCTGATTATCAGCACAACTGCCGAAAGTCATAGCATAAAGGTGTTGATTCAGCTGAGCATTCAGTAGTGCTGAATGATTTAGTATTTACTGAACTAAAAAAAAAGTGGTGCTGATTATTAGATTCAGCTGAGCATTCAGTAGTGCTGAATGGTTCAACTCAGCGTTCAGTAGTGCTGAATCGTTCAACATTTACTGAACTAAAAAAAAATAAAAAAATAAAAATTAATTAGTGTTGATTATCAGCACAACTACACACTCGCAATTATCAGCACAAATAGAAAAATACTATATATTGAAATTAAAGGCAACTTCTTTGAAATTCTTTTCAATACCAAATTTGAAAAATCCCTACATTCTTAAACCAATAGATGAAATTTTACATCAATGAGATAAATATTTTGATCCAATACCTTTTTGCAGACGGTGGAGTGGTCAAGCATGGAAGTGTAGATGTCCTCTTCTTCTTCTTCTTGGAGAAAAGTGATTTCTACTACTTACTTTTTACACACTAAAAAGATCTTATGTATAAAATACATAAGATCTTCTTCTTCTTTTTCTTCTTCTTCGTCTTCGTCTTCTTCTTGTGAATATATGTATACATACGATTTGGATACATAATGAAAAGCATTTATGTATAGATACGATTTGGATTAATGTTATATTATAAAAAAAAGTCCATATTATTGCAAAGTACATAATATTTACGCGATAAAGCATCTAATATTTAACGCATTATCACGTGAATATAAACTTTTCAATACAACTGGTAATAAACAAATCAAGGATTGTTACTTACTTTTTACACAATGAACTAACACAAAAACATTAACATTACAAACAAGAACCACTAACAATAGTCCTACTCAATCATGTGAGGAATTAGATAGAAATAACCTATAAATCAAACCACAACTATTTGGAAACCTTCATCTTCGATATTTCTTCAACCACAAAATCATAGCAATAACCATTTCACTAAATACATTAATCAATAACCATATTCATAGTAAATTTAATTTAAACTTAAAGATATGATACTTCCATTATCCATGCATCGCACGGGTGCCACACTAGTTATTCAATTATACCCACTTCCTTTAAATTATAAACAGAACTACCTACTTGTTATAAAAACATCTACAAGTTATTTAAGGTTCTCAAAATGCCCTTGCTTTTTCATTAATCGTCTAGTTTTGTTAATTTCAAGACTTTTTCGTCTTTTGAAGATGATGCGCCGATCACGTGCCTACCCGTAAGCACGTGATTGTCACATTTTCCTTAATGGTTTTTAGTTAAAAGTGTGTCAATCAATCATCACGTGATTGGCACATTTCTTAATTTTTAAAAAATCGAATAAATAGAAAATGTCATTTTTAAAAGTAAGAATTTTTGAGTAATTTTGGGTAAAATTATACCAGATGAGTTATTTGTTGTTCACTTTACATATTTGGGTATTACACAAAATTCCCCAATTCAAATTACCACCATCTTCTCTCTCTAGGGACAGATTGATTCCCACAAATCTTTGCAGCTGTGATTTGTCTCTGTCCCAGCAAAAAAAACAATGCTTCTAAGACTATTAGTCATTATAAACTGATTAAACTGAAGGGCCCATTAGTAATTGTACTAATTTAACATTGTGTATCAAATCCATATAAGATAAAAGATTTATGCACATTATTGTCTGCCAAATTGTGGGATAAGACTGATAGTGGTGGGATCAGTAAAAAGTAGTAGGAAGGCACTCTAGTGATGATGAGGAGCCTTGATAGGAAAAGTTGACTTCATGGGCTCACATTTGATGGGCCCATCTCTCTCTCTCTCTCTCTAACTTTCAATCTTTATTTTTGAAGCCCATGTTCTTCAATCTTTATCTATTCATTTATGTGAAAAGAAAATCATTAAAAGTTTTGTTAGGTGTGTGTTCATAATAGTGGTTGTTCCAAGATTTTCATTCCTAGTGTTGTCTAATTAAAGATTGGATCTTTTTTAAAGTGTATTGCTTTGCTTCTCTTTTGGATTATATTTATGGACATTTTACAGGGTTTTTAAGAACCCAAACATCATCATTAACTTGCAATTTCTTGACTGTCCCTAATGATTGTGAATGATATAGATTGGGAAATTGGTTGAGTAAGATAATGGGAAGGTGATTATCACTTGAGAGAATCCTATACTGTATTCCAACAGCAAATATGGGGTCAATTGAGAGAGTGAGAGAGAGAGAGAGAGATTTGGAGGGAATAATTTATGAAAACTTGGTAGCATTTCTTACTTTTACTTTATCAGAATCATCTTTTTCATTGTTGCTCTTTGATCGAATATATCTTGTCGGTGAGACGGTAAAATTCTATTTATATATCGGGATAAGATGTATACATTAAAAATAATCATTTTCGATCTAAAAATTTAGGGTTAAATACATTAAATTCCTCTAAATTATTAGCTTTTTATACTTTGCACTATGAAGTATGAAAATGTACACTTTATCCTTCGAATTATTGATTTTATACGCTTTGTCTCTTTAACTATGAAAATATGCAATTTGTCCATTTAATTAACTATTCAATATGTTGCATAAGAGTAAAATTTCGACAAAAAATTCCTTACATATGTGCAAGTTAGTGGTAATATCATGTTGAATTATCACAAAATTAATAATACATAGGGTAAACAACACAAACATAATAATATAATATGAATTTTCCCCTAAATTTGCATGTAGGATCAGATACCTTTGCGGAAATTTTACCCATTTACAATAAATTAGATAGTTCAGGAGCAAAACACATAAATCTAATAATCAATAGGATAAATTATGAGTTTTCATAGTCTATGGGATAAAGGGGATACATAAAACTAAATAGACTAGAGAATTTAAACCCTACATTACTTTTTTTTAGTATAAACTTAAATAAGTTAGAGATAAGATTTTTCAAACGGGATCAGAATAAATAATTAATTAATTAAAAGTAAAAAGAGTCCAAAGAAGGAAGCCGTCAAGGCATTATAGAGTGTTAGTAAGTTGGGGATCATGTTACATCAAATATTAAAAGAAAAATTGATTTGAAGAATCCACACACGTGAAGTGGTGAGCCCCATCTTACAATTCCATTTATTTCAACAACTCTATATTTTGCTGTGTGCTGTAAGAAGACCAGCTGACATGTGCTCGACGTTAATTTTTTATAAATGGTTAAATGGATTTTGGGAAGTTTTTGTCTCGAAATTCGTTTGTACTATATGTTTATATCAATATATAATGTTTTGGAATATGTCCCCATCACAATTCACATGCACGGGCAAGGTGGAAGACAACTCGAGCGGAAAAATTGTGTTTTCGATCCCATAATTTTTATTCTCTCGCCGATTTGGTACGATAACCTCTTAGAACTTCTATTTACTTGTAATTTCGATCAAGCAACTTTTAATGTCACAATCTTGGTTCTATAACTTTTAATTGTATCTTAGTCCTATAAATTTTAATTGTGATGTTCATCCCGTAATTAACTATGACAATTATGAGTTAAAATTGCAAGTAAATAAAGATTACGAATCTAAAATCGCAGCATCGAAAGTTATAAGACCAAATGAGCAAGTAGGTGAAAGTTATGGACCAGAAACACAATTTTTCCCAACTCAAGCAATGAAAAGAGAAATTTAATGTGCCCAAAGGTAGTTCCTATAGTGGCCACATCGCAAATTCCAAATCAAAAGTTTAGAAATGCTAATTTGAAGTCTAGATCACAAAACTGCTTCTTGAATTGAATACAGACAGTTGTATAACAAATTAGGGTTACAAAATCAGAAATCAAGACCCAATGTTTGGCACAAGATCTTCCTAAACTCCGTGAAGCCTTATAACAAAGTAAATAAACCCTTAACTCTTTCATGGCAGAAATGGTGAGTAAAGAGAATCATTCGAAGGGTACCGGCTGAAGCAACTCAAAAAGTCCAAATACCGCGCCACATTCGCCACAACGGTGTAAGAAGACGAAGGATGCTGCTCCACGATGAGCGTTAACAAGAGTTCCGTTATCAAGGGCTGGACCGTTCGATCATAGACCACGAGGGAAGTTGCTGATCTGTCCCTCCTCGAGGACATCTTTGTCGTTCGCCTTGTAGTTTATCCTCACACGCATGACACGAGATTTCTAAAAGGAAGATAATTATTCTCATTTTGAACTGTTTTGTGCAATCTTCTGAGAGTTTTAAATGGAAGAAATGTAAGCAGTAGACATCATTCTCACATACCTTGCCGTGTTGGTTGTTTGAAACTCGTAACCTTTGCGTGATGGATCCATCACCACTTGCAGGAAGAGTGTTACTGCTTGCTGGATCCAAGTGCAGTTGAAGAAACTGCATATACGAGAAGAATATGCATCAAGATCGAGTATCAAAATAAGAACACGTAAAGCACAAGAACATTTGTTCACTTTCTCAAAGCAGTTACTGCAGACTTCATAACAAGATACTCTCTCCGTCCCGCTATTAACGTCTTATTTCTTTTGGGCACGGTTATTAAGAAGATTGACTTTTGTGGGTAGAGTAGTAAAGTAGTGGGGTCCACTAGAATTGATTATAGTATTATTTTAGATACAAGATGATAATAGCATGATGGAGAGAGTTTAAGATAAGATGATCGAACCCTTTAATTACCTTGGGGACCGCAGCTTGGAACACAAAATTTGAGTAGACATTGGGCGATTTATTCGTAAATTGAGCCTCAATTAGTGTGGTTTGTGGGCTGCTAGGCTCCTTTGAGAAGTTGAAAGTTACTTTTAATGAGCTGCTCTCAAATGCAACAACCGGTGGATATGTAGGGGCATTTGTTACTGTGAATAGAGTGATGGTGTGAGAAAAATATTAGAGAATAGAGTAATGAATGCAGAAATGCAATGACGATAAGTACCAGGTACGGATGAGCTGGCTCCGAAACCATCCAGCAAATCCATCATGGAAGAACTTCCAACACGGGTGGCTTGTACTGAAAGTGATGACATGGGCAATTTCCCCAACAAATCTGCGGAGCTTTGGTTATCTTGACTTGTAGATAAGATTTCAAGTCCGGATGAGCTATTTGGAGCCGAAGGAGCTCCGATTGACAAAAGGTCCAGCAACATATCATTACCACTTTTGTTGGATTCATTTGTTCCTGAATAGTTATAAGAACAAAAAATAGCCTTTTAACTTGACGAGTTAAAAAGGCAACAAAGGATTGACCTTATGCAATATTAAGCTCACCCACCTACACCACAACCTCTAATGAAGTACAATAGAACAAAAATCATATACTCTCTCCATCCAATATTGAAGTCCCGCTACTTTTGGGCATGGGAAATACGGAAGTTAGTGGAAAAGAATAAAGTGTGGTGTAAATGTATAAAGTGATGGGGTACACATTTATTTTCTTTTTAGGAATGGGACATGAATAATGGAACGAACCAAAATGACATTCGGGACTTCAATATTGGGACGGAGGGAGTACAATTTAACTTATAACCACCTTATGGGTGTCTCTCTAAATTGATACTAACAAGCAAATCTTAGTCAGCCTACTTTAGAAGAAAAAAACCCAGCAAAATGCGCTAGTACCTATTCTTACCACATGCATTTTAGAACCACCAAAAGGAAAAGTAAAAGAGCATCACATAAAACACATATCTCAATGGGCTTTGGGCAAATGTAGAATGTAGATTGAGATTATCAAAGCAATTGAAGCTAATTATTATTTTTTTCAAGTGAATTAGGAAAAAAGTCGACCTTGTAAAGGAGCTGGGGCCACATCAAGTCCAAGGAGATCCTGCAGAAAATCTCCACCAGATGATCCAGAGACCGGAATATCATCGGAACTAAGATCAAGCAAATCAACTAGAGGAGCTGAAACAGGTTTGGCAACTCCATTAGGGATTTTTGGTGGAGCTCCTTGTGAAGTTGAAACTGCATTCGGCATTGAACCAGCTCTCCTCCCACTAAAGGTTGCCTCATCAAGTACTGGCATCCTTTCTACCAAGGCAGACCTGAAAAAATGTATGTAGCATCCTCATAGAACCGTGTAACTGAAGAAACCATACGTGAAGGGTGAGTATATTTATAAATTAACAATTCTAGCTCTACCTGATTTTCTCATGCTTGTCATTAACGGAATTGAACTCAATTGCTCTCTGTTGCAGTTCAAGCACAAGGCTTCGTTTATGATGATGGATAATGTCATTTATCCTCCTGTGATAAATGGTTTCCTAGCTTGATTAGGAAATGATAAATATCAAAATATCTAAACGTGCTAAGATAAAGAATGTTAAAAGCACTACATGCACACAAATATGAACATACACTAACATGTGCCCAAACGAACATGACATATAAGTTTTCAAAAGGTGGACATATGTGTTCATGACCCATATAATAGAAAATCAACATTTTACAGTGGAACAATGAGTCATACTTTGAACAGGAAGGAAAGCGACTTGATAGCTTTAACAAAGCAATCAAGCACATTGCTTGAGTCGTGATATCATGACGTCCAATTGCTGTTTCTACAACGTCGACAGCATCAGCCTCTGTTACCTGTTCCAGACAAGAAAATTATCCAAGTCGACCACAAAGTGGAGCCTTTGAAGCTCAACTAACTAAAAAATGGTTATGAGGATTACAAGAATGAAAGGAGTATATGTTTTGGATACCACATCAGAAAATCAACTCCAAAGTTATGCACATGGGATCCTTCTTGACTTTTTAATTCCAACTAAGAGTCCAATGAGCGAAAGGAGCTAATAAGCGAATAACTACACAGAGGCCAAGATTTATCATGTACTATTTAACATATAGGTAGATGCCCCTCTAAGAAAGAAAACTCGTGAGTTAATTAATTGCAGCCTTTTACTTTTGCTTATGAAGCATACAATAAACTCCATAACTGTCAAAAATGGTAAGAAACCTGAATAAATAACGCATGATGAAGAGAGAAAAAACTTGAGACTGTTCATAAAAGTGCCGGACTGACTTTCTAATTTAATATGTAAGGCTTAATGCACATTGCATGCTATTAACAAAAGAAACTTATGTGCTCCTTTAGAATCTATTAGGTCCAGTTTCCAAAAACTCATGAAAACTAATGGACAAATTCAATAGGGACTTGGAAGTTTAACATGAAAAGTAATAAATGTTTAAAGGCAACTCACGGTTAATGGGTCCTCCATATCTAGCATTCCTGAATTACTAATCAGCAGGTCCCCATATTCTCCAATGCACCAAACAGCTACACGAATAAGAGTTTCCTACGGCAGAGAGCACAATTCAAGAATTGAATCGACAAGTACAGTAAAAAGATCATCTTGGTTTACAAAAAATATTATCCTTCCAGCTAGGGCATACCTGTTCAGTTGCTGTTTGCACAGCCTTGTACAGCGATCTCACAGTGTAGCCATGGAGGTTAGGAGCATTAGTAATTACAACAATAAGGGCATGCCATACATCATCTTTGACATAATTTCCAGCCTGCATGCCAAATCAAAACAGTTAGATCATTAGTTAAGTGGTTTACATTCAACCCAGAAAGAATTTGTGGGCATACCTCTGATAGGACCTTGAGCATCTGATCGATGTACCATAATTTTTCGGGGGAAAACCTGGAGCACCACACAGCAGATGATATAAAGCTATGAAGAACTGCAGTAAACTAGAAGACATTTAGTTATTCAAATTCAACCTTGTCAACTCTCTGATTGTAATGAGGTTCAATATCCAATCACGGCTAGAATGCCGAGAGCTCACAGAAAACCAATGAACAGGAAAGAAGTTTTGGCATGCAAAACAGTACCAGGAAGATGTAAAGATAAAGGAGATGAATCTGTACACAGATAACATAAAAATGTCCAACATATTACTGTTTTTTCCTCCCAGTACACGAAAAAGAAAAAGGAGACCTCTCAAAATACAAAGAAATACTCCATTAAATGAATCTTGCTGGAAGTATTACTTATACTAAAAAAACAAACCAATTTTCACCATTTCCAAGAATTATAAGCAGCTAACAAGTTGTTTAACTTACTTCTCTACAATAGAACAAATTTTTGCACTGAGGTCTCCCTTAAATTCAGTGTCACTAACTTCAAGATAGTCAACAAGCTCCTTTGTCAATTGTTTCACGTTGTTTTCATTTACCAGAAGATAAACAAGCTCAAGGGCTCTTTTACGAATTGAAGCATCTGGATCCTGACATCAAACAATGTCCATGAGTTACTAATATTGTACAATGAACATATTCTTAGAAAACGAAGTTTGAAAAGAACCAGAAACAGAAGCAAGTATACTGGTGGTTGAAATTAGAAAAGTTATCCAGTTAACCCCAACCAAGTTGATGCACGTTATTTTAGAGAACTAACTGAAAACAAAAGAGTTTACCCAGCAATTGAACAGATACAATTAAGAGGTATCTTCCGAAGCATAAAAAAATCTTATAAGGTTTTAAGAGAAATGCAAGAGAAATACATTCAGTCGCACCTTTACACATTCGAGGATTGTGGCTCGATGCCTCTGCACTGCTTGACTATCTAAGGCCATAGCTCTCATCAGCATATTTAATGCAACATATCTGTAATAAGATCTTCTAAATTCATCAGATATTAAAAAACACAAAACTCTGAATAAATAAAAAGACAGGATACTTGAGAATCTGTTACCTCATACGGTAAATATACTACAAAAATAACTTGTAATACTCTATCTTGATCGTAAGGAAGAATTTTCTTAATCTAACTAAAGATATAAATTCTTACATGTAACCTATATATTTAGTACACAAACCATTTAGTCTATTCGAAAGAAAGAAAAAAAAAACTGAATCAGGAGTTGCTCTCCTCCAATAAAATTGAAAATCTATTACCAAAACATCTGATGGAGGAAATTTCTGACAACAATTGTTTTATTGACTAAGTGAAACCTCAGGAATGCCCTCTAATACTTACCCCAGAATACGTAAATAAAGAAAATAGATGATATTCCTGACAAATCGTAAAAGGGACCTGATATTGTTGTCCCGACTGGACAAAAATCTTCCCAAGATATTGACAGCAAGTACCCTTAACCCTCCATTATCCTCAATAGTCATGATTGCAGCAACACATTCATAGAGGATAGCATTCCCAGAATTTTTGTTCGACTCAGTTTTTGTTGCCACCTGCAATTAAAGGAAGCAAAACAAATGAACATTGTTACCATAGAGATACTAAGATAGTAATACTTATCTAACTGGTTAACGAATTCAACAGGCACTATTATCTTCTGAGATAGTAATACTTATCTGATTGGTTAGAGAATTCAAGAGCCACTATCATCTTCTGAGATAGTAACACTTATCAAACTAGTTAAACAATCCAAAGCTTATAACAAAAAATATCTTCATTTCTAATTGTCTATTGTCAGTTTGCCACAGGGGAGATAGGGGTGACTGTGGTAACAATGCACTGGAATTGTAATGTTCACAGATTGTTATCAAATCCAACGATGTGCAAGTGACTCGGCCATCAAAATGACTACTCATTAATTAAAATAAATATGGAGGACAATTTTTATTGCAATTCTAGGTCTGGTCCTCTTAGTCACCATAAACCTTTTCCAAAAAGTCTAAGGGAAACAAGAGTCATGGGCAAATGGGATAAGAACAAAGAAAAAATATAACTAGATGTTAATTATGTGCATCTTCTCCACTATTGACATACACACAATTGAGTGTTATATTACGAATGTGAACCTGGACTCACTGGAAGTCTGGAACCATCCACAAAGACTAAATAACCAAGCAAAGAATACTCATGCATATCACATTCCGAGCAGGCAAATTTGTAGTTTAATTACTAGTTAGCAATTACATAAAAATATAAGCAAATAATTAGTGAGAGATAAGCAGAGTGCTATTGTCTTCAAGAAAGCCCACAGGTGAAATGCAAGTTTACCCAAAGAAAGAGACCGTGAACATTTAAGATAAGTTTCAAGAGATAATTTCCAGCACATGGAAGTAATATGGACTAATTCGAAAATTAATTAGGGTGCCTCATGATTGCTTAGGACAAGATGTGAGAAAGCTAAATGGCAGCAAAGAACATCCTCAATTCCTGATAAATATATTAAGGAATGAACGCAACTACAAAGAAAGCAGATTGATGCACAACAAATGCCAAATTACCTGGGCAAGAATATCATTCATGCTATCACTAGCATCGGCATCTCCTTCACCCAAAACACGCAAGAGCCTGAGCAACCGAATGTGAAGAAAAGGATCTGTAATACCAGAAACATCATACTCAGGTGCATATGGACTGTTCGCAAGATCCCTTAGAAGTTTGATTAAGCCATCAATGGATTTCTGGAAGCAGAAGGGAAATAGAAAGGTAAAGGAACAATATCTTGTAAGATGGCAGCTTTCATCATAACTTTCTTCAAGTAATGCATGGAGCTAACGTTGGAAAATTACCCTTTTAAAATACTCAAGAGCCTCATTACTGGCTTTACACATATCTGTGCAAAGCTGGACTCCAGTTAGTAGAACTCCATGGTGCTTTTCCTTCAGTAAAGCAGCTGCAGGATTTATGAAGTTTTCCGCCAGGTCCGGTACTTTCTTTATTATCCTTATAGTGCATAAAGCTGCCTACATTATACAGATTGTTGGGTCATTATGAGATCAGATTGCCTGGATCTGTGTTTTAAAGATAATCTGGAGCAATAAAGTAATGTAAAAACATAATCGATAAAATCACAACAATATCTAATGTTTTGCTATTTTTATGACCAAAAGCATATCTTCAGTTTCAATATGGTACCTCTAGAAATAATAAGACTTGAAGCCAGACTACAAAAGGAAAAGTCTTATTCAAGATAAGCATAAAAATATCAACCAGAGAGCAATTTTGCACCACATTAGATATATCCAATTATCTTCACATACAATACAATTAAGTTCGATGTCCACAGTAATAGTAGGAAAAGGCTGGAATTACATACTTAATCTTATGTCTAATACGAACCAATGTAAGTGCAAACTCTCTCATTGTCAAACTCAATCAGTTAGAAGAGAAAAATATTAGTTTGAGATAAATGATTACTAATTTAGAATTAGAAAACTAAATAAGAGAAAAACCGGTTCACATTCTGATGACCGAGAAGTCGCAGGATATGTATATGATATATCAACTTTATCATGTAAATTATTCAAATTAATGTTTAGCCCTCAATAACTAGCAATTAGCATAAGTATATGCTATATCAACTTTATCAGAAGGAAGGCTTACTTTTTTCCGTATATTAGGGTCTCTAAATTGAAGTAATCTTTCAACATCTGGAGCAAGATCACGAGCCATCTCTGCCGAACTGATATTTCCCAAGGCACAAAGAGCAAGCCCAACGATATACTGGTTGGTGTGGTTTAGATCTCTATGCACGGTTAAGGAATCTGGATAAAATTATTTTTAGTAGCAAACATATAAAAAATCAACAAGGTTTCACCAAATATAACATGACAGGATTGGTGACATTGTGTTTCCTTGGCTCGGCGTAAACTTGTGTTCAAGAAGGAATATGATTTATCAAGGAGACAAGAACATTTATATAAATAAAAATAAATTTTAGAATGGATACTGTTTTATTGAGTTGGTGACAAGCATCAGAACTTCCTGTCTTTCATCAAGAAGTAACATAAGGCCAAGATATCCTATTCTCTTCTCAGGGAACCCCGGCGATGCAATTAGCTTTAGGCACTCCATTTGACCAAAATGCGTTGGATATCCAAGCATGTGAATGAACATGAGCTTTGCCAAATTGCGATGGCTATAATCTTGGTCATTTTCACTAATAGAAGCTCGAATTGAAGCACATTCTTTTCTTACAACAGCTCGTTCCTCAGCTGCAGTCTTGCATGCACGTATGGACCTAATCATGTCCCTGCAAGAAAATGGTCCGCATAACGATTTCTGGCCTATATTAAATTATCGTGACAATGCATACAAATGCAAGGGGGAAGGGAATATCTAGAACATTAAGTTGCAGACAGTGGTGATGAGATGAAGAAGGATAGCACGATTGAATAACATCATTATAAACTCAGTTTTTCATTTAATCCGAAGTTCGGAAGGTTTTCACATTATGTTCCACCATGATTGCACATAACAGAAGTATAAGAAGAATTAACAACCTCAATTCTCAGCATCATGTAGCACTACCTCATAGACCCAAGATTCCATCGCACAATATCGAAACAATAATTTAAAGCTTGACTTCATCTGCAACAATACCTTATCTAGGGGTTACTAATCGTCATTTAACAACTAACACATCCTAAACTCCATAATTTAACATCACTACATTATATCAATACATCCCTAATGCCATTATTTTCTCATCATTTCAACGACAAATGTAATCCTATCTTCATACATTTCCTAAGCAATCACACATCACTGCACTAGACTACCACTGGTGATATCATTCAATCACACATCTGAGTGCATCAAAGCCCGAAATCCCCACAGCTAAAACCAAAAAATCCCAACCAAACTATCTCGTCCACAAGATCACAACAAATATCCTCACAGTCCAACTAACAGTAGAGTACTGACCTCAGCCGCGTGCCGGATGAAAAAGGATTCATGATTACGTCCGCTTTAGAGCTTCAAGATAGCTCTACCAGATCCAGCTATGATTTCCGACGAATTTCCCTCACAATCCCAACTCAAATGCTCCAGCCGAGTTACAATGAGACGAGATCACAGAAGTCCCAGTGAAAAAAGGGAGAAAAGTATTTAAAGACCCAGAGATCTGGCAGAAGGTGAACAACAATATCCAAAACACGAAAATTTTCCGAACATTAAGTCGAGAAGGGAGTCGAATTAGGGCTGATTGATTCGGAGATATTCGAAATCAAAGAAGTAATGATCGAATTTGGCGGAGGAAACTCTTGTGTGCGTCTGAATATGATGGCACTGAAGCAGAAAGATTGCAAATTAGAAAATGCGAAAAATAAATTTTAAAATAATTAGAAAAAGCGAACTGGAAAATATTTCTCCTTTCGCGGGAGGAATGTTCCTGTACTGCGCGGTGTCGGTAGTCGTGATGTGTCAGCCAGTTGTGATTGGACTTCTTTTTAAGGTTTGAGTGGGCCGAGTTACAAATTGGAGGAAAGCATAAATTAGGGCTTTAGCGCCAAGGTACCATTTCAAACTCAGGCTTTAGGTCACAACTTGAATTTGAGTTCATGTTCAGAATTTTATCTATGATCTAAAATTAGATATGGTTTGTGTTTTTCGATCAAGTAGCTAGGAATTTGAGAAATTTTGGATCCTTAGATATAATTTCAAAATCTCGATTTTGATAGATCTAATTTAAAGTTCATACGTCTAATATGAGGTTGTTTGTACCAATTCTTGATTCCGAAATTCTTTTACCAAAAAAAGTATCAAAATCTACCATAAATACTCATTAGTATATTCATTTTAATTTAATAGTTTAACGAAAAAAGATAGTCGAACGGTCTCGAATAAGACTATTATTTCCGAAAATCCTTCTCAATATGTTGGCCATCATTTTTTTTAATGTAACCATGGAAACTCTTGTAAACTCTCTCATTTAGGGGTGTTTGCAACAACTTAAATTTTAGAACTTATAACTTAATTAAGGAAAAGTCAATATTTAGTGTTTACAAGACATTATAAATTGCAAAATTCTCTAAAATTAATGTGAATAAGTTAAGTTGGTTAAGTTGGTTTCAACCAACTTCTCCAACTTAATGGCATATTTGTAATTCTAAATACGTTGTGATTTGAAACTTTAGTTCTAAAATTCAAAATAAGCTACTACAGTATAAAATTTGCAAACATTAATTACAGTTAAACTTCTTTAAAGTAATAACATTAGGATCAGAAAAAATATTCGTATAACGAGGTTATTATTTTATCGAACATTATTTTTATTATTACTCTATGGAATATTATTTTATCGAGGTTTAACTGTATCCCGACTTTTTCTACTTTTAGGCAGTATTTGCTAACACCACACTAATTCTCTAAATTACAACTTTTGTCAACTTCTACGTTATGATATCTCTAGTGTTTCTTACAAGGTTTAAGAAGACTATTTGATCCTTAATTATAAATTAGAAGATTTACACCTCGCATAAAATAATTTTAATTCAAAGAGGAAAATACATTAGAATAAAAATAAATATATTCGAGGTTCTGAAGTATTTCTTATAGTCAATGTTAAATAAGATTCGTATATAATGTTAAATAAGATTCGTATATAAGTTGCATGAAGTTTGCGATACTGGTGTTAATATACATAGTTCCCTCCCTAGTAGTTATATATGTATATAAGTGCATGTTTTTGAGCTATTAGTAACTAGTATATACATAAGAAATGTAGGAAAATTATTGGATATGTACGTAACTCAATCTTTGAGTTTACATGATTAGTTGCATTTAATAATAGTATAAGATTTGCAATTCAAATGACAATAAACTACATATTATACTCCCCTCGTTCTGCTAAACTATCCCCTTTGATTTCGACACGAAGATTAAGAAAATTTATTTAAGTGTGTATTTTATGAGTTTTAATTGTATTAATAAATGAGCACAATTTTCGATGAGTGGTTGGTGGAAGAAATGATAATTTATCCAAATTTTTGTAGGGCATAGTTGAGGCAATCGATTTTTTTTCCTGTTTTTTTTTCATATTATATTTTAAGAAATAATCTTATACTTCCAAAAACTTAAAATTCATAAATTTTCGAGTACTGAGTGGAACGAAAATCGTGTGAGAGATAGATTTTTGAAGAAAAGAGAGAGTATGATAATGTGGGGATGAGTATTAAGTAAGAGGGACCGACCCACTTCATTTTTTATTTAAGAATAGTTTTTTTTTATTTTAGGAAAAAGAACAGTAGAAATGGGACAACCCAATTAAAAAAATAGGACAATAATAACGGGACGGATTGAGTATCTAGAATGAGGCGGTTAAGGAAGTATTATATGGGTACTAGCTAATAGGAAAACCTAGGCATAGACCAATGACTAATCATTTTGAACCTTCCTTTATATATTAAGCCTTACTTCATTTCCTCTATTTCTTTCGCATAACTTTGTAAAAACGTATAAGTTGACGAGAGTTGGAGCTCTTAATCTAAGAATCCATAAAGGTAATTTCTCTCTTGAATATTAAATTGAGATAAGCTCAGGTGATAGTTATGTTGTATACAAGTACGGAGCATTAAATTATGAGGATTTATGATCTAAAAGCTATAGTATCATTTTTCTTTCTTATTCTTTAGAATTATTAAGGTCCCAGCATAGTTATTAATTATAAGTTAATAGAGAACTAATTGATTATTAAAATGAAATGTTATATTATTAGGCAGGATAGTACAGTTTATTAGTTGGATGTTCTTACGCAGCTATACATAATAATATTTCATGGATAACTAAATTAACTAATGCACTTAGCCGAGAACATGTTAAAAACTGAGAATGGATGATTGATATCCTTTCTTTTCAATGCCCTATATTATAAGAACTTTAATTAATGATTAGTTGAGATTAAATATCTGGCAAGTTATATACTTCGTATGTAGCCGTAAGGAATTTGGAGTTTATTTTGGAGAAATAATGATGACTTTGAAATTAATAAATAAGTAATATATGGTTGCTGACAACCATATTATTATTCGGTAAGGCATACCTTCCTCTTTAATTAATTAAACTAATAACAGTGGAACTTGAAGTAGTATTAAAATAACAAAATAAAGTTTATGTAGAATAATGTGATTGGAAGCATAATATTGCGTGGTTATTAATTATCGTGGATATATATATATGGTTAGGTGGAATAGGAGGTTATATGCATATACATAAACGAGCAGGTGTTACCAATATTAGTGTATGAATTATGTAGGTTATCTGAATACATGATATTGCCTTAATAAACCACATCTCTTCTTCCTGCATATACGTGTGTGTGTGTATATATATATATATATATAGAGAGAGAGAGAGAGAGGAAGAATAATTTGAGAACAAGGTCTTATTGAGAGAAAGGAGAACAAATCTCAACTCTTCCTTTACAAGATGTGTGGTCAAGATTAAGGAGCTCATTAATGGCATTTTCGTAATTTTCGCAATTTTTTCAAGCCTCAATAAGGATATTTTGGTATTTTGTCTTTCTAATTTAGTCAACAAGAGATTTTGAAGAAGGGGATCAACTGATTTCGTCAATATTTTCTATGCACATTTTGTGTGTGTTCTATGCACATTTTTCTTAATTTATATGCACATTTTATGTGTGTTCTATGCACATTTTTTTTTTAATTTATATGCACATTTTGTGTGTTCTATGCACATTCTCTATAATTGATATTACTGTTCTATTGTCTTTATCGGGCTGTACCACTATTATTGATATCTTTCATAAAATAATAAAAAGGGTTGTACCACTATTATTGATATCTGTTGGTCCGGAGACGATAGTCAGGTGTAGAGGGGGGGTGAATACACTTGATCAAAGTTTCTTTTTCTCAATCCGAAGGACAACTGAGCTGTTTGGTGCAACTGATGAACAATGCCAAATAGTAACCTTCGATCACGGGGTCAGAGTGTGTCAGCTACTGAGCTCTCCTACTGACCTAAGTCAGTCGTTGAAACTCAGTCGGAGACGTTGTGCGGATAAGTGTGGGGCCGGAAATTCATCTCAGTTGAAAACGTGTTTTCGCAAGATAAATTCTTTTGGCTGTGCGCTTTTAAAATACGTTTTATGCAAACATATGATTTTGAGTGGTTTGTATGATATGCAATAAAACAGTAAATAACACAAGCGATATAACGTGGTTCGGATACGCAAGATCCTACGTCCACGGTCCTGAACAAGGCAGGATAACTTGTTGATTATTCTGAGCAAGTCTCAGCAAGATATCTCGCACCTTGGACGATCCTTCTAAGTTATAGTCCTTAGCGACTTTACAATTCAAACCTAAGTTCGAAAGGGAGGGGATAATCTCCAACTAAGAAGGAGTTCTTACAATAAGAACAATTCACTAAAAGTGAACTCCTTCGAAATCTAAGCTATAAATCTGGCAATGAGCTTAGTCTAGAGAAGAAAGGGATCTAAATACTCTAGATAGAAGAACTACAAATATTCTATGAAAGCAAGTTCTTCGCTGTATAATCTGTTGAGTTCGCTAGAGTGTTCTTGAGCTTGAGCTTTTTCCCTTATAAGTCCCGTGCGTGGAGCTCAGATTTCTTCTCTATTTATAGTTGTGAGCGTGCATATGTCCGTTGGAGAAGACGATGCCACGTGTCACAAGCTTCCAAAGAAAACGGCCATAAATTCGAATTGTTGCAAAGCAGGCGCTTAATACCGTACATGAGAGCGAGCTTTAGTTGTTTAGAGCGGGTAAAGCGTTGTCGGCGTCTCATTGGTCGAGGTTTGTGGTAGGTGAGAATGTGTCGAGATAGAGTTGACTATTCCAAATCCTCGTATGATCTTCTCGCCGAACTTCGAAAAGATGTTTACGATCGGGTCGCTTTACGTCGGATACTGATAGACTCAAGACAGCTCTGTCTTCTTCGGTCGAGTCGGCCGACAAGCCGATAAGGCTCAGTGGGTTAGCCGATGACCGCGAAGGTGCGAGCTTGCAGATATGTACTCCCGCCGATATCTTATCACCGATGGGTCGTCTCCCTATCGAGATGAAGATCACCGCTTGGTCAAGAACGCAAGCTCTTACATTGATGACGTGGGGTTCGGAGAGTAACTTCGTCGGAAGATCGCCCAACAGTTTACCCCGCACGGGACTTAGACAAAAAGATAATCAAAACAAAATAAGTCTAACCTATACATCATCTAATCCTATCGACACACTATACTACTGATATCAGCTGGGTTTTGGGATCTTCAATTCCATAGTACTACTATGATTTCCCCCAATATTCTTTTAACCACTGGACAGCTGAGTATCATCTACTGACTCATAACCCAACAATATCTTTCATAAAATAATAAAAATTAACTTTCAAAATTAAAATGAAGCGACCATCTCCTTACTTACTACTCATCTCCAAATTCTTATACTCTCTCTCCAAAAATATCTCTCACACACGATTGCTTCCGCTCCGAATTAAAAACTTTATGATTTTTAATTTTTTGAAAAAACTTTAGTTTTTTTATTCAATTACAACATAAAAAAAAATCGATTGCATCAATGATACCTTGTAAAAATTTGCGTGAATTCTCATTTTATAAAGCCGCTCTTCGAATATTGTGTTCATTTTTTAATACAATAAAAACTCAAAAAATACACAATTAAATAATTTTTTTTAATATTCCTATAAAAAAGAAATGAGATAATAATAGCGGAATATAAGAGTAAAATTTTTAATATTAATAATAAAATTTCATTTATCCGAAGCACGAAGAATGGCACCAAGTGTAAATAAGTCGAACATGGAGCCTTGAAAAGGGGCACGAACACCGAAGTGGATAAAAATCTTAGCGTACGAAGGATATTTTGACTCCCGATCTCCATTTTCCTCGTCCACCACAGTCGTACGGTTGCAGCCCGCGTGTAATAATTTTGTGATGAGTTTGATGCTAGGTGGGATTCACCTCCCCCCCTGGATTTATGACATGTGAAAAATTCTAAGGAGATGGATTTTAATCTAAAAAATCAAATATGGGATGCACAACTCCCACCCCTAGCATCAAACAAACCTAATTTTGTCGACCCAATTCAGCAGCGGGCCCACTTACAGCTGGGACAAATCCTTATCCACGTCAGGAGGGAGGCATAAAAGTTGTAAGGTGGGGCCGACTTTATCCAGAAAGGGGAGTGTATATTGGGAATTTGGGACATGTTCTGTAAAAAGATGGCGTGTGGGCTGATGTTTTGCTCAGTTTTAATTGGCCAACTAATATACATTTGGAATCAATAAAGTTAATATAATAATAACTGAATGGTAAATTCATATGTAATTTCGAATTGAATGAAAAATTTTAAAAATGTAAAGGGAATTTGGAGTTTAAGAGTTAGATAAGTTGAGCCACATCCCAATTAAAAGGTCTTATAAAGGAAGGATAAAGTTGATGTAGGACATAATAATGAAGCTTTTAACACGTCTCTTCATACGTAGGCCAATATGAATATTTGACTATAATTCGTGGAAACAAATGGTTCATTGGAACCGGTTTCGAACAAGGACCAAACAAACAATCATCGACTAACTTTGATATCATGACAAATTGGGTCACTTTCTCCTTAAAAAACTTTATAATGTGAAGGGATATTATTCAATCATACATAGAGAATCATAATATTCACAAAATCGATGTGCAACATAATAATGAATTTTAGCAGGATTACATAACTTGGGGTGATAAGCCTATGCAACCCCCTAGTTAAAGCCCATAGTGGATTTAAATTAGAATCGAGAGGCAATTTTACATATTTTGTTAGGTGATAAGTCCGTGCAACCCCCTAGTTTGATGTTGGGGGGAGAGCAGGTACACCTCCCTCCCTGATATATTTTCAAATTTTAAAGGATTTTTAATTTCTTTTCATCTCTTCTAAATTATTTTATTTTTCATTTATTTTCCATAACCTTGATTAGTTCATATCTCTCAACCAACCATACTCCTCTCACTATTTCTTTTCCAAACCATTTACACACTTCGTCTCTCACCTTAGTTCAAAAAGAAGGGGTTTTTTCTTCTACCATTTGTACAAATCCAAATTCCGCCACATTCCACCATTTTTTCCCATATTTCAAACAAGAACAAAGAAGCAAGATGCATCATTTGTCTAGGAAAAAACACCCAAATCAACTTGAACACATATTTAATGTATGTGGTGGAGAGAGATTTATTGTGGAAGCAGTGAAACAAATATTCCTATTGTCTCCGGCGGTGGTTCAGGTGGAATATTGCCGCTCTTGGTGGAGACGGCATTATTTCCGATGGCGGTGAAGGTGGCATTATCTTCGTCGATAGTTGTTGGCCCTAAGAGCACGTTCAGGTGTAGAGGGGGGGTGAATACACCTGAAAACCGATTTTCTCAACTTAAACACGAACAGTCCTTTTTCAGGATGATGTCCTATCGAACAGTTCGGCAGCACGTATAAGTTGTTCTGAATCGTGTTGGCAGAGTGACTGACTCTACTGAGACCTGCTAGCTGACTAAGAGTCAGAATTCAGTATCTTGCAGATCGAGTTCAGTGGTGCGGAATAGTGTAGGCCCAATTCAGTTGAGTTAGGAAAACATTTTTATTAAAACAAGCTTTCGATTGATTAGTGCAAGTTTGTTAAGTTTTTTGAAACTCGGTTGAATGATTTAAAGAAGGTTTTCAGCATGAAAAGAAATCAATGCAACAGCTTAAAAAATAGAACACAAGACACACGTAGATTTTTAAAGTGGTTCGGACACAAAAATCCTACGTCCACCGTCCCGAAAGATCGGGAAGCTATTTATTATACCGAGATAGTCTCGGCCGGTTTGTACTGTTGGACAAACACCGGTCTTGAGATTTATACCGAGCAAGTCTCGCCTTACACCGGTTATCAAACCGAGTGTTTGAAAAAACTCTCCAACTGTGAAGGAGTCCTTTACAATAAGGATTAGTTCAAAGGTGAACTCCTTCGTCTAAGCTATGGATATATGCTATTGAGCTTAGGTTAGAGGGATAGGGAACAAGGAAGAGGCTTCTAGAACGACGAACAGCTGAATATAGCTTTGGGTTCGTGTATCATCGTTTGGATACTCGAGGCTGTATGAAACAGTTAAGCTTGGTTCCCTAAGAGCTGGAATGTAGTCTTTCGTCGGACATAGATTCTTCGAACTTCTTGCGGAAGACTTAGGCTTTTTGAATTAGCTCGTTTGAATGCTCTGTATGTTCTCTCCTGTTCTTCCCGTGATCTTCAAATTTCGATTTATCCCTCTATTTATAGAGAAGAGATTAGGATAGATCCGTTGGAGACGACGATCCTTTGTCTCTCTCTTTTGGGGTAGATAACGGCTCTTTTGAAGTTTGGTGGCAGTGTCCTTTCCCTCCTTTTCCCGGAAAGTTGTTGACTTGCAGACTTTAGTAGATATAGGATACGTGGATCGCTTGTCATCGGTCGAGGTTCGAAAGTGGTTGAGACAGTAACGGACTTCAAGGAGATCGAAGCCGACTTCTCTCTTCCTCGTATTGACTCGCCGAAAAGTGACTTCAAAGGTTCCGACGGACGTAAGACCCGTCCGGCCGTTGCCGAAGTCCCGATCTCCGATTCGATAGCATGCTCCCCGCCGAGTCGGTTCCTACCGAAGATCGCCTCGAGTACACTGAACTACTCCTGGTGAGTTTAGTTCCACTGACTTCTTTCAGTATATTGCTCCTGCTGAGTCCAGTATTATTGAGTCTTCTACTTCTGGTGCTGAGGCGGATAATCTACTGAGTGCCTGAACCAGAGCAGAGGGTCTGCTGAGTCTGAAACCTCAGAGACAAAACAACTTACAACGTAATGGTTCACCAATCAAAATAGGGTTTTGGGATCTTCAAATCTTCACAAACTTATTCAGAGCACAAGGCTACTGAGTCGTATGTTACCACAGAAGACTGAGTCATTTCCCGCTATTTATCAACAGTGCTGAGGATAGAATCATCACCCAACAATAGTGAAGGTGGAATGGGGAAAGAATAATCAATTTCTTGAAGTGTTGAAAAATCCATTTTTTGAAGAGTCTGAGAGAGAGAATAGAGACGAAGTTTTGAAAAAGAAGATGGAGTAACTAGAAAGGTGTTGAATTTGTTAACTAACAAGGTTAAAAGAAGATTAAAATAATAAATCAAAAAAAAAAAAAAAGAGAAAATCCTTTTTAACATTTGGACTGATGTCAGCAGGTAGGGAGGAAGGTGCACTGCTCTCCCCCCAACATCAAACTAATCGATTTTGTGTACCGGAATCAAATTTTATGTTTGTATACAATGTGTTTTCTTTTCCACTATTTTATTCTCCTATCTGATTTAACATATTCCCTCCATCCCGGTTGACTCGTCTTGTTTTCTTTTTTTGAATTGTCCCACTTGACTTGTCTTGTTTTCGAAAATAGAAAACAATTACTACAAAACACTCATTTTTTCTTTGTGTGTCCTACCTCTCTACATACAACCAACCAACCATCTTAATCTTCGTGACGAAAAGAAACAAGACAGGTCAAGCGGAAAACGGAGGGAATATATTTGCACATGATTAATTATTTATCTTGTATAAAATTTAGATTGTGTAGTGTGTTGTAGATCACATAAAACTACACAATTGGTTGAACTAACAAGATATAAACAATTATCACAGTTGAGACAACTTGAGGATAAGTTGTCGGTTTATGTTACGGTTTAGACAAGAAGTGGCTTGTCTTGGCTGCTTGTCTATACTGGTACACTGAAGGTTGTGTATTGACCAATATCTCAGTGACTTAGCTGACCTTAAGCTTGATAAGACTTCAGCTGAGTGCATTTGGCTAACTATCACTTTGACCTACTATGGTGAACATCATCGCAACCGGATCCTACGTATTTTGGGTGCTAGTAGTCATTTGTGGCTCAGGCTGGTTGTTTGTATCTTGCAACCGTATCCCTGTTAAATGAGTTGATAATATCCCTTGAGGAACTCGTTAGGATTAGCACACTAAACCAGGTCTGTTGATTAAGTTCAAGCGTGTTAATAAGGTCGAATGATACTACTCAGGAATATAATAATATGTTAATTAATTTAAACTTTCGATGAGCATAATTAATTAACAGGTATTTATATCTTAAATACGGGGATCAATTAAGTCTAAAATACAAGTTCATACTCAAATTGAGATAAAGGGGTAAGTCAGCACGAATTCTCTAGTGGAATGAATCTGTGTTTATTAATTAATTTTACTCTGGGCTAAACTTAGATAATTAATTAATTTAAGGCCTGACTTTATTTATTGTATTGGAACCCTAGTCTAACCCAATTAGATGTCCAGTTATTTATTGTCTCTCAAGAATTATTATTAATAGATTAATGTATTAATATATTATTTAATAATATTATTTATCTTGACTTAATTAGTTGGACTTGATAAATATGTGTAGTGCAGTTAATTAATTAATTATATTAAGGGTCTTTTGTAACAGAAGCTCATTATGAATATAATTAATTAATGGGTTGCCGTTATAAGAATAAATATCTCGTATTAATGTGATTTATTGATTCCATTCTTCCATACGCACGTTTAAAAAGAGAGAGAGTTTATATTTTTCTTCAGTTCTCTATTCACGCGGAGGAAGAAAAGAGCCAGGACACAATTCAGAAAGTCTGGTGGAGAATAGTAATCAAAACTACAACATACGAAGGAGGCAATAATTTCTATTCCTTCATATTTATGGATGCAAATTTATGTGAATTTGAAGTTAAAAATTTTATAATATGTGAGACAAAATATCAAGTTTTAGGATCAATACAAGAAGGTTTGTTGTGTAGTTCACAATTTCAATACAATGTTTTGTTAATGAGGTTTTTAATTTGAAGCCATTATCGGAGTATGCACTAAGCTAGGTTGCACGGACACGGACACGGGACACGGTACAACACGGACACGGGACACGGGATACGACATTTTTTGAAAAATTTAGGACACGACACGGGCGCTGATATAAAAAATATTAAATTATTAATATATATATATATATATATATATATTTATATAAATTTAAAAATGATCAAGTCAAGTTTTTCAATATCAAACTCATAGTTCAAATGATCAACTCAAACGACATAGTCATAATTCATAAGTAGATAACCATAGCATAAAAATGTAAAATACTAAAATAAGTAGATAATCTAAATACATTAGTAAGGTAAGTAATATTTAATTATTTAATTATATATTTATTTACTTATTACTAATGTAAGGTAAGTAATATTTAATTATATATTTATTTACTTATTACTAATTATATATACGTGTCCCATTGTCCCTTTACTTATTTAATTTTATATTTATTTATTTTTTACTAATTTCTAACTACATGACCCATTCAACCGTGTCCACTACAAGACTAAATCAAAAAACGTGTCCGTTGTCCCCTTGGGATGGCAAAGTTGGTGAAGGTGGGTAGGTCCGGGACCGATAGGTCCTGAGTTCAAATCCTACTGGAAGCAGCTTTGTGGAGCCTGTCACCTATAGTTAGCGTAGGATGGTTGAACTCTCCTATGTGGTTTGCAGGCTACTGCACAAGGAGCGGGGTTTACCCAGTGCGCACCGAAGGTAGCGGCTATGGGTTCCACGTATATTAAAAAAAAAAAAAAAACGTGTCCTTTCCGTGTCGGACACACAAATCGCCGTGTCCGTTCCGTGTCGGACACATAAATCGCCGTGTCCGAAAACGTGTCCGTTTTTTTTTAATTTATGGACACGTTTTTGCCGTGTCGGGCGCGTGTCCGGGCGTGTCCGTGTCCGACACAGTACGGCGGGTTTTTTCGGAGTGTCCGTGCAACATAGGCACTAAGTAAACATCGCTCTTGTATACTAGTCTACTTCAATAGAATGTTAGAACAATATTAGCATCTACGACCAATACTATAAGCTTGTCACAAAAAATGAATAAGTATAATATACATCTTTTATATAATTTGTGTGTGATTATATAGAAATTTGATATACTTAATGTACATATTTGGTAGTTGCTGCAAATTTACTTAGTAAAAAATATGGTTGTCTTTCGGAGGAGGAAGTAAGGTGTTTAGGGGCCGCTTGGTTCAGCAAGGGAAACGGAAGGGAAGGGAAAGATTTTGGAATGATTACACTTTTGCCATCGTGTTTGGTTCTAACCCAAAAAAGGGAATCAATCTCTTTCCTTCCCTTTCTAATTGTCTGGTAAAGTAGGGGAATCAATTTTTTTTATAAACATAAATAATTGCAAAATGTCATCAACAAAATACAAATTTTCCAATGCTCAGTTCTTTTAGCCGAATTAGACACGAATTCATTCAAACCAAATAAACACATTGTTGGTCCCGAGATTAAACGTTCAGGTGTAGAGGGGGGGAGTGAATACACCTGGAAATAATTTCTCAACTTTAAACGCGAACAGTCCTTTTCAGGAGAATGTCGTACTAAACGAGTTCAGTAGACCAAATAAGCTGTTCTGAATCGCGTGGCAGAGTGACTGACTTCACTGAGGCCTGCTAGCTGACTAAAGTCAGAATTCAGTATCGTTCAGCTGAAGTTCAGTAAGTGCAGAAATGTGTAGGCCCAAATTCAGTTGAGTTAGTAAACGTTTTTAAGAAAATAGTTCCAGTATATATGTACGAACGATTAAGCTTTGCTGAAACTCAGTTGAATGATTTTAGAAATATTTTCAGTATGAACAGTAATCAATGCAACAGTAAAAAGACAGATCACAAGAAATTTTAAAGTGGTTCGGATCCAACAATCCTACGTCCACTGTCCCGAAAGATCAGGAAGCTATTTATTATACTGAGATAGTCTCAGTCGGTTTGTACACTGGACAAACACTGGTCTTGAGAATTATACTGAGCAAGTCTCAGTTTACAAGGTATCAAACTAAAGTGTTTGACAAACTCTCAAACTATGAAGGAGTCCATTACAATAAGGATCAGTTCAGATATGAACTCCTTCGTCTAAGCTATGGATAAGATCTGATGAGCTTAGGTTAGAGGGATAGGGAACGAGAAAGTGGCTTCTAGAGCGACGAACGGTTAATTATGAACTTGGGTTCGTATTCAGTCGCTTGGATACTAGAGGCTTTATGATCTGGTTCAGCTTGGTTCCCTATGAGTAAGTATGTCGCCTTTCATTGGAGATTACTCTATGAAGTTCTTGCGGAAAGCTTAAGTCGTTTCGAGTTGCTCGTGAATGCTCTTGTGTTCTCGTCTGTTCGGTGAGCTTCAATTTGAAATCATCCCTCTATTTATAGAGCAGAGACATGTATAGATCCGTTGGAGACGACGATCCATGTATCTCTCTCTTTTGGGTAGCTAACGGCTCTTTCAAAGTATGGTGGCAGAGTCCTTTCCCTCCATTTCTGGAAAGTTGTTGACTTGCAGCTTTAATCAGAAAGTACACAGCTGGCCGCTCATCATTGGTCGAGGCTGAAGAAAGTAGGTGAGACAGAACAGACTTCAAGGTAGATCTGAAGCTGACTTCGCTATACCTCGTATGACTCTACTGATTTGACTTAATGTATCCTGACAGTCAGAAGATTGTCCAGCCGTTGTTGAGTCTGATCTATATTTAGTAGCATACTCCTGCTGAGTCAGCTCTACTGAAGACCAACTCTGAGTACAGAGAAGTACTCCTGCTGAGTTCAATTCCACTGACTCCTTTCAGTATACTGCTCCTGCTAAGTCCAGTATCATTGAGTTTTCTTCTTCTTCTGGTACTGAGGCCGATAGTCTGCTGAATAGCCAGCGGACAGAACTGAGCGCCTGAACCAAAATGAAGAGTGTCTACTGAGTCTGAAACCTCTCAGAGACAGAACAACAAATACAACAGAAAGGTTCATCAGTCAAAGTAGGGTTTTGGGATCTTCAAATCTTTAGAGCACTAGGCTACTGAGTTATCTCCCAAAAATTTGTGGAAGGACTGAATCATCTCCCAACATTTTCCCCCTATTTGATGATGCCAAAACCAAACACTATAACTATCAGAAATAGAGCTCCTTACAAATATTACAAGTAGAATCAGTGGAGTTGTTCTTCAAGTTCTAGACTACTGAGGGGATCAGGGAAGAAATATTAGAACCTATACAGAAAACTAACAGCAATTTCCCCCTTTCTAACAACAATTTCCCTCTATAAGCAGTCTAACAAACCAGAAACTAACAAGGTAAGAACTGACAAATAAATATTCAGTGAGTGTGTGAGTCAGTAATCACTTGAGTGATTCTGAGTGTTAAGCATAAAAGAAACAGGGCCATATAGACAATAAGGAATTGTCAGGGCCGAATAATAGTGATGTATTATATATGGAGAAAAGTCAGTACAGTACATCAGACTTGCTATTCTAAGAAAGAAAGAACAGAAATACAAGAAGTTATCTATGATCTCTTGAACTACTGAATCCGATCTTTGAAGTCCTTTGATTTCGCTTCAGGGAGTGGCAGTCCATACACTCTGTAAGTAACCCTTCTCAGCTTCAGTATCTCAGGCATGTCAACAGGCTCATCCTCATCTAACTGCTTGGCTTGAGCAGCATCCTTGATTTCCTTCTCAATCACCCCATAGTGTACAGAACCATCAAGCTTTAGTGGGGGAGGCATAAGTCTTGGAGTTGGGACCCTGACATCAATCTTTTCAGCTATGGCCTTCTGAACTCTTGCATAGATCTCTGGATCAGTCTTCAGAAGCTATTCATCATGGGCAATGGACTTGTGCATGTCAGGCCAATATCTCCATAAGTAGAATCTCTTGATATAATCTGCCTTCAGTGTCTCCCACTTCTAAGTCCGTTCCCATGGCATCCAATCATCAACCCTGGGCCATCTATGGATTTTGAGGTCTGTAGGCTTCCTGAGTCTTCTATATTTGTAGGGAATGTCAGCTTTCTCAGGTATCCTCTGGCTTGCTTCCTTCTCAGCCTTAATCCTCAGAGCCTCTAGATCAACAAGTCTTAGTCTTTCTCTTGCTGCTTCAATCTGCCTGGCTTCAGGTCCTCTGTCTAGGTACCTTTCCACCTGATCCCATATTTCCTGCATCTCTTGCTCTTGAGCCTTTGAGGGGACATAAGAAGGCACATGCTCTTCTTCCTCTGAATCAGCAGGTGTTGAAGATTTTTCTTTGGAAGTACCCTGCTGACCAGATTGTTGTTGCTGCTGTTGATCTCTTTCTTTTTCCTTATCTGCTTCATCACTTAGCTTCAGAGTTCTTGGGGGCAGCCTTGTCCCAGGCTTCCTTCCCCCTGCTGGAGCCTTTGTTTTGCCTTTGGCTGACTTTTTCTTTGGCTTGTTGGCAGCCTCAGCCTCGACAATCTCCCTAGCTAGCTTTTCATCAGCTGCTATCTGAGCTTCTTCCTCAGGAGTGATGAACCTTTTAGTTCCTTTCTTTTTGGGAGGAGTGGGAAGCTTCAGTACCTTCTTTCCCTTCCCTTGCACTGGAGGAGGTAGAGGGACTTCTTCCTCTTCTGAATCCTCCTCTGCATACTCAGCAATTTCCTTAATGATGTTGCTTGGAGTCTGAGTTGCTTGAGTAGCAGAATCCTTGGGTCCTGAGCCACTTGGGCCAGTCTCAGCACGCACTACAGCCCCTACTGCTGAGACACCCTGGGCCTCACCCTGTGCTGTCTGAGTAGTGGGATCAGTGGGAGCAGATTGCTAAATCTGAGTCGCTCCTGCCACTGTCCTTACTCCTTTTGGTACTCTGAGTACCTTCTCCTTTCCTTCAGGTACCTTCACCTTTCTTTCCCCCTTTTTGGCATCAGCAAATAAACCAGGGGTGGGAATCTATACCTTCTTATTCAGACTTGTGTAGGCTGAAGCAAGTTTGTCCAATGCATCCTGCAGCTTGACAAGCCTTTCATGGAGCTCATTCCTCTCATCTGTTAACTGCTCGCTGTACTTCTTGTGAGATTTCTCCATCTTAGTCTGAATGTTCTTTAGCTTCTGATCCACTTTATCTTCCATGGCCTTCTGAATGGTTTGGAGTCTGAGCTCGGAGGCCTGAGAGATAGAGGAAATGGATGCAGTATGAGCTGACTGGGCTGCCTTGTATTCTTCCAGAAGTTTAGCTTGGCCAGCTTCCATCAGCTTCAGTTGCTCTTCGAAGTTGGCTCTCGGAGTGGCTAGTGTGTCAGTCAGTATCGTTGAGAAGTCAGGGGCAGGTATGTTTTGAATGGAAGTCCTGAGCCCCTTTATCTCCGCACTCTGAGCCTGAGTGGTCTGCCTCCACGTCTTGTGGACGGCACTGGCGAGGAGTCTATTTTGAGTGCCTTGACTCCTCAGTGCCCTGGCCACTGACTTCGAGCGTCGGCTTTTAGGGCTGGGCGCTACCTCGAACGCAGACTCCAACAATAGCTATGCTGGTTCCGCCGTCTTTGAGGTACCAGCCGCCGACTGGCCTGGAGCAAGGATGCTGAGTGGTGGTTCAACAGTAGTAGTGGGAGCATCGTTGTCTAGTTGAGTTCCCTCATCAGGCTTCTCAGGGCCTGAATCACGAGGTGGGTCCTGATCATCAAGATCAGACCCATCTGAGGGCGCCGTTGCTGAGGTGGGTTGACGATCGTTCAGCATGGCGAGCATGGCTGCCCTCAGGTCGTCTAAGGAACAGATGTCAGAAGGCTCTGAGTAGCTTATCTTGTCCCTTATCATCAACTCCTCTTCGTGGAGTTGTTCGCAGGAGTGGTGCTGGATCAGCTTGTTCAGTGTTGACCACTCCTGGAACCTGATCAATGTGTGGAGCCTAGCCTGCCTCGCTAATATGATTAGATCTGCATGGCTGGCTATCTCCGAAATGTGTTCTGAAATCTCTCGGGAGGCTCTTGATTGCAGAGCAGACGCCTCCATCCCGATTGATTCTGATTCAAAAGTTGAGTCTTCAACTTCTATCGGAGATTGTTGCTTCTCAGCAGAAGGAATGCTGCTGAGTGGAGGGATGTCCAAAGGGCTCTGAGTAGTAGGGATCGGCTCAGTCTATACCCCTTGGTCCACTGTTTCGCCTTGTTCAGTGGAGACGACTTTCTCCACTGACACGGTCTTCTCTGAGGACTCAGCCTCGTCCCTTAGCTGTAAAGGCGGTTCAGCTACGACCTCACTGACTTTCTTCAGTCTCTTGTTCGGTGTCTTGGGAGTAGACTTAGGAGGCGACCTTTTCTTGGAAGGTGTTGAGGTCTTTTTAGCTCCTGTCTTGGGATCAGCAGGCCCTGACCCAATTTGCTGAAGGGTCGCTGCCCTGCTCTGGAACGTGACTTTCTTCGGATTGAAGTAAAGTTTATCAGTATATACTACATTGTCAGCTCCACATATGTCTTCTATCATGACTGATAACTTTAATCCGTATAAGAGCTTGCACTTCACGGCTAGGCGGTTGGATGCTCTGTCAAACTTGGCTGCCCGAGTCATGAATTCCTTGAGAAAGAACTCAGTCCAGTTGATCTTGGCATGATCGTATATGGCCATCATCAGCTGAATCTTTGGCCTCGATACTTGATCTAAAGAACCGTCCTGACTCGTCAGTAGCTGAGTGACGATGTAGGCAAGAGCTCTGAATTGTGGGAGCATGATGTTCTTTGGGAAGGCTGCTCTAAATGTTGTAGGCTTCCCGCAGAAAGTCTCTAAATACTCGTCCATAAGGTCGTCTTTGTATCCCACCGTACTGAATCCTTCATTTGGAAGTTTGAAGCTACGCTGAAGAGCTTCCTTAATGGACATCGTCTTGATTTCTGAAATAGCATGGGAGGGGTCTCCAACCGTATGAGTGATGAATCTGCATCGAATGTCTCCTTCAACAGACTCTGAGTTCAAGTACAACTCAACATTTGGCGCGGGAGGAAATACGATGGCTTCCTTGACAGAAAACCCTCCAAGCCTGTCGCTCTGAGCGCATCAAAGATCTCTTCCATGAAGTCGAGCTCGCAGGCATCGAACTCCATCATCGGTTCGCACCAGACGCTATCCTTCTCTAGGATCTCTTACATATCCATGAGAACACTGACGTATGATCCTGCCATGATTTATATTCTGCAAATGAAAAATATCAGTATCGAATGGAAAAATATTATAAGTATCATATATCTGCAAATGAAAAATAATCATTAAAGATTTACCAAAGAGTTTCTGAGATTTTGAGATAGAAATTTGCAAGGAAACGGAGGCTATTCTCAGAAAATCTAGGGCTTCGAAAAATTTGCAAATGAAAATGGCGGTTTCCAAACTTTGAACGTGTTTTTATATGTTAAAGAAGATGAACAGTTAAAAATCCAGGGTTCAGTTTGAAATTGCTTTATGAGATGGACGGCTAGGATTTAATGTTATAACATAGGTAATGATAAATTTAGCCGCCTAAGTCAAAATACAGTTGTAACTAGCCAAAGAAGTAACTTGATACGACATGCATTTAATGCGCCGCAGAATTCAGCATGCTTTACATAGAATGTCGTGTATTAAATGTAAACCATTATATTAAATGATATTTTCTAAGGCATTGAATACGAAGCTGAATCTGAATCATAAATGCACAGAATATTTCATTGGAGTCAGCTGATACCTCGTGTAGATGGTTGCATTGAATACGAAGCTGAATCTGAATCATAAATGCATTTAATGTCGCTACTGAGTAGAGATACGCAAACCTGTCAGCTGAACATTGTAGTCAGCTGATACCTCGTGTAGATGGTTGCTGAGTCTCTACGTACTGAATTTACTCAGTACTGAGAGTGAACATTCCCCCTTGCTGAATGCTCCTCTCCTGAAGCCACTTACTGACTGGAGTCAGTAGGGTCCAGCAGACCTAGCTCTACTGAAAGTTCTCTGAATCTGGCTTCAGCTAGAGGCTTGGTCAGAATATCTGCCCTTTGTCGGTCAGTATGGATCTTCTCCATTCTGATATCCTTCTTTTCGACATGATCGCGAATGAAGTGGTGTCTGATGTCCACGTGCTTGCATCTAGTATGAAGTACAGGGTTCTGAGTGATTGCAATAGCACTGGAGCTGTCGCAGAAGATCGACACTTCATTCTGAATGACATCATAGTCGCGTAGCTGCTGTCTCAGCCAAAGCATTTAGGCGCAGCAACTTCCGGCAGCCATATATTCAGCTTCAGTAGTTGACGTCGCTACTGAATGCTGTTTCTTTGAAAACCACGAAATCAGCTTACTGCCAAGGAACTGACAAGTTCCAAAAGTTGACTTTCGGTCAATTCTACATCCTGCATAGTCAGCATCAGAATAACCAGTTAGTTCAATATTATCATCTGCTGGATACCATAAACCCATATCAGGTGTTCCTCTGAGATAACAGAGAATCTTCTTTGCTGAGTCCATGTGACTCTGCATAGGATTCACCTGAAATCGAGCACAGACACCTACAACATAAGTTATGTCAGGTCGAGTAGCTGTTAGATATAATAATGAACCAATAATAGCACGAAATTCAGTATGGTCTACTGATACTCCCTCTTTATCAAGATCAATTTTCATGTTCGTGTTCATCGGGATCTTGATTGGTTTGCCGGATGTGCAACCGAACTTCTTGATGAGGTCTCGAGTGTATTTGTCTTGATTGATGAATGTTCCCTTCTCAGATTGTTTGACTTGAAAACCAAGGAAATAATTCATCTCTCCCATCATTGACATCTCGAACTTATCCTTCATCATTTTCTCAAATTGTTGACACATGATGACGTTCTTTGATCCGAAGATTATGTCATCTACGTAGATCTGCACAAGTAGGATGTCGTCTTCCAGTCGAATGCTGAATAATTTGTGGTCTACTGTGCCTTTCCGAAAACCTTTCTGAAGAAGAAACTCAGACAGGTTATCGTACCAAGCCCTGGGTGCTTGTTTTAACCCGTCTGAGAGTCTTTCCGAGTCCGTAGACACGATGTCCTCTTCGAAAGCCGGGAGGCTGTTCTACATAGACTTCTTCTTTCAGCACGCCGTTCAGGAACGCAGACTTCACATCCATTTGATAAACTCTGAATCGCTGATGTGTTGCGTAGGCTAGGAATAGTCTGATTGCCTCCAATCTTGCAACTGGAGCGAAAGTTTCGTCGAAATTTATCCCTTCGGCTTGACAGTAGCCTTTTGCCACGAGTCTTATTTTGTTCCTTACTATAATGTTGTTTTTATCTCGCTTGTTCTTGAAGACCCATTTAGTTCCAATCACATGTTGATGGCGGGGTCTATCAACAAGCTCCCATACTTCGTTTCTCGTGAACTGATTCAGCTTCTCCTGCATAGCTACGATCCAATCAGCATCCTTAAGTGCATCCTCAACTGACTGAGGTTCTTGAGTAGACAAGAAGCAGGAATATAATGTGCTTTCTCCCTGACAGAATCTGGATCTTGTCTTTACGCTTGCTGAAGGATCTCCAATAATCAGGTCAGAAGTGTGAGCGTCCAGCCACGATCTACGATGTTTCAACTCTTCATCTGAGATTTGTTCAACACATATAGTAGGTGAGTTAGGCATTTCAGTTGTACTATTCTGAGATTGAAGCAATTCAGTTACTAGAGTTGGGTCTATTGAGTCACCAGGTTCAGGGGCATTTAGCTCAGGAACTTCATTTGTTCCCCCTGAATTATTATACATAGTAGAGGTCTCAGTTACCACTTGAAGTTGAGATGACTGAGTCTTTTGTGCCAGAGCCACCCCGTTCTGTTGTCGTTCTTCGCCAACAAACAAGCTTCAGGTTTAGCTGAGTTCCAGTCAGCTACGTAGATATTCTTTTTGCGCGAACCTGGCGACACTGTTTTCCCTGTAGATTTATCAATAACATCACAGAAACCAGCGTAAAAACTCACTCTATTCGAGTTATCACAAAATTGACTAACAGAGAGAAGATTATGCTAAAGTCCTTCAACATATGATACTCTTGGAACTGTTGCGGTTCCAATGCTGAGTGTTCCATAGCCTCTGGTATAGCCTTTTGCGTTGTCTCCAAACTCGATTCGGGGTCCTTCTTCAGGAGTATAATTCTTCAGTAGGTCCTTCTGGTATGTTATGTGTCTTGAGCATCCGTTGTCCACATACCAAGGGTCCTTGTGCACCTGCAAAACATAATTATATTTAGGTACCCTTTATTTTTGATTTTGGGTCCTTAGATTTAGTTTTGGAAACCCAGATCTGTCTTACGACCCTGGTGGTCTCAGACAGTTTCTTCCCACTTTGATCAACATACTTGACCACTGGACTGGTCGATGCTGACTTCTGAGGCTTCACAGGTTCAGGAGTCCTGATCTTCTGAATTGGTGGACTGCTGACCTTTGCCTTCTGCACGGCTTTCTTCTTCTTCTTCTGACTTTTACGTCCTCTCCTAACTATAGGATCATAATAATATGACCCATATTGAGCTGGATGTGTCAGCTGCGGAGGTTCATACTGATCAGCCCACTTAACTTTACTGGTTCCCCCTTGACTAAACTGGGGTGATTTGGAACTGATATTCTTGTCAGAATGCTGATAGCTGGGATGAGGTGCCTTCATCTTTTGTTTGTTCTTGGCTAGGGGTTCATAATCTTTGCGTTTATGGTCTCCCCTTGAACAAATCTATCAGCTAGCCGGTTTTCTGAGCGTACGGGGGCAGATGAGGAGGCTCCATGGCTGAATCTAAGTCCCTCCTTGCAGTGCTTAGGCTTGTTGGTGGCAAGCATCGCCTCAAGCTTCTTTTCAGCGCCCATGTACCGCTCTGTCATCAGATCCCTCCAGACACGCTTTTCTTCAGTAGTTCATGCTCGGTCTGAAGTCCTGACAACTCTTGCTTCAGTAGACTCAGTTCAGTATCTTTCTGAGTCAAGTCATTGGTCAGTACTGAGATCTGATCTTCTTGATGCTGAGACTTGACCATCAGAGAGTTTATCTCCTTCCTGAGTCTTAACACAAGTCCTTCTAACTCAGTAGCAACCTGACTCTCTTGAGAAAGTCTCTGACTCTCCACTTTCAGGGTATCCAACTCCTGAAGAGTCTTACTAAGCTGCAGACTCATCTGAATCTGCTCGTCGAGTAGTTCTTCATATGCGATTGCGACGTCTAGATTCTCATCTGCACCTGAAATAGTGTCGTGCGTGCAGTGTGAAGAGGAGTTAAATGGAGCGTGAGAATTTACCTCATCCTCTTCTCCTGCCATGAGACACTTTTCAGCATCTTCTTCAAGCTCTACGACCATGAATGCCGCTTCATCGTCGGATGAATCCATGAAGAAATTGACTTCATCTGAGTCGTCTGAGAGTTCACCAGCTATATATGCTTGACGCTTCTTGATGAACTTCTCCCTTCGAGCTTTGCGTGCTTGCTCTCTCGCGATGCGAGCTCAGGACAATCATACTGATAGTGTCCTGGCTTCTTGCAGTGGTAGCAGGTAGTGACTCTCTCTTCTTTGCTCTCGCTGTCTTTCGACTGAGCTAAGTCCTCCTGTGAGCTGAGTCCTCCTGTTTCATGCAGTCAGAAGTATGTCACTGAGTGAAGGTTCAGCCTTGCTAGATGCTGGAGCCGCTGTGCTGACTGATGCTTTGAAAGCATGGTCGATTTGGGTGTCAGCTTCAGCTCGCTGCTTCCTTTGAGGTAGACCAAACTCGAACTCCTCAGCTTTAAGTTCTGAAAAGATATGGTCGGAGATATCTAAATCGAATGTCTCAAGCAAAGGCAAAAGGGAGTCTAATGACCGTCTGGCAGTGCCCCTCAAAATCTTGAGATTCATTTCTCAGTTGGAGAACGTTTTTCCCAGCCCGTTGATGGTGTTCATCAGATCCGTGAATCTGACGTTAAGATCTTCAATCGTGTCACCAAGCATGAGAGACAGTCTCTCCAGCTTCGGAAGTTCCAGCGCCAGTTTGTTTGCTTTGATCTTCTGAGTCCCCCGACTCAGTAGCGCTAGAGCATCCCAGAGTTCCTTCGCAGACTTGCAGTCCTGAACTCTCCTGAGATAAGAATCGCTCAGGGTGGTCAGTGTGACGTTTCTGGCGACCTCGGTCTAAGTTGTGAAGCTTCTTCTCCTCAGGGGTGAAGAGACTTCTATCTTTAGGGATATTCTTCCCGGTCACCATGCCTCCTCCTTGTGCTGGGTCCAGAGTTACGACACTATCAACCATCGGAACGATAGGTCCGTCCTCCAGTACCTCTGTCATGCTGTCGTGGAGGGTGGAGGAAAAATTAGGTTAGGAATCGATACCTTCCTCCTTCGTATGTTGTTGCAGCTCTGATTGTTGCTCGTGTGCCAGATCTTCTGATCTGTGTCCCGGCCTTTTTCTTCCTCTGGGTGGACAGAGAACTGTAGAAAATTAAGAATATTGTCTCTCCACATCTCACGCGTGCGCAAGTAATATGTGTGTGTGTAATCTGTTTATGAACAAAATACTAATATATATTAGGCTTCAAAAGCCAATAAAATATTAATATATTTGTAGCCCATTAATTTAATTATATTTAGCCCATAATATAATTAATTAATCCACTGGGCTACTAATATTTATCAATAAATTGGCCCAGTCAATTAATTCCAGATAAATAACATTATTAAATAATGTAAAAATACATTAATCCATTAATAATGATTTATGTGAGACAATAAATAACTAGGCAACTAATTGGGCCAGATCATGGATCTAATACAAGAAATAAAGCTGGGCCTCAAATTAATTAATTAGCTATGCTCAGCCCAGAGCAAAATTAATTAATAAACACAGATTCATTCCACTAGAGAATCCCTGCTGACTTACCCCTTTATCCCAACTTGAGCATGGGCTTGTATTTTAGACCTAATCGATCCCCGTATTTAAGATAGAAATATCCGTTAATTAATTAAGCTCACTGACAACTTAAATTAATTAACATCTTATATTCTTGAGTAGTACCACTCGACCTTATTAACACACCTGAACTTAATCAACCGGCCGGGTTTAGTGTGCTAATCCTTTCGAGTTCCTCAGGGGATATTATCAACCCATTTTACTAGGATACGGCTGCAAGATACACACAACCAGCCTGAGCCACAAATAACTACTAACACCCAAGATACGTAGATCCGGTCGCGATGACGTTCACCATCGTAGGTCAAAGTGATAGATAGCCAAATGCACTCAGTTGAAGTCTTATCAAGCTTAAGATCAGCTAAGTCACCGAGATCTTGGTTCTCCACTAAGGTCAGTTAGGAGAACACATCTCACTGTGATCCGTCAATACACCACCTTAAGTGTACCAGTAAAGACAAGCAGCTAAGACAAGCCACTTCTTAGCTAAACTGCAGTTTAAACCGACAACTTATCCTTAAGTTGTCTCAGCTGTGATAACTGTTTATATCTTGTTAGTTCAACCAATTTGTGTTGTCTTCTGTGATACTCGACACACCACACAAATCTAACTTTTATACAAGATAAAGGATAACATGTGCAAATATATATATTTATCAGATAGGAGAATAAAATAGTGGTAGGGACAAAACACATTGTATACAAGCATAAAATTTGCTTCCAGTATACAAAATCCCAACAATTCTCCCACTTATACTAAAGAAAACTTTTAGTATACAATGTGTCAGTTCTAGGTACAAACCAGTACTCAACTATCTCTCAGCTATCTATCATATCTATCACTACATCTTTCTCCCACTTATACAAAAAATTTTGTAGTCCTAAGTGGGGGCATCTCTACCACTCCTAAGCCACGAACATGCTTCTCGTAAGCCGGGAGTGATAAGCTCTTTGTGAAAGGATTAGCTAGGTTGACTTGAGTTCCAATTTTGTCAATCACCACGTCACCTCGATTTACGAATACTCGTATAATGTGGTACTTCCTATCTATGTGTCTAGACGCCTTGTGAGATCTAGATTCCTTAGAATTTTTCACTGCACCCGCATTATCACAATAAATCGTGATCGCCTTAGGCAAGTTTTGAACAATATCAAGATCCAGGAGGAAATTCTTGAGCCAAATTGCCTCTTTCGAAGCTTCTGAAGCAGCCACATACTCTGCTTCCATGGTTGAGTCCGCAATGCATTTCTGCTTTGCACTCCTCCATGAAATGGCTCCACCTCCCAAGGTAAACACATAACCCGAGGTAGACTTCTTCTCGTCTCTGTTAGCCTGGAAATCCGATTCTGTATAACCCAAAGACACTAGACTATCTGACTGGTGAACAAGCCTATAATCTCTAGTCCGTTTAAGGTACTTGAGAATATGCTTGACCGCAGTCCAGTGTTCCTTTCCAGGGTTAGACTGATATCTTGAGACCATGCCTACAGCATATGAGATATCTGCTATCGTACAAAGCATCGCATACATGAGGCTACCGACAACGGAAGCATATGGTACTAGCCTCATACTTTCTATCTCTTCAGGTGTTTTAGGGCATTGATTCTTGGATAGAAAAATGTCATGTCTGAAAGGTACTGAACCTCTCTTGGCTTTTGCATGCTAAAACGAGCAATAACAGTATCAATGTAGGACGCTTGTGACAACCTTAACATCCTTTTCTGGCGATCTCGGATAACCTTGATCCCAAGGATGTAAGCAGCTTCACCTAAGTCCTTCATTTGAAACTGCTCGGATAACCACGTCTTTACGTCTGATAACACTTCAACATTGTTGCCAATGAGAAGGATGTCATCTACGTAAAATGCAAGAAACACCACTGATCCGTTAACACAAATACGGTACACACACCTCATTAGGACAGGATACCAATCCATAGGATTTGACTACCTCGTCGAAAATGCTGGCGCCATAACCGGAAATCTTGCTTAAGTCCATGAATAGACTTCTTAAGCTTCCAAACTAGATGCTCTTCGCCCTCCTTCACATAACCATCTGGTTGTTTCATGTAGATGTCCCTACCTTTTTTCAAGGTGACCGTTTAGGAATGCGGTTTTGACATACATTTGCCAGATCTCTAGGTTCATGTGAGCTGCTATGGCAAGGAGAATCCGAATGGACTTGATCATTGCTACATGCGAGAAGGTCTCTTCATAATCGATACCTTCTTTATGGGTAAAACCCTTCGCCACTAGCCTGGCCTTAAACGCCATGATCTCTCCATTCGGTCGTCTCTCTTTCTCTTGTATACACACTTACTACCATTAGCCTTGCAGCCCTCAGGTAGTTCAGTGATCTCGTATACATCCATATCAATTATGGACTTAAATTCTGAGTCCATGACGATTCGCTAGGAATCTGCATCTACATCTCCCACTGCTTCGTTATAAGTCCAGGGATCCACGGTATCTTGTTCATCTACCGGGAGATGATCAAACATCTCCCCAGTGAACATATACCGATCAGGTGTAAATATCACCCTCCCACTACGTCGAACAGTGTCAGGCGTTGTGTTAACAAATTGTGCAGTTACTCGTGGAGTACTATCTTGCACAACTGGTTGTTCAAGTGGAACTCGAACACCTTGTAATTCCTCAAGGATGATGTCGACTCGAAATTTATGGTTACTAATGTAATCCTCTTCTAAGAACCGAGCGTTAGGGCTAATAAAGATCTTCTGTTCTTTAGGATCATAAAAGTATCCACCATTCGTTTCCTTCGGATACCCTATGAACAACATCGCTTCTGAACGTGATTCCAATTTGTCGGCCTGCCTATTTAGCACATAAGCAGGATTACCCCAAATCCTTAAGTGGTGCATACTGGATTTGTGCCCGCTCCACAACTCAAAAGGGGTCTTTTATACCGATTTGGAAGGCACACGGTTCAGCAAGTATGCTGCAGTCTCTAGGGCATATCCCCAAAAGGAAACTGACAAAGTTGCATAACTCATCATCAACCGAACCATCTCTAAGAGACTTCGGTTCCTTCTCTCTGACACACCATTCTGCTGAGGCGTGCCCAGTGCTATCAGCTAGGATGTAATCCCACATTCTGTCAAGTAGTCCTTGAACTCGTTGGATAGGTATTCCCTACCACGATCAGATCCTAGTGTTTTGATTTCTTTACCTAGCTTCTTCTCCACTTCTGCCTTGAATTCCTTAAAGGTTTCAAAGCAATCCGACTTGTTGCGAAGAAGGTAAACATATCCATACCTCGAGTAATCGTCAGTAATGTGACGAAGTACTCATACCCTCTACGAGCTTGTGTAGACATAGACCCACACAAGTCAGAATGTATCAAACTTAATACTTCTGTAGCTTTATAACCCTTTGCCTTGAAAGTCCTAGTCATCATCTTTCCTTCCAAACATGTTTCGCAAGTTGGAAATGGTTCAACTTGGAGAGACACCAATGATCTATATACCACCAACCTTTGAGTCCTATTAAAATTGATGTGACCTAGTCTTAAGTGCCACAGATAAGTTTGGTTTACCTTAGAAGACTCTTTCCTCTTCTTAGGATTTGATGATGAGGAAGCAATATTACAGAACTACGCGGTTTACAAGTAATAGTATATAAAGATCTGTTTAATGGTCCACCACAAATAAAATCATCATCTTTCATGATAGAAACTTCACTATCAAAACTTGATTTATAACCATTCATGGTGCAGAGTTTTGAAACAGAAATAGTGTTTCGCCTAAACTCATACACATATTAAACTTCTTTAAATACTAAAACAGAACTATCAAAAGATAGATGTAAATCTCCAATGGCAATTGCAAGAACTTTCGATCCATTGCCCATTGAGACTACCACCTCGCCATTGCTCAATTGCCTTTTTCTGCAAGAAACCTTGCAAGATGTAACAAACATGATCAGTTGCCCCCGAATCCACTACTCATTCGTGGGTAGAAGAGGAAACCAGAACAGTTTCAGTTACAAGAGTGACTCGCGTCTCTTTCTGTTTTGCCTTGACATCTGGATTATAATTATTCCAGTGTCCTTTCTTACCACTCTTGAAGAACCTTCATTTCTCCTTTGACATTCGTATGTCACCGGTAAGGGTCGTCTTCTTACTCCCACTGCTCTTCTTGAATTGACCACCATTTCTGCTCTTTTTCTGGTTTCCGCCTTTCGGAGGATTCCTTGAATTACTAGGGATATTCAAGACTCGAGCACTCTTGCCCTTTTATATAACCTCTTTGACCGCTACCAAAGATTTGAGTAACATACTCATAGTAAACTCGTTTTTAGACATAGTGGTCCTAAAACAGAAGCTCTTATAGGACCTTTGCAGAGCTTTTATTGGAAATGTAAGATATCTCTTCCACTCTATGAAATTATTTAAAATTGTTAAACTCGTTAGGGTTTGGTTGGTGAGACTGTTTAGGAACTCGAAAATTTTCGCACAGACATATCTGAAAAATGTAATTTAAAAGCATGTATGAAATTAATATTTGCACATAATTCGTAATTAATAATCATTGTAACCTTTTGTAAAAATAATGATATTAAAACCTCGAACAGCTCTAGGAATTCCACTAGCAAGCCACGCAGGTGGACGTTTACTAGCGTAACCCTAAACCAAGCTATTTACCTAGCTCTTTAATTCCAATACACGTCTAGAATCTTAAGACGAATGGAATTAATAGTTCGATATTCTGGACCATGTCACTATTAAAACGCGGGAAGAGACTTCGAGGGAAGTGAATTGTACCTGCGGTGATATCTAAGCATTGACCATTAATTTGATCAAAATAGAATCAAATTCTCGAAATTGACATACTTATTCGAACCATGCCGCATTCAATTTGATCTAATTAGCCATCTTATTTAATTATTATCTTGTAGAGTATTCGTGTTTACTAGGCACGCAAGCCACGCAGGTGGACGTTTACGGCTTCGCTCCCACTACTCAATAATAATCAAATATTGTTTTGGAAAACTCATCTCACAAAACTGGTAGCTCAAAAATGCAAGCAAGCCACGCAGGTGGACGTTTACTTACATAATCTTACTACTTTTGTGTAGAGTCCAATGAATGGAGGTCCAATTAAGTGTTTAATATCCAAATTAATGGAATCTAATTAAATATTTCATTTAAAGTTGCTTAGTCTTTTTATTCAAAAGGTTTGTTACGAATCATGCATCATCACATAATTTCTAAAGCATGCAATTTCTAAACGCACATAATAAAACGTGCTCGTAAAAATTAAAACATGCTTTAATACGACGTAGATACTATTTACATGTTTTTCTAAGCGTAATTAATCATATAATCGCATGCTAAAGCATAATAATAAATAAATGCGCAAATAGGAAATTTAAAACGTCGTTATCGGGCTTTAAAACACGTAATTCCTAACTATTACATAGCCCGATCAAAATATAGATCTTCGATATCATGAAAAATCTTCGAATTTGAAAACCGCATCGAAAACTGTATCAACGCCACGTCATCAGGGTGTCTGCCACGTGACAGACACGTGTACAGCATGGACAACAACGTCAACATCTTCTTCAACAAATCAAAACTGCCGCCCGCTGGTTCACCCGCCGCCGCCGCTGTAGGCCAGTTCTCGGCCGGCCATCGACATGGTGGTGGTCTCCCGGCCACGGCGAGCCAGGAACCGCCGGCTTCCTCCGCTGGAAGCCCGCCGTTCGGCGCTGAAACGCAGCAGCCCGCCGCGTCTGCGCCTCCGCTGCGCGCGGCTTCGCGCCGCCTCCCGCCGACACGTCCAGCCGTCCAAGACGGACCCATCCCTTCCTGACGTCTCACAGACGTCTGGGCTGTGTAAAACAGCCGCCAATTTCAGCCAGAACGACGGGATTTCAGCGAGTCACGCAACCTGTCGCCGCCGGCTCCGCCGTTTCGAAATTATATCTTTCCGATCCGTAATTCGTTCAATTGATTCATGGGTAATGATCATTGGACGATTTTAGGCCACCATGAACGGATTCCGACCGAAATCGTCCATCAATTTCCCTCAATTTTGGAATTTATCGCTGGAAAATTTATGGTGAGCAGCGAACTTCAGACATCGATTCCGGTCGCATCCGGGATCGGATGATCCCATACAACATATCAAAACGAAGCTTGTCTGACGAGGAATCCATTGGTTCAAGCCGATCGGAAATCTGACCCCGGACCCACCGGGAATCACCGCCGCAAGAAGCGGCAGAACCCTAGCCGAATTGGGGTTTTCGTCCGAATTGGGGATTTCTGGACAGCACGACCACTTCTTCTTTCCGACGCTATTCCGGACAAACCAGAAATCATAATGGGTCATGCGACCTATCCAGACGAAGCTAACGAAAAAATGAATAAAACTATCCGAACGGATCGGAAAAATATGTAGGAACGCGCCCCCACGCACCTTAGATAGTCGGCGGTCGTGATCTGCCAGAAAATAGGGTTTCACCCTTTTCCGTCCTCCCGCCTCGATTTTCGTACATCCCAGACCAATTACAGTACAAAAACAGTACAATCACATAACATATAGGTCCTATGATCTACTCGTGGATTTTCTCACGAGAAAAACGTTACAATTGGGTCAAAACAGTGGCTCGCAGGCCGCCCCAAACACGAAAATTAACCCGATAACGACGGAAATAAACCTAATCATGCTCCTAACAGCAACAATCAGAGCCTAAACCAGGCTCTGATACCAATTGAAGGAAAAATTAGGTTAAGAATCGATACCTTCCTCCTTCGTATGTTGTTGCAGCTCTGATTGTTGCTCGTGTGTCAGATCTTCTGATCTGTGTCCCGTCCTTTTTTTTCCTCTGGGTGGTCAGAGAACTGAAGAAAATTAAGAATATTGTCTCTCCACATCTCACGCTTGCACAAGTAATATGTGTGTGTAATCTGTTTATAAACAGAATACTAATATATATAGGCTTCAAAAGCCAATATAATATTAATATATTTGTAGCCCATTAATTTAATTATATTTCTTATGGGCTTCCGCATGATTAGCCCATAATATAATTAATTAATCCACTAGGCTACTAATATTTATCAATTAATTGGCCCAGCCAATTAATTCCAGATAAATAACTTTATTAAATAATATAAAAATACATTAATCCATTAATGATGATTTCTGTGAGACAATAAATAACTAGGCAACTAATTGGGCCAGATCAGGGATCTAATACAAGAAATAAAGCTAGGCTTCAAATTAATTAATTATCTATGCTCAGCCCATAGCAAAATTAATTAATAAACACAGATTCATTCCACTAGAGAATCCGTGCTGACTTACCCATTTATCCCAACTTGAGTATGGGCTTGTATTTTAGACTTAATCGATCCCCGTATTTAAGATAGAAATATCCGTTAATTAATTAAGCTCACTGACAAATTAAATTAATTAACGTCTTATATTCCTGAGTAGTACCATTCAACCTTATTAACACACCTGAACTTAATCAACCGGCCGGGTTTAGTGTGCTAATCCTTTCGAGTTCCTCAGGGAATATTATCAACCCATTTTACTAGGATACGGTTGCAAGATACAGACAACCAACCTGAGCCACAAATAACTACTAACACCCAAGATACGTAAAAAGATTTTAGAAATATTTGCTGAAAATATTTTACAAATAACTACTGACCCATTTTGCTGAAACTCAGTTGAATGATTTTAGAAATATTTTCAGTATGAACAGTAATCAATGCAACAGTAAAAAGACAGAACACAAACAATTTTAAAGTGGTTCGGATCCAACAATCCTACGTCCACTGTCCCGAAAGATCAGGAAGCTATTTATTATACTGAGATAGTCTCAGTCAGTTTGTACACTGGACAAACACTGGTCTTGAGATTTATACTGAGCAAGTCTCAGTTTACAAGGTATCAAACTAAAGTGTTTGACAAACTCTCCAACTATGAAGGAATCCTTTACAATAAGGATCAGTTCAGATATGAACTCCTTCGTCTAAGCTATGGATAAGATCTGCTGAGCTTAGGTTAGAGGGATAGGGAACGAGAAAGTGGCTTCTAGAGCGACTAACGGTTGAGTATGAACTTGGGTTCGTATTCAGTCGCTTGGATACTAGAGGCTTTATGATCTGGTTCAGCTTGGTTCCCTATGAGCAAGTATGTTGCCTTTCGCCGGAGATTACTCTATGAAGTTCTTGTGGAAAGCTTAAGTCGTTTCGAGTTGCTCGTGAATGCTCTTGTGTTCTCGTCTGTTCGGTGAGCTTCAATTTGAAATCATCCCTCTATTTATAGAGCAAATACATGGATAGATCCGTTGGAGACGACGATCCATATGTCTCTCTCTTTTGGGTAGCTAACGGCTCTTTCAAAGTATGGAGGGCAGAGTCCTTTCCCTCCATTTCTGGAAAGTTGTTGACTTGCAACTTTAATCAGAAAGTAGACAGTTGGCCACTCATCATTGGTCGAGGCTGAAGAAAGTAGGTGAGACAGAACAGAGTTTAAGGTGGATCTGAAGCTGACTTCTCTATACCTCGTATGACTCTACTGATTTGACTTAATGTATCCTGACAGTCAGAAGATCGTCCCGGCCCGTTCTTGAGTCGATCTATATTCGATAGCATACTCCTGCCGAGTCGCCTCTCCGAAGATCAACTCGAGTACGGTGAACTACTCCCGCCGAGTTCGGTTTCATCGACTCCTTTCGATATCTTGGTCCCGCCGAGTCCAAGATCACTGAGTCTTCTTCTTCTTCTGGTACTGAGGCCGATAGTCTGCTGAATATCCAGCGGACAGAACTGAGCTCCTGAACCAAAATGAAGAGTGTCTACTGAGTCTGAAACCTCTCAGGGACAGAACAACAAATACAACAGAAAGGTTCATCAGTCAAAGTAGGGTTTTGGGATCTTCAAATCTTCAGAGCGCTAGGCTACTGAGTTATCTCCCAACAATTTGTGGAAGGACTGAATCATCTCCCAACACACATGGAGTGCAGATTAACTACACATATGAATTGTCAAATTCAATTAACATAAACATACGAATTGTCGAATCTCGAGAGATTACACAAAAAACATATGAATTGTTGAATTAATTTAACTATACATATGAATTCAAGTAATCAACTATGAAATTAGAGATTAAAATCAATTAAATTAATTACCCAGATCCAGAATCAGGGAGTGGTGGCGGCGAGCTAGCGGTGGGTTTGCATGCGAGGAGGAGAGGGAGTTAGCAACAACAGTGGCATGAGGGAGGAACGGCAGCGGCGACGGTGGATTCACAGGCGGGAGGAGAGGGAGTTAGTAGCGGGAGGGAGGAACGGTGGCCGTGGGTTCGACGACAGGAGGAGAGTGGCACAAGAGTTGAAGAGAGAATAAGAAAAAGAAACAGTGGGTTCCCCATCCTTGGATTTTTTGTTGAATAGCGAGAGAGAGAAGAAAAAGAAAAAGGAAGGAGAGGAAACGAAAGTGAGAAGGAATGTAAATCTCAAGAGTTGGGAGGGTTTCAAAAAGTAGGTGTTGGGGGTTTCCAAAATCCATACCTTAGGTAATCGAGTCTTATATATATAAAAATCGAATGGTTTGAGTTCAAAATCAGTCTCAATTTCTTTTTCAATTGAATTCAATTAAAATTTCATTAAAATGAGGGACAAATACATTATTCTTTTAATTTTCTATACATACACATCAACACTAATAATTCAAAATCCTAATTGCAATTCAATCTAATTAATTTTTTCAAAAATTGATTTTCAATGAATTTATTTCAAACTCTTTAAAAAATGTTTTTTTTGAATTACTCAAATAATCTATTATTTTCTATATAAAAATTGAATATTCTAATTTTGCATTGGTTTTAATTTTTATTAAATTTAGGGGTAAATGTATTATTCTTTTTATTAATTAGTGCACAACTACATTTATAAAAAAAAATTCAATTCAATTAGAGTCAATCTCTATCCAAATTCACACCATTTTACAAAATTCAATTCAATTTGATTTATACTAATTAATAATTAATAGTACATGTAGGGATATGAGTCAGTGATCTAGTAGATCATTTGCTAGGGGTTACGTAGAACTTACATCAGTAGTTCATGTAACTTAGGACGATATTGTAATATCTATGGGGGAAATTGTAGTGATATTGAATTGTATTACTATAGAATTGAAGATCCCAAAACATGTCATGAACCCTGTGTGTGTGGAACCGTTATGATGTAATAGGCTAGACTTTGTTTGATTGTTTACATCTTTTTGGTCTAAGTCCTGTAAGGGGTATATTTTTGGATTGAACTTCAGTAGAGAAGTTAAAGTTTCAGAACCCCAAGTCATCGGTTCAGTGGAGCTCAGTTGTCTTCAGAGTTCGTTGCTGACAGCACTCAACAGAAGATCCTCTCAGCAGACTTTTGGAAGAAGACTCGGTATGATCTTTGATCCACTTATTGAGTGAAGAACTTCGTTGTCTTCGAGTCAGAGCTGACTACATTCAACAGAAGATCATTATCAGCCGAATCAGATGAAGACTCAGTATGATCAACCTTGATCTACTGAATAGATGCAACTCAGTTGTAGATCAAACAAGGAAAAACGATTGCCCAATCCTTATCAGTCGAATGTCAGTAGAGAACATTCAGTATACGAGGTTCAGAGAGTCAACTCAGATAGAAGACTGATGTCTGACAAGTCTCACCTACCGCAAACCTCGACCAATGAGAAGCAACCAAAGCTTACCTCCTCTGACACTAAAGCTGCTCTAATGTACAAAAAGCCAACCACTCCGCGGCGGCATTTCGAAAATATATGGCCGTTTTCCTCAGAATTTTGTGGCACGTGACATCGTCCTCTCCAACGGATACATGTTTGGGTCACAACTATAAATAGAGAAGAGTCTCCAAGCTCAACGTACGGGGCATCAAGGGAACACAAGCTTACAAGCATACAACTCTCTAGCGCACTCAAAGTCAATCCAGCGAAGAACTTGCTTATTTGAATATCCTTAGTTCTTCTCTCTAGAGAATCTTTAGTCCCTCTTCTCTATCTAAGCCTCATTGTAATATCTTAGCTTAGAACCTTCGAAGGAGTTCACATTCTGTGAATTGTTCTTATTGTAAGAACTTTTTCACTGTAGGAGATCATCCCCTCCCCTTCAAACTTCGGTTTGATTTGTAAAGTCGCTAAGGACTATAACTTAGAAGGGTTTGTCCTGTGCACAGACTCATTGCTGAGGCTTGCTCAAATTAATCAACAAGACCTTCTGTTCAGCAGGACCGTGGACGTAGGATCTTGCGTATCCGAAACACGTTATAAATTGCTTGTGTTGTTTATTGGTTTATTGCAATGCGTTCAAACTGTTTACAAAATCATCTTTTGCATAAAACGAACTTGAAAAGTGCACCATACAAAACGGTTTTAGTTTGCGTAAAAATGTTTTCAAAGAGACGAAGTCTACAGGGCACCACCCTTATCAGCACAACATTCGGCATACTGAACTTCTCATACTGACCATAGTTAGTAGAAGGGACTCAGCTACTGAATCACTCGACCCGCGATCAGAAGGTTTATCTGGCACCGAATTTATTCAGTAGCAAAACTCAGCTTTCAGCTGACCTTCATATTTGATGAAAAACTTGCAGTCAGGTGTATTCACCCCCCCCCCTACACCAGATACTCGTCTCCGGACCAACAATTGGTATCAGAGCGGTGTTCTTTTGATCATCGTTTTTGAAAACTTATTGGTCTACTCAAACAGATCCAGAAAACGTTTTCACTGGACAAGCATCTCTTCATACATCCTTATATACTCTTACCCATAATGTCGATATGTCAGGTACTCGGATGGTACCTATATTCTCTGTGGATAATTATACGGTATGGCGTGTGAGAATGGAGGCACATCTTACATCGTTGCATGACAGCATGACTGACGTCCTTGAGATAGGACCAATCATTCCCATGATCGATAGCATAAAATATGCTGCTATGGGAGGTGTATGAGCACGAACTGGGCCGAAGGTTTCCAAGGAAAAACCTGTCTTCACGCCAGAAGAGAAGAAATTGCACAATCTTGACCGAGTGGCGCGGAATGCAATCCTGACAACACTCAATGATTCTCATCTTGGGAGAGTGCAAGATTGCAAGACGGTAAAGGAACTTTGGGATGCCCTGGCTGTACTAAGCCAAGGAACCCCGCAGATCAAGGAAAACAAGCTAGAGCTAGAGCTTCAGAAGTTCGAAAACTTTGTCATGCAACCCAGTGAATCTATTGAGGAGCTTAGCGTCAGATTCATCAACCAGATTAATGTGATCAATGAGTTGGGGAGACCGTTCACTAACAAAGAGATGAACACCAAGATCTTGAGAGCACTGCCTCGACTGAAGTGGCTTCCTTTTGCTACTTATTTACGTCGCTCTGATCTTAATGCTTTAACTCCTAATGTTATATTTTCAAAATTAAAGACAGAGGAGTTCGAGCATAGTCTACCCCAACGGTGCGTTAGCGCTCCAGCTAGGGGTGTAAGTGGTTCCGCTCCGAACTGCGAAACCGATCGGACCGAACCGAACCAAACCAAAAAATGCGGTTCTGTTCGATTTCGCGGTTTGGTTCGGTTTATTTTTTTAGAAACCGTTTACATTCGGTTCGGTTCGCGGTTCCAAGAATTTTTGAACGGTTCGAATCGAACCGAACCAATTTCATATTTTTTAATTTTTTTATTTAATATTTGTCCTTCTTATATGAGAATATTATTGAATTTAGATATTAGATTTAAGTTAAGATCAATTCTAATCTATATAAATAAAGAGAAAGGAGTAACAACTCTATACTTATGAGTTCGAAATGAGTGACATCCTACAAACTATTATTCTTGCATTATTTAGGATTTAAAAAATAAAAAAAAATAAAAAGGTGAACCGAGGAACCGAACCGAACCGATTCACCAAACCATTTATAAGCGGTTCGATTCGGTTCGGTTCCGACATTGAAAAACTCATCGAACCGAACCGAACCATTTATATGTGTTCGGTTCGGTTCCTAAAATACATAAAAAAACAACTGAACCGAACCGTTACACCCTTAGCTCCAGCTGACACTCAAATCGACCATGCTTTTAAAGCAACAATCAGCACGTCTGGAGCTAACCTCGGTTTAGCAAGCAAGACAGTCGCTACATCAGAAGCAAAATCCACTAAGACTCCTGCTGCTGAACGACACGCGCTTATAGCTTTTAAATATCAAAGGGAGAATGAAAGAGTCAGAAAGCTAAAAAAATACCACAGAGATTCTCCCTCAGGTAAGAAACATAATCACAAAAGGGAAGAATCTAAACCTTTTCCTGAATTTATTTGTATGATATCATTTGTTAGTCTGATAATATTGATAATATTTTAAGAAAATTGGAATTATATTTTTGGAGAATACAACTATATATTATGCATAAATATATTCTTACACTGTGTTTTCAAGCCTAGGGCTGTCAATCTGGTCGGATAACCAGCCGAATCGAACCGGACCAAATTTATTTGAACCGAACCGAATTGAACCAAAACTTTTAGGTTTGGTATTTGGTTTTATTATTTGTAAGTTTGGTTTTCGATTTGGTTTTTGATTTAAGCATCGGTTAACCGAACCAAACCGAACCGAAAATATTATAATAATTTTAAAGTATTAACTAGTATTATATAAAAATTATATCTTAAAAAAATACTCCTTCCGTCCCAATTATAATGTCCAGTTTCTATTTCGGGTTGTCCCAAATATAATGTCCACTTTCCATTTTTCGCAAATTAATACACAACTTTTGTGTAGAACCCACACATTTATACATCTCTACTCACAACTAACAAATCTCCTTAAAAATCGTGCAAAAAGTAAATTGGACATTATAATTGGGATGGAGGGAGCATTTAATTGTAAAATATTATGATCTTTTTTAGACTTATTTGGACCATACGAAGATGGGCGGAGCTTTGTACTCCCTCCGTCCCATTATAAGCATCCTTAATTAGGTTGTCCTATTAAAAGTGTCATCTTTCTAAAACAAGCAAAGAATGTGGGGACATAAATAAATTATCCAAAAGTCAAACAATATATATACTACACAACATCACTTTCTTAATCTCTGTGCCGAAAAGAAAGGGGACAAAAGTCGTCCGACTTATCTTGTTTTTTTTTTCAGCACGGAGATTAAGATGAGTGGGTAGTTGTGAGTAGATGGGTAGGTGATTGTGTATGAAGAGGTAGGCCCACAAAGAAAAAGTGGGAGCTTGTGTAGTAATTATTTTCTATTTTTTTATGAAACAAGACAAGTCAAGCGGAATAACCCAAAAAGGAAATGTAGACAAGTCGGGCGGGACGGTGGGAGTGTATCATTAAATTCATTTTTCCAGGTTTAGCTTATAACTTAATTTGTTTTCATTGGAAACATCATAATTATTTCGAGATTTTTGGGTATTGAGTTCTACTTCTTGTACCAAAGCGTAAGAATAATTGAACTCGTCAACCTCAATCATCGTAGGTCCGTGACTCCATAATTTTCACTTATCGTCAATTTTTTTCTCTTTTTCTTTTTCTTTATTAGTTATAACTGAAACTAAACCGATCTAAACCGAATTTTTGTGTTAATAACCAAACCGGACCGAATTTTTTTGTTTGGTATTTGGTTTTTTTAGAATAGATAACCGAAACTTCGGTTAATCGGAATTTTGGTTTGGATTGGTTTGGTTATACCAAATTGACACCCATTTTCAAGTCCTTTGGTGTTTGCATATTCTTCTATGTTTTATTTGTAACTTTTACCATCAATTCGTGATACAAACATATGTTCAACAACTAGAGCAGCAGGAGATTGATATATGCCAAAATTGAATTGACACATCTTTGAGCAAAAGTTTCAAGGAGATAAATTGATATATGCCATGAAATTGAATTGTTATTACATGTTAGATTTAATAGTCAGAGTTTAATGTATATGATATAATATATTTATATATTAACTACGTTAATGTTACTTCATTATATTATAATATTTTTTTGTGCGTAGCACAAGTGTTATTCTAGTTTCTTTAAAAAGCGAACCAAATACAAAATAAGGTAAGTAAATAGATGTGTATTAGTATGAGGGTGGAAACCTCTATTTATAGATTACAAGATGGACTCATGGGCTTTTAGGGTTTACAGGTCATCACAATATATGGTAAGTAAATATATAGTATAAAATATATTTACAACACTCCCCCTTGATTGACCATCCCTAAAAGAAACAACTGTCTCGTTAAAACCTTGCCAGAAAAACCCATTGGGATAAAAACTGGTCAAAGAAAAAAGAGTACAGTTGCTCCACATCAATATAGTCATTGTTGATCCTTGAGTCGGCACATATCAATCTTGTGTACCAACTTCTTAATGTTAACGTTGGTAATGCCTTTGTAAAAGAATCTGCTAGATTGTCACTTGAGCAAATTTGTTGGATGGTGATGTCGTCACTCTTTTGGAGATCATGTGTTGCATTGGCTCTTTTATGAATCAATCTCAATTACTCATTTACTCGTATGTTGCATTGAATGCCTCGTTAAAAATCTTAACTAAGAAAACCCTTTGGGAAAAACTTAGAAAGGAAAAAAGAGTACAATCATTTGACCTATAGGACCATTTGACCTTCAGGGGTCAGTCTCATCTTTAGGATTATTTATAATTTATCACTCCCCCTCAAGATAACAATCTTCAAGGTTATTTTCAAGGTCTACACAAATATGTGCAACACAAGTTTAATTATCCTCATAGAGAATATCATGAAATATGTCAATATATCATTACTCTCATAAATAGACCAATATTATGTCTGTCTCGAAAATAACAAATGATTGTCAATACAATTTCAAATTCTCCAATTGCACATAAGTAAGGAACTTCTGGTCCTAAAACATCTTTGTTATCTTCTATACGTTTAAATGAGTCTCCATCCACTTCTCCATCCACTTCAAGTGATTGAAGCAACCATTAGGTACCTATCTGGATGCGATACAATAAAATCTTTTTAAAGACATTTTAGGTAGGTCGACTAGCGTAACTCCATCAGGGAGATTCTCGATCTGCAGGTCGAGACAATTATTAGTTCAACCTAAGTCTTTTGATTCTAAATTCTTCTTTAGGCATTAGTTGATTTCTTCAAGTACTTTTGTACATAATGATTCACATATCCTCTTCAGGAGGAATTTGAAGTTATATGTTCTAAATTTCTTATTCCGTGGACTTTTTATCTTTAGCACCAATAAATCTCTCACGCTTCTGGTGCTAATGAGAATCAATTGATTTATATTTTCTATGAGGAACTTCAGTTCGTTCGTGGTGCATATACAACAGGTATATGAGATTTTAGTCACTTCTTTTGCACTAAATAACTTGATGAACTTCTGGTTCATAGTGCGTGAATCTAAATAATTAATCCAGCGAGATATTTGCGGCATTCATATTTTAATCTCCCCCTAATGCCAACAATAGTTGAGTTGGATTATAGAATCACGTGTCAATCAATAAAATAATCCACAAGTAGTGGCCCTATATATGTCATGTTGATGGAGTATACACATAATTTTCAAGTATTATAATTTTCAAGTATTAAACTATTCAGGAGTTCTAATCAAATTCAAGTAACAATATAAACAACTTTGCTATCAGTTCTCTTTTTGAAAACATATGAGCAAATATCTTCACTTTTATATTCTTCTCTAAAGAAATATGCGTTGTTCTTGCAGCGATTTTGCAGTTTACTTGAAAATATATTTTTGTCTTACGTGATTCAATCAAGTTAAATCCTTCAGAGATTTTCAAGTATATATAACTATCAAGTTAATCAAATAGATAAATATTTACTACATCCATAAGGCGCATATCAAACCTTTGTGACATAAGTAGATTAATCACACTCTAAAATATAATGACGTCTATTATGGGAGAGTTTTCATAATTGATTCCCGGTTTTTTAGAGGGACTTATGTTACGAGTATTGCCCTATATCTCGTAATTTTTATTTCTCTTTCTAACAAAGACACATTTACATCATTCGGTGATATTTTTTCGGATTTGAACTACAGTTCCAAATGTTTTTTCTGGCTTTCTAGGGAAAATATTAATTCACCTTGTATGACTTCTTTCATTTTTGGCCAATTATTTCTATCTTGACAATCTCTTATAGATTGTCGTTGAGGATCCTCTTTTATCATTTCAAGAGTCATATTAAAAGGCAAAAATATTGTCGTGCGTCCACGACGATATTTGATTTCTCCAATATTTTAAGATCTCAGTATTTTCAGACGATTGTAGTTCTTCAAGAACTTCATTTGATTGATTAATCATTATCGTCATTGTTTGGTTCATATGTTGTGCCCTTTTCTTAGACAAAAAATTTCTTTTAGAACCAATTGGTCGACCATATTTTTGACGAATTTTATATTAATTTGCTACCATTTGTACTTGTCATTCGGGGACATTTACTCTTGCGGGGGTATTCAAGAGCTTGAATTGTTCTTCAAGAACATGTAGTATTCTTCAGGACTACAAATTGTGCTACTTCAGGAGCAGCAATTTTAGTATATATTAAACTACTTCATGTGAAAGGCCAATATTTTCGAGAAATCCAATGGCTCTTTAGGAATATATAGTGTTTTTTGGGGATATCAATTGTGCTACATCGAGAGCAACAATAATAACAATTCAAGAACCAAGATTCGCCCATCAATAAGACATATTATATGAATTGTTCATCAAAAGTACATAATATTCTCAAGGAATATTAATTGCGTGTTGCTTCAGAAGCACTAAATTAAGATTGTATGTATACATAGATATAAATATTATACAGTATGCAGAAAAAAAACTGAGGTATATAGTAAATACATAGATAATATTAATAACTCTTCAAGAGTGTGAAATATTCTTCAAGAATATTAAATTGTGCTACTTCTGGAGCAACAATTAAATTTTCAACAAATAATTTTGAGTTTCTCGTTAAGAGCATGTGATATTCTGCAGGAATATGAATTGTGCTACTTCTAGAGCAACAATATGGATTAAAGCATTAAATAAACAAACAAATAAATAAAAACATACATAGAAATATAGATTGTAAATGCTCTTCAAGAGCATGTAATTTATTTCAAAACATTGATTGTGTTACTTTTGGAGTAACAATTTAAGTTTAAAATATGGTTTTGAATTGCTCTTCAAGAGAATTAATATTCTTCATGAATATGAATTGTGCTACTTCAAGAGCAACAATTATTATTTAACATTAGATAAACAAACAAACAAACAAACAAACAAACAAATAAATAAAAAAGTAAAGTAAAAGCTCTTCAAGAGCATGTAATATTCTTCAGGAATATTGATTGTGCTACTTCTAGAGCAACAAATCAAGTTGAAAATATATTTTGGAATTGCTCTTCAACAGCATATAATATTCTTCAAGAATATAAATATATTGTGCTACTTCTGGAGCACACCCACATAAACATCTCGAATATGCAAGAATACTATTATTCTACGAATAGTGTGCAATATTCAAAACCATGTGATTGATTTACATGTTTCAAATATTCTTTTACAAATGTGTGCAATATTCAAAACCATGTAATTAATTTACATGTTTCAAATCATGCACGGTACTTTAAAATTAATCATGCTTGAATTTTTATTTTTATTTTTTGAAAAAAAGAATCATGACAATCAATATACTTGCCAAAAACAATATCATATGAATTGCTTTACTAAAAAAACGTTTATTGTTTATTGATGGCTCAATCAACATGATAACAAATCTGTGAAGATTTTTGAATAACATGTATAAAAAAAAATCACACATAGATGTTGAAGGAAATATTTTATCATAGGCCGCTTCTTTTCGGAAAAGAGCTTTCGTGCTGATAACGTGTTATAAACTAAATAGAATAAGAGAAGAAGTGAGAGAATGAGAAATAGATGTGAATTATTATGAGGGTGGAAACCTCTATTTATATGAGTACAAGATAAGACTTGTGGACTTTTAGGGTTTACATGATCATCACAGTATATGGTAAGTAAATATATATAAAATATATTACAACACATATACTATTATTACAATTCGATTTCTCTGTTACTTCATTTATGGAATTCAATTTCATGTTTCATAGTTTTATATACTAAAAATTTGGATCCATCCTATTCCAACTGTTTTGAAATTAAAAAGTACATGTTGCTAACACGAACCAACCCAGAAAATTGTGTACTAACAATTAATGCTATTATTGAGATATAAATGGCCTCTAAAATATTACTCCCTTCAATCCAAATTCTTTCTCCATATTTTTCAGTGCCGCATTTTAAAAGAATGGTTAATTGTATGTAGAGATGTGCGATCTTCAAATAAAATATTTGTAATAATTTTTTATTTTAAAAAATGAAATAAAAATTGTATAATTGACTTTAAAATGAAAGTGGAATAATAATTATGGATAGGAGGAAGTATTATAGATCTCACTAATCCTCATAATGGCCTCGATTAGATGTTTATATTGGATTTATGATAAACTAATCAATTAATTAGTTAAAGAAATGCTGCCTTAAATCGCACACACTAATCATGTCGGCTGCACGTTCCTTCATGCAAACCCATTCCCCCACCTGCATGAGCTCTCCCCATAATACTCGCACTACGTGTCGGTATGTCATTCGCTGGAGCTACTTCTATGAAAGACCATATTTAAGATCCCATAACTCCTTGAGCCACGTGTCGTAAAACCCGCATCGGATCTTCGTCAACGCACCTCATGCCTCCATGTGTCCCCCTTCCACATCTTCAACGGCCAAGGCATATATATAGCCAAACTGCCTTCTCCAGTTCAAGTCAAGAGTCCCGCTACGTAGAGGGGATGGCAGAGTGGTTGAGGTGAGGTTTTTCGGGGACGCGCCGGTCGTAGGTTCAATCATCACCGAAGCCATTTCACGTGTGAGTCATATCCGAGGGTGGTTTAATCTCGTTTGCAGGCTACTACACAAGGAGTTGAGTTGAGGTTTACCCAGAGCGCACCGAAGGTAGCGGCTGCGGGTTCCTCAAATCAAAAAAAAATCAGTTTCAAATTTCAAAAAGTTCTAATGAGTCTTCTCTCTCTCTCTCTTCTTTATTTATTCCCATTTCTCTCACTAAACTTTATTTTTGGTTCATAATAATTTGAGATCTTGTGTTCTTGTATAGTTCCTTGATTTTTTTTCTCCCTCTTTTTGGTGTTGTTGAAGTTAATCTTGATTTTTTCGTCAATGATAAGTAAAACCGACGAATTCAACCGCCGGATTTTGAGTTTTCCGGCGACTCGTCCTTGTGAATCGGTCTCCTTTTCAAGCCTTCTTACTTCTCTGTTAAACCTGACTCAGTCAATATGTGGCTTCAAATCGGCAACATTCTTCACAAACAAGAAGAACGCGATGAATTCGATCCATTTGATCGAAACGCTCGTCGTATTTCTCGAAGATCTGAGAATTGCAGATTCAAATCCCGATTCCTCCGTAGTAATATGCTTGTCGGAGCTGCACTTCATCTTCCAGAAGCTTCGTCTCCTTCTGGAGGACTGCACGAGAGCCGAAGCTAGACTATGGATGCTGGTGAAGTCGGAGGAGGCTTCGACGCACTTCCGCGTTCTATTCAACGCCGTGGCGACGGCGCTCGACGTTCTGCCTCTGCCGGAAATCGAATTCTCCGGCGTCGATTTCGAGGTTCTGGAGTTGGCGGAGTTCGTGAGGAAGCAATCGGCGGAATCGCTCCAGAATGCATTGATTTGAAGAGGATTCTTCAATATTTGAGAATCGATAGGTGGAATCAATGCAACGACGAAATCAAGTTTTTGGAGAATGAATTAGGGCAAGAAATTGGGGGTTTTCTCAGAAGCCTAGTAGCATTCATGATCTACTGCAGATGCACACTTTTTCCCAATGTCGACGAATCAAAGAATCGTGTTCTTCGCGATTCCGGCGATCGAGTCGCCGGAAGTTTCAACGCCGACGATTTCAGATGTCCGATCACCCTAGAAATCATGTCCGATCCGGTGACGTTATCCACCGGTCACACCTACGATCGATCTTCGATTCTGCAATGGTTCAGATTGGGCAATCACACCTGCCCTAAAACAGGGGAAAAGCTCATTTCTATGGATTTGGTACCAAATCTTGCATTGAAGCGCGTTTGATCAAGCAGTATTGTGAAGAAAATACGATCTAACACGAAGAATGGAGAGGGCGAAATCGCGAATCAAGATCATCATCTGATGCAGGAAGTGCAGCAGCTGAGCAAGCTATGACCATGCTCACTATCTTTCTTGTAGGCAAGCTTGTTGCTGGAACAGAACAAAAACAGAGCAAATCCGCTTTCGAGATTCGTCTGCTTACCAAAACTAGCAATTTTAACCGCTCTCATTTCGTTGAAGCAGACGGTATTAATGCATTACTGGGTCTGCTCTGCGGAGCAGACCCAGTAATTCAAGATAACGCAATGGCAGCATTGCTTAATCTCTCGAAGTACTCGAGAAGCAAGACGATCATAGTTGAAAACGGAGGGCTAGACCTCGTAATCGGAGTTTTGAACAACGGCCTAAAGATGGAAGCTCGGCAGCATGCTGCTGGGTTAGTATTCTATCTTGCTTCGGTTGAAGATAACCGAAGAAGGATAGGACGGATCCCGGGAACCATCCCCGGCCTAATGTACGTCCTGCGGGACGGATCCAACCGCGGAAAAAAGAGCGCGCTCGCCGCGATCTTAGGCCTACTAATGCACCCCGGAAACCACTGGCAGGTTCTCAAGGGCGGATTAGTCCAACTATTAGTAAATCTGTTAAAATCTTCCGAAAACGAAGATCTGATAGCAGATTCACTAGTAGTTCTAGCCACACTCGCCGTCAAGTTCGACGGAGCGGTGGCAATTATCACTGCAGGGATTCTCCCAATCACAATTCAAATTCTGAGTTCTTCAAACTCAAGAGCTGCAAGAGAATACTGTGTTTCTATAATGCTTTCTCTATGCATCAACGATGCTGCAGATGTGGTTCCTCTTTTAGTACGGAACTCATCTCTAATGGTGTCTCTCTATTCCTTGATCGCCAACGGCTCGCCGTGGGCGAGAAAGAAATCGGCTTCGCTCATCAAGATTCTTCATTCCTTCAATGAGAAGAGCAGATCTCTAACTCAAGAACAGTCTGTTAGTGTGTGGTGATGGACTTTTTATATCATTGCCATGCTTGTAAACATCAAGAATGTGTATAGGATGCTTGGTGTGATTATTTTTTTTATTTGTTTTTGTTGATTTGTTTGGATTATTGCAGTGGATTAGCTCGGTTTTTTCAAGAGCTTGTCACTGCGATGCTTCTGGTATTTTGTGATGAAGCATTGTAAAAATTATTGTTGTATGTAGTAGAAAGAATATTATGTTGATCCCTCTGGCAATAAATATGATTCTCTTAATTACTCTCTCTGTTCCGCTTGACTTGCTCATTTTTCTATTCCGACTATTCCACTTAACTTGTCTCATTTCTTAAAAAGAAAAATAATAACTATACAAACTCCTTTTTCTTCTTTGTAGGACCTACTCAATTACACACAACCAACCACTCATCTTAATCTCTGTGCCGAAAAGGAGACAAGTCAAGTGGGACAAAGAGAGCATGTTAAAAGTGTTTGCAAGAAAAACTCGATTTTGGCATCATATTCAATTGCAACATTCTTGATCCCATAATTAGACCTCAAAACAATAGATACACTACAACGTCAAGCATACTCTTATCATCAATGCACATCACACGTATAAACATGAGCCGTGACAGGATGAAAATAGGATGAACAAGTCTAAGGAATAGGATATATCACCACCTTCCCGGTGGCGCGATTCGTCTCCAAATATGAGAAAGCTTCCTTAACCTTGTCGAACGCAAACGGTCCAATTGGATCGAGCACTGGCTTCACCGTTCCGCTCTCAAGATACGGACTGAGCTTCGTCAAGACATCTCCACTCGACGTTAGCGAGAAGTAGAATGCGGGTGGTGTGGGGGCGCCTCCTACGGTGACTACTCCGCCACCTTCCTTGACAGCCTTCACCCGCCCTATCACAGCCCTGTTCAGTTAAGTAAGATTTCAATAAGAATTCTAACAAGGAGCTCGTGAATGTTGCTTTTCATCTTACCAACGGTGTCGTAAACCACGTCAAATTTCTCGGGCAGGTCTTCAAAGTTGTGCTTCGTGTAGTCGATAGCTATGTCGGCTCCCAAACTTTTGAGGAGATCCAACTTTTGGTGCTAGAAGTAGCAGCAATCTTTGATGCACCAAAAACATGTTTAGCCAGCTGCATTGATCATGATCCAAAGTTAGTTCAACATAGAGGAAGTCGAATTTATGATGTTTTAGACTTTTAGTCGCGACATCGCCCTTTACACGGTAAAAAGGCTGAAAAAGTACCAGGTATTGCTGTCTATTTTAGTCATGCGTCAGACTTACTCGCTCCTAACACAACTAGACAAAATTTTATTATACAATTTTTTATTATTATAAAATATCTAAAATACCCTTAAACGTTATAGTTCAGATTCAAGTCAACACTAACATTTTTTTTACCTTTTTCCTCATTACACAAACTAGGCCACCCAAGAGAGTACTAGAAGTAAAGAGATTCTTGAAATCTCCCTCAAAAGCTCATCAATAAACACATTATTAATGGGATATCATATTTTAATATGGTGTTATTATACAAATCTACCCAAATATAATATAACAAATACAAAATTACTTAACTTTATAAAAGTTATATCTACCGATCGGACACGCGATAGGGTATACATTATACTGCAAAAAGGTGATAGGACACACTGATGTATTGATTCATTAGAAATTGTGTCCTATTAATCAAAGCATATGATAGGCACATGATAGGGCACGTGCCCTATCAATCGGACACATGGTCGGACATGATAGGGCAGGTGCCTTGTCAGACTTGTACCGATCGATCGGACAATGATCGGGTAAGTGGTCGGATCATGATATTTTCAAAAGTCATATGAAAATTCTTGGAGAAGAATGATGTTTCTAAAAAAAAAAAGGTAATTATGTATCTTGTGTAGATACTAGATAAAAGGAGTGAGCATCTGTATTTTACTTTATCCATTCAACGTTAGATGAAATTCTTGAAGAATTTAAGTTGTATCTGAATGGCCCATAACCAGAAACCACAGTATAACTTCATAAAAACAACCCAGCTAGCAAATCAAGATTCAAAATGCCAAAGATTCCTGCAGAGTCTCACCTGAATGATATGGGATCCAACACCACCAGCACCTCCAAGAACGAGTATCGATTTCCCTTGAGAGAATCTAACGCTTTCGAGGCCTCCATAGGCGGTTTCAATGGCAAGAGGAAGAGAAGCAGCCTCTGCAAAATCAAGATTCATAGGCTTGATAGCCAACACTTTCTCCTCAGCAACTGTGTACTCAGCTAAACTCCCCAACTGCTTAGGCTTCTCCACTGCCTTCTCCACTATGTCTCCATAAACTTCATCTCCTTACTTGAACTTCTTCACCTTGCTCCCAGTTTTCACCACCTCACCAGCAACATCGTATCCCAGAACAATCTGATCACGTTTTTGCGAAACTCAGATTTCGAATTTGAACAAACCATTCAGCAATTGCAGAACTAAAATTACCCCAATAAACCTAATTACCAAGCTAAAATTACCCAAATTAATCACCAACAAAATAGAGAAATGCAGAAAATCGTAACGCAGAGAGAGAGAGAGAAAAACCTAGTTACCAAGGTGAAATTACCCAAATTAATCACTAACAAAATAATGAAATGTAGAGAATTATATGCAGAGAGAAAAACCTAATTACCAAGCTAAAATCACCCAAACTAATCACCAACAAAACAGAGAAATGCAGAAGAATTATATGCGGATAGAGAATATTATACCGGTAAATTTCGTGTTTGATTCAAGCCATTCTGCAATTGCGGCACTAAAACTACTCCAAACCCTAGTTCCGAAGCTAAGATTGCCCAAATTAATCATCAATAAAACAGAGAAATGCAGAGAGAGAAAATTATACCGGTAGAGGCGAATCGATGCCCTTGAAGTAACCATTCCGCCTCCTGTAATCGATAGGGTTAAGAGCGGCGGCGACAACTTTGATCAAAACTTCATCATCGTTGGGCTCTGGAACTGCAAAACTCGGATCGATCTTCATCACTTCGACGCCGCCATACTCGCTATAACACCACGCCTTCAATAATCAATCAAACTTGACACTCGAAAACAAGCTCAAACTCTTTGTGATTAATGGAGAGTGATTCAGAAAATATCTGATAATGGAAGACATCATCATCTTATGCTTAGCTACATGACTGGAGAGATGGCAATAGATCCCCCCTGTCCAAATCACGTAAGATCCAGATCCTTTTTATCCAATATATACAATTTTAAAAATAAATAAATATAAATAATATAACAAACAACACACACCTTAAATAATTAACAAATACCGATCAAAACCCCCCCCCTAAAAATATATTATAATAATTTTTATAATTAAAATATTTTTTATTATCATATCTAAAATATTATATTTATATTATTCTTACTTTAAAATATTACTTATTACATTATTTTTTTATTTATTGAGTCTTTAGAAAAAATACTTAAACTAGTAAATCTAATTAATAGAAAAGACGCGGAAAACAATGGACACCCAAGCGAAAAACGAGGAAGTTTGGGTTGGGAAAAGACCAATAAATAAATAATCATATTTAAATTTTTTAAAATTTTTTAAAAAAAGATAACCACCTCCACACCTCCAAGTAAGTTTTAATAGGATATCATGGTTTTTTTCTTTTTTTTTATATGTAAATATTTTTTATAATATACATGAGTAGTAGTTTGATTTTTTTAATGATAGTAATGCTCTTATAGATTATCGTATTATCGTAGAATTAATTAACTTAGTTAAATTTTAATTGATTTAGATTTTTTTATTAATTTTTTGTTAGTTTTCTTTTAAAAATTTATGGATCCTTATTATTTCGATTGATTCTTGAAACCCTCCCCTAAGACTTTTTTTTTTTTCTTTTGTAATCCTAATGTTGAATGATACACTTGAGATATTATTTTAAACTCATTGAATTTTTGATCTCATTTTAATAAAAATTTTTTATACATTTTGATATCTCCACACCCAACGAGAATAAAAAAAAAAAAAATAAAAAAAAAAAAAAAAATATAGATAGAACCAATTTGGAAATAAAAAATAAATAATAAACCACGAAATTTAATTGTGATCCGATAAAACTTTCTAAATACGGTATACTTCAAATACTAATTTTAACCTTTCTCATTGGCTGTGTTGCTCATGTGGAGTCAATCCTTTTTGATATTTTCACTATACACAAAATAAAAACATCAAAAAATTTTTTCATCTTTTTTTTTTCCTACATGACTCCCGTCGTATTCTCTGATTCAATTATGCAAATTCATTATATGATCAATTTTGTTTGAATTTATTTTTTCTGTTTGATGGGGTTGGGTCGGGTCGCACGTGAAGCTTAAAGTTATGAATAATTTTAAGAATTCCCTTATATCATGATACTCATAAAAAATATCTTATTTTTTTATTTGTTAAAGTTTGAAAATAAAAATTAACGAATTTTTAAATTTAACATAATTTTTTTTATTAAAGTTTGAAAATAAAAATTAAGGAATTTTTAAATTTAATATAAAATTAGATATTTTTGATAGTTATGAAAATTATTGTGATTTAACCATCAAAAGTATGATGTCCAAAAGAAAACTGCTTTAATTTTAGAAAAATAATACAAAAAATAGGTTTTGCAAACATTAAAATACTTTAAAAAATATTTAAAATAAACACTTGCAAACACACTCTAAATTGAGATTTCTTATAAACACTATAATTTACCTCAAATTTAGTAAATATGAAAAAAGTAGGGATATTATTATTATTATTATTATTATTAATTTGGCTATGTTCAGTGTTGTTATTGAAGTAATATTTTTGTTTCTTTCTTTATCCCAAGCAACTATGTTGGAAATTTGTGAAACAAACTATTAGATTCATTATGTCATATTGAAGGAATCAAATTTAATTAAGTATAATAAATATTTGTATCTATATGGAATGTGGGATTAGGCCAAAACTATGAGATTTATTTAGTAGCTCGCACTAATAATATATATATATATTTCCTTTTAATTAAATCAAACCCTTATATAATTAAATAAAGATCTTCTATAAAATCACTACAAAAAACCTCGGAGCAATCTATTACATCCTTAACCGAAAAATACATATTATATAAAACATAATGGCACATCCCATTGACGATTTTATAAAATCAAACAAACAAGTCATCATCATCGTGATTGGGATCGTCGTCATCTCCCTCATCAGTTGGCTTTTGCTACGGCTGTGCAACGGTCGGAGCAACCGCGATAACAAGGCGAGGAACGGTGGCTCCGCCGCATAACGGCGGAAGTGGACCGGGAGTTCGGGTTGACGATATTGTTTAGAGGTTTTTTGCATGGATAGTATACATTTTTACTTTGTTAGTCGTATTTTTGATTAATTTGGGTTTGCTAGGGGATTGTCGAATATTACATTTATTGGTTTATTTTGATAGTATAATTTTGTAATTTTGTTTAAGTCCCATTTGAAAAAAATTAAATAAAAATGCTATTATTGTGATTCCGACCTTTCTACTTTTAAGTTGTAGAATTTTCTCTCCCAGCCTTTAATTCATATTCATAGATCGAATATTCTAAATAAAAAATAATACTATGTCTTGAAGGCATGAGTATAATCTTGAATCTTAAAGATAAGAAAAAAAGGATTGGCACGAAATGTTCGACACAAAATTGTAGAGTAATAAATAATGTCTTATTTTAAATTTCCATAATGCCACGTGACCAAAGATATAATTATTAATTCCTATATATTTCCAGCTACAACAAATGATTATATTAATTGAAGAAACAAAAGACTAAAATAGACTTTAAGGGAAAAAAAATCCCCTGAATTATTATATTTCTATGAAACGATGCATTACATCCAACGTTATTTTTTCGTCAATGTACATCTCGCGTAGTGATTATTTTACATCTGTATTGTCTCGAGGAACAATTTTAAGGATATGACAAATCACCATATATCTTTAATACTCTCACCGTCTCAATTATCTCGTTTATTTTGGTAGCGTTGTTTTTTAAGAAGAATTGTTAGTTGTGCGTAGAATGATGTAAAGTTGTGGGTCCTATAAAAAGTTAAGTGTAATAAATTTTTAAAAAATGAAACCAAACATTATATTTGGGACGGCCTGATATAAAAAACTGTAATACCCCGGATATTTCTAATAAAATCGATTATTATTTCTGAGTAAATCCCTAATGGAAACACAATTTCGTCAGATTTAATTATCGACGCATTTTGAGTAATTACGAAGTATTTTGAGCATTTCACGAAATTTGGATAATTTCGAATTTTATATCGGCACGCCTATTATTATTATTATATATATATATATATATATATATATATATATATATATATGTGTACCTCGAAATTTTTATACGTACGATTGAGCCGAATTTTCGATACGGAAATTAGTTATTAATATGTATATACTTATATATGTATATATATATACTTACATATACATATGTATACTTAAATAATAAAAAGGGGAGAATGGCAGAGAGTTTCATTTCCACCGCCCCTTCACCCACTCTCTCTCTCGCTTCTCGCTTTCTCGCTGCCATACACACAGCCACAAACACACGCAAGGTTGGAAGGAAAGATCTTATCAAATATTGAAGAGAAGCTGCAATTATTTGGCTACCTTCTTTCCCATTGGCTCAATTAGAGGTCGTCCACGTGCTCGCATCGGTAAGGGAGAGGAAGGGGAGTTTCATGACGATGGGGAGCTCAAGTGAGGGATACATATCACAGTAGAAATCGATCCCTTTCCCCTTCCTCCCTCCAAAATTATCTCCAATTTCTCCATCGACCTCTCAATCGTTCGAGTTCCCGGAGTCCAGTAACCCACCCCCCCTTTTTTTCTTTCTTTTTCGAATCCGCGGTGGCCGACTAGCACGAGTCTCGCCGCGTCCGAGAGAAAAGCGAAGAAGGTAATCTTCTCTCCTTGTTAAAGAGCTCCTGTACTCATTTGTCAAGCCTTGGATATTAAACCAAGAATGTAAACTTTCCCCCCTTCATGTAATGAAACGTGTTATTTCTTTTTGTTTTTGTTATTTCAAGTTTCATCTAATGTTGATGATCGATAGCTTCAATTTAATCTCCTGGTATGACTAGCTGCATTATGTCGATCTCATTGATGAGTTGGGACCGTGAATGTCCCTTATAAACCTGGAAATTTGCAGTATATATATGGTCCTCTAAGTGTTTGATATAAAGCCTAAGACAAGTTCTTAGCTATGAATCTGAAATAATGCTTGGTAACTGCCATCCTGAGCCCGAAATCTATGTCCCCTACCTAACATAGAACTTGGCAAACCAAATACCATAAGGAAGCCCTCCGTACGAACTCTACAACGCCGCGAGCCATTCGAAAATCGGACCCCGAACCTAGGAGTTGTTCGCTGCCATAGATGGCTTCCCCAAACTGCCTTGAGCTACGGCAGTGAACCCACCCTGTTCAAACAACTCCCGACCACTCTAAAATCGAATAACGCCTATCGAAATTCACAACTATGGAAAGCCACTTGTATGGGCTTTCCAACGCATCTTTCGGATCCTAAAACCGACTCTCGAGCAAGAAGTTACATCCCGTTAAAAACTGCCCAAAATGTCTACGAAACCCAGATTTTTTCTTGCAAAGGAAAAATCTGCTCATCACGCGAACTTGCGACGCGATTTCCGACCGGAGTAACGAAAAACAATGCCCAAGGCCTATACCATTGCAAACCTTGTACTTCTAGCTTCTCAACGCACCTATCGGTTCATGAAACGGAAATCGGACCAAGGAATTATTCGCCGTCGAAGAAGAGTCGCTGCACTGCCTTCTTATGTTTCAAGCTGCGGAGCAGCACATTTGAGCGTTTCTAACACATTGTTTATTCTCCGGAACACTTGAAAACTCATACCTTTGGGAAGTAACTACTACAGGCTTTCCAACGCCGTTGGCCTCTCGAGATTTGGAGCTCGGACCAAAAAGTTACGCCCTGTCAAAAACGCCTACTCAAAACTGCCGGGTTGGCGGAAACGTGAGCAACGAAGTCTCCGACCCGATTTTCATGACCCGACCGAACTCATAATTCTCTAAAACTGACACCCACGCAAACCTTGATAAACAAGGTTTCCTAAACATAGCTTCGATCGCAAAACCGAGCTCCGATCGAAGAGATACGCTCACTCAAACATCGACCAGAAGCTGTCCGGAAAATGCCGAACCCAGAAAATTTCTAAGTATGGAAATGAGGCTTGGCTCCACCCGTTTGGGGAGACGTTTCGCGAACAGATCTCAAACCCATAAACCCCAAGCCCCGTACTGTATCGAACCTTGTCATTCAAGGAATATCCAGAACTTTTCCGTTCGTCAATTGGAGATCGTATCAAGAAGTTACGGATCGACGAAAAGGCACCACCGAAACGCCATCCTTCCCGGGATGTGCTGAACCCCCAACTTTAGAATAGCCTAGGAGCTTCGTCCCTTCTCGAAACTCACCGAGACTTATACCGATAGAAATCTGAGTTCGATGGCTTTCCAAAACCATGCCCGACGCGTAAAATGGAGTTCGGACGAAGAAGATACGAGCTTGCGAAATACTGCTGGCAGAACTGCCACGAACTCGCCGATGCAAGTTCGGAGGCCAGTTTCGATGTCGTAACGACGCCCGATCGGAAAACTTACTTCTACAGACTTGTAACCCTCCTGGGGCAGAATCTACACGTGAACTTTCGTCAAAGACCGACGGTCGGATCGTCCGAAAATAAAGCCGAAAGTTGCTGCGAATATCACTTCCAAAAATACCATTAACCTCAAATATCCCTTCAAATGCCAAAGTCAAATTATTTACCTAATGAGGAGAGAATGCTATGAATACGTGAACGAGTTGTATCCGGGCAAGATCTTTAAAGATGAATTTTATTATGTCGAAGAAAATAGCGAGGAAAAATCCGCCCTTCGTAATCAAAAATCCTAATTGCTAGAGACAAACTTTGTGTGATAGAATTCGATAAATCTTAGGACTTTGGGATTTTACCCTAACCGAAATTAGGTCTCTATTGTAGGACCCTCTGAAAAAGGCGGTAACCTCGGAAAAGTCATGCGGATAATATTATCGCGCCACGAGGTGGGTAATATTTTCGTAAAAGTTATTTTTGAAGTTAATGAGCTCTGTAAATTACTTGTTTATCCATGAAAGTCTTTGTGCATTTATACTTGTTTAATGCTCCCGAGATCGATCGAGATCCTTGATTAATCTAAAACATTAATCAATGATTGTGTACACGTTGTTAGTTACTAGTGGACTGATCCCCACTAAGTGCTAACCAAGATACGGGACCCCCTGAGTTACGACTTTAGGGGCCAGGGTTCCCGGGAAAGTAAGTGGGACCCCCCCCCCGAGTTACGACTTTAGGGGCCGGGGTTCCCACATAAGTAAGTGACACCCCCCGAACTACGATTCTAGGGGCCGGGGGTTCTCACCGTAAGGAGTAACGGTTAAATGTGACACGAGATGTGCGCACCCAATGATAAATGTTTTGTATGCTTGGAGCAGTTTCCTTTTTTAAAACCCTCCAAGTCATACCTCATGCATGGATAAAGCTGTTTTTAAACGTGTTTCAAACCGCCTCTACCCATTGAGTACACTAGTACTCGGCCCAAATCTTTTTCAAAAACATTTTCGGAGTTGAGCGGTACATTTGCGGGACGGATGGAGTCGAGGGCGAGGGTTACCGTTTGATATGCTAAATTCCACCGTGCTTAATTGATACTTGCGCACGTAATTGTTTTGCTACTCGTCATTTTAAACTTGTCTTCATGATTATTGAACTAGATTTCTTTTATGTGCTCAACACTTGTTTCATTTTGATAAATCTCGGCGTTGGAATTTCCCTGAAATAAATTTCTTGAATTATTCTGTATTATCCTCTAATTATAAATACTCGTTGATTTATCCGCATTCACCACACCCAGTCACACGCCCTTTTATGAAAATCGGGCTGTGACAATTTGGTATCAGAGCAGTTCGTTCCGCTCCGGACCTAAAACGTCGTTCGAGGAAATCTAGACTCGATTCCCTAGATTTCAAGATTGTTCCGCTTTTGAAAATCAAAAGTGCATTTCATGTTAGTCTAGAATAGGACCTCTGGACTATTATGATATTCGACAACCCTCGGCTCGCCGTCGCAGTTCCCTCGACTAAAGGTATATTCTTCTAAAGTCTTATTTTAAAATTTGCTCTTGAAAGTACGCGCAAAATGGTATTTGCTTGAAAGGAAGCATGAAATGAGAAAGTTGTCATGTTGAGTTATGTTGAAATCACATGACCTAAAGAATAAAATTATGGTCGTACTGGAAAAGTCCACTCGGCAAAAGGAACTCGTGTTCATTAATGCTCTATGAGCTCATATGGTAAAGTTTTATGAAAAGAAAGGTTTTCATAGTGGGACCTATGTGTCCCTGAAGCTAAGGTGAAATATGATCATACGATTTTAAAATCTTTTTGACAAAGAAAATGTTTTCGACGGATAATTTGGATTTCCGTTGACGAGAGTTTCTGAAACTATATGGTTATGTTATGATGATGGCATGGTGTGTTGATGACATCTTCCAACTTCCTTACTGCTTTTATGATAATACACTGATACGGTTGAACACTAGTTCACGGATTACTGCAGATTAGATTACTTGAAAACAAGATTAGTGCTCTAAGTATTACTTAGCTGACTGGAATGATGAGAACCTAGTCAGTATATTGACACCACTGACATATTCGGTGCAATACTTTTGATGTTGGAGCTTCACACTCTCTTCTTTCGAATGTGGCCTAATGAACCTAGATGCTGAAAGAACAAATCGTGATCTAGAATTGGACGGAACTAATAGGACAATGACTTCTAGGCTTAATTGCTTTAACCTAGAACTGAACCTCAGCGGCAAGATTTTGGCAGACATGTATGTTACCTCTACGAAATCTTAGGAATGGGCCGGCTAACTGAAAACTATGCCACATAGTTTGACATGATAGGAATATTATTCCTCAATCCCTCGAAAGGGAAGAAAGGATTTCTCGCGATGTAAAACTGGATGGAGGAGTTCCATCCATCTCTCTATGAGAACCGCCAAGATGATCAGTGGATCGAATTGTCAAAATTTTCTAGTCAGCTCTGCAAGATATGACGAGACACAAGAGGTCATAGAGGCAAGCTACAATCCCGTTTTATGAGATCTTTTGAAGTTCTTGAGAAGATAGATCCTAACAAGTGGACAACAATAACAACATAGATTTTATTCTCAATTTCCGTTATAGCAAAATATTTGACACCGATCAAGAGTCGAAACTTGCGTAGAAGAGCAATCACAACATTTCCCAATGCTTGAGATACTAGACGGCATGTGGATAAATAATTGCGCTTGATGCGGTTCACGAAAAGCAAGACGGATGAATTTGATACTGTTGTCTCATAATACTTGGTCATGTACAGTCATTCTCGAGAGATTATATAAGGAAAGCATTTTTATCTTAAGGGAGTAAGGACGATGGAGACACGAATCACGAGGAATCAACATTAGGTTCTAAGTAGATGGTTAGGAAAAATATCCTCTATCTCCTTGATTTGCTCAATATGTTGTCAAAATTTTCATTTGATACGAATCATCCAAACTTTTGCAGAGAAATTGGGCCTTGTGTTTTCGATGGTCCAGAATCTCCTTGATAACTATACCACTTTCTTGAACTTTGTAAATGTCTTCTCATAGACGACTCCTTATTTATAACCAGTCATCAATTACCATGTTTATTTTTACTTGATTATGTGTTGTTTGAATTTTCTTTTCAACAACGCATCACCTTTATAATTGTTGTTTCTTTCCTTGAGTAAAAATTTGAATTTTACCATACAATTCTATCAGAATAGTTTTGTTTCGCTTTGAAATTGAAGGATCTTTCATGTAAGTCTAGACTAGAATCACTAGACTTGAAAGTTAGTAAGCTATTATGAGCACTTCACTACCCATCCTCAAAAGAAATTTTTGTGAAAACGTGAACATTACTCGAGTTTTCAAACTTTTGTATGTTTGGGATTGCAAGCCCATATTACTCAGTTTCAGAAAGAGTGTCGTTTGATTTTCCCATCCTTTTGACTTAGCTTCAGTAAAAGGGAAAAATTTGAGTTTCCTAATCCCTTGGTACAGTTCTACTTAATGTACAATTCAAATTGATTAATGAATTGTTTTATTCGATTCCCTCAACCATTGTGACTCAGAAACACCTTTGTGACTTAGAAGCTATAAGTTCAGAAAAGTGATCTTGTAGTTGGAGCAACACACTAGATAACGCGCCTTCATCCCTTGTAAGTTTGACTTTTGGTCTAAACAAGGGTAGAATGATTATGAATAAAGGTTCTAGATTGCTTATAGAAGATAGAGATTTAGTCGGACTCATCTTGTGAGTCACATTATAGATTAAGATCTTTATAAATGACGAGAACATTAACATGCTTAACAATTTAAGCACATTGTGAGAATCAAAACGATGAGACAAACTAAGAGGTGGCAGTAAGGACCACAAGGCATCACCATTTGATGGAGTACCTCCGCAGTGGGAAGCTCGTGGAATGGCTCAAAATCAAGATGTACTTATCTACTATCAATTAACAGATTTACTAGAAATCAAAATTTCACTCCAAACGATGGCTCTTCAAATCCACCATCCGCGCAACTCTACGATAGATGTCCTACCAAGTACATGATACTTCGAGTGCTACTTTCTCACAGCTTAAAGCTGAAGGAATAATAGGGTTTACAGTAAGGCTACCTTCCTCCTGGTGTGTTGTCGCGGCTCCGATTGTTGCTCCTGTGTCAGATCTTCTGATCTGTGTCCCGGCCTTTTTCTCCCTCCGGGTGGTCGGAGATCTCGAAGAAAATAAATTTATTCTCTCTCTATAAACTCACGCCTATTTCGAAAATAAGAATGAATTCGTGTGAGTTTCTGAACTGAATACTAATATATATAGGCTTCAAAAACCTATATAATATTAATATATTTGTAGCCCATTAATTTAATTATAATCCAATGGGCTTCTATTAAATCAGCCCATAATATAATTAATTAATTTATTGGACTACTAATATTTATCAATTAATTGGCCCAGCCAATTAATTCCAGATAAATAACATTATTAAATAATGTAAAAATACATTAATCCATTAATAATGAATTCTGAGAGATAATAAATTACTAGACAACTAATTGGGCCAGATCAGGGATCCAATACAAGAAATAAAGCTGGGCCTCCAATTAATTAATTATCCATGCTCAGCCCAGAGCAAAATTAATTAATTAACACAGATTCATTCCACTAGAGAATCCGTGCTGACTTACCCCTTTATCCCAATTTGAGCAAGGGCTTGTATTTTAGACTTAATCGATCTCCGTATTTAAGATAGAAATATCCGTTAATTAATTAAGCTTACTGATTGCTTAAATTAATTAACATCTTATATTCCTGAGTAGTACCACTCGACCTTATTAACACACCTGAACTTAATCAACCGGTCGGGTTTAGTGTGCTAATCCTTTCGAGTTCCTCAGGGGATATTATCAACCCATTCCTGGGATACGGTTGCAAGATACAGACAACCAGCCTGAGCCACAAATGACTACTAACACCCAAGATACGTAGATCCGGTCGCTCATTGGACGTTCACCATAGTAGGTCAAAGTGATAGATAGTCAAATGCACTCAATTCGAAGTCTTACCAAGCTTAAGACTAGCTAAGTCACCGAGATCTTGGTTTTCCACTAATGTCGGCTTAGGAAAACACATCTCACCGTGATCCGTCAATACACCACCTTAAGTGTACCGGTAAAGACAAGCGCCTAAGACAAGCCACTTCTTATCTAAATCGGCAGCTTAAACCGACAACTTCATCCTTAAGTTGTCTCAGCTGTGTTAACTGTTTATATCTTGTCAGTTCAACCAATTTGTGTTGTCTTCTGTGATACCCGACACACCACACAAATCTAACTTTTATACAAGATAAAGGATAACATGTGCAAATATACATATTTATCGAGATAGGAGAATAAAACAAGTGGTAAGGATAAAAACACATTGTATACAAGCATAAAAAGTGCTTCCAAGATACAAAATCCCAACAATTCTCCCACTTATACTAAACCAAACTTTTAGTATACAATGTGTCGGTTCTAGGTACAAACTAGTACCCCGTTATCTATCCTATCTATCACGACATCTTCTCCCACTTATACAAAAGTTTCGTAGTCCTAAGTGGGGGCATCTCTACCATCCCAAAGCCACAAACATGCTTCTCGTAAGCCGGGAGTGGTAAGCTCTTCGTGAAAGGATAAGCTAGGTTTACTTCGGTTCCAATTTTGTCAATCACCACGTCACCTCGATTTACGAATACTCGTATAATGTGGTACTTCATGTCTATGTGTTTAGACGCCTTGTGAGATCTAGGTTCCTTTGAATTTGCCATCGCACTCCGAGTTATCACAATAAATTGTGATAGTCTTAGGCAAGTTCGTAACAATATCAAGATCCCGGAGGAAATTCTTGAGCCAAACCGCCTCTTTCGAAGCTTCCAGCGCCCACATACTCGCTTCCATGGTTGAGTCCGCAATGCATTTACGCTTTGCACTCCTCCATGAGATGGCTCCACCTCCCAAGGTAAACACATAACCCGAGGGAGACTTCTACTCGTCTCTCGTCGCCTAGAAATCCGATTCTCGTATAACCCAAAGACACTAGATCGTCTGACCGGTAAACAAGCCTATAATCTCTAGTCCGTTTAAGGTACTTGAGAATATGCTTGACCCTTGATCCGAGTTGTTCCTTTCCGTGGTTAGACCGATATCTTGAGACCATGCCTACAAAGATATGAGATATCTTCTCTCGTACAAAGCATCGCATACATGAGGCTACCGGCAGCGGAAGCATATGGTACTAGCCTCATACTTTCTATCTCTTCAGGGCGTTTTTAGGGCACTGATTCTTGGATAGAAAAATGCCATGTCCCGAAAGGTAATCGAACCTATCTTGGCATTTTGCATGCTAAAACGAGCAATAACGGTGTCAATGTAGGACACTTGTGACAAGCTTAACATCCTTCTTCCGGCGATCTCGAATAACATTGATCCCAAGGATGTAAGCAGCCTTCACCTAAGTCCTTCATTTGAAACTACTCGGATAACCACGTCTTTACGTCCCGATAACACTTCAACATTATTGCTAATGAGAAGGATGTCATCTACGTAAAATGCAAGAAACACCACCGATCCGTTAACACAAATACGTTACACACACCTCGTTAGGACGAGATACAAATCCATAGGATTTGACTACCTCGTCGAAAACGCCGGTGCCATAACCGGAATCTTGCTTAAGTCCATGAATAGACTTCTTAAGCTTCCAAACTAGATGCTCTTCGCCCTCCTTCACATAACCATCCGATTGTTTCATGTAGATGTCCCTACCTTTTTCAAGGTGACCGTTTAGGAATACGGTTTTGACATACATTTGCCGGATCTCGGTTTCATGTGAGCTGATATGGCAAGGAGAATCCAAATGGAGTTGATCATTGCTATAGGCGAGAAGGTCTCTTCGTAATCGATACCTTCTTTCCGGGTAAAACCCTTCGCCACTAGCATGGCCTTAAACGCCATGATCTCTCCATACGGTCCTCTCTCTTTCTCTTGTATACCCACTTACTACCAATAGCATTGCAGCCCTCAGGTAGTTCAGTGATCTCGTATACATCCATATCAGTTATGGACTCAAATTCCGAGTCCATGGTGATTCTCCATGAATCTGCATCTACATCTCCCACTGCTTCGTTGTAAGTCCAGGGATCCACGGTATCTTGTTCATCTACCGAGAGATAATTAAACGTCTCCCTAGTGAACATGTACCGATCAGGTGTAAATATCACCCTCCCACTACGTCGAACAGTGTCAGGAGCTGTGTTAACAGATTGTGCAGTTCCTCATGGAGTACTATCTTGCACAACTGGCTGTTCAAGTGGAACTCGACCACCTTGTAATTCCTCAAGGATGATGTCGACTCGAGATTTATGGTTACTAATGTAATCCTCTTCTAAGAACCGAGCGTTAGGGCTAACAACGATCTTTCCGTTCTTTAGGATCATAAAAGTATCCATCCTTCGTTTCCTTCGGATGCCTTATGAACAACATCACTTCGAACGTGATTCCAATTTGTCGGCCTGCTATTCAAAGACATAAGCGGGATAACCCCAAATCCTTAAGTGGTGCATACCGGGTTTGTGCCCGCTCCACAACTCGAAAGGAATCTTTTGTACCGACTTGGAATGCACACGGTTCGGCAAGTATCTTGCAAGTCTCTAGGGCATATCCCCGAGAGGAAACCGGCAAAGTTGCATAACTCATCATCGACCGAACCATCTCTAAGAGACTTCGGTTCCTTCTCTCTCGACACACCATTCCGCCGAGGCATGCCCGTGCTGTCGCTACGGATGTAATCCCACATTCGTCAAGTAGTCCTTGAACTCGTTGGATAGGTATTCCCTACCACGATTAGATCGCAGTGTTTTGATTTCTTTACCTAGCTTCTTCTCCACTTCGCCTTGAATTCCTTAAAGGTTTCAAAGCAATCCAACTTGTGGCGAAGAAGGTAAACATATCCATACCTCGAGTAATCGTCGTAAATTTGACGAAGTACTCATACCCTCCACGAGCTTGTGTAGACATAGGCCCACACAAGTCGAGAATGTATCAAACTTAATACTTCGTGGCTCTATAACGCTTAGCCTTGAAAGGCCTAGTCATCATCTTTCCTTCCAAACGGGTTTCGCAAGTTGGAAATGGTTCAATCTTGGAGAGACTCCAATAATCCATATTCCACCAACCTCGAGTCCTGTTAAGATTGATATGACCTAGTCTTAAGTGCCACGAGATAAGTTTGGTTTACCTCGAGAAGATTCTTTCCTCTTCTTAGGATTTGATGATGAGGAAGCAACATTAACGAATTACGCGGATTACAAGTAATAGTATATAAAGATCCGTTTAATAGCCCAACACGAGATGAAATCATCGTCTTTCATGATAGAAACTTCACTATCAAAACTTGATTTATAACCATCCATGATGTAGAGTTTTGAAACGAGAAATTATGTTTCGCCTAAACTCGGGCACATATAAAACATCTTTAAGTACTAAAACGGAACTATCAAAAGATAGATGTAGATCTCCAATGGCAATTGCAGGGAACTCTCGATCCATTGCCCATTGAGACTACCACCTCACCATCGCTCAATTGCCTTTTCGCAAGAAACCTTGCAAGGTGTAACAAACATGATCGGTTGCCCCGAATCCACTACCCATTCATGGGTAGAAGAGGAAACCGTAACGTTTCGATTACAAGAGCGACTCGCGTCTCTTTCTATTTTGCCTTGACATCTCGGATTATAATTCTTCCAAGGTGTCCTTTCTTACCATTCTTGAAGAACCTTCCTTTCTCCTTTGACATTTGCATGTCGCCGGTAAGGACCGTCTTCTTACTCCCACTGCTCTTCTTGAAATGTCCACCCTTTCTGTTCTTTTCTGGTTTCCGCATTTCAGATGATTCCTTGAACTACTAAGGATATTCAAGACTTGAGCACTCTTGCCCTGTTCTATAACTTCTTTGACCGCTACCAAAGATTTGAGTAATATACTCATAGTAAACTCGTTCTTAGACATAGCGGTCCTAAAACAGAAGTTCATATAGGACCTTTGCAGAGCTTTTATTGGGAGAGGTAAGATATCTCTTCCACTTTATAAAATTATTTTAAAATCGTTAAACCCGTTAGGGTTTGGTTGGTGAGACTGTTTAGGAACTCGAAAAATAAAACATTCGAACAGACATATCTGAAAAATATAAATTAAAAGCACGTATAAAATTAATATTTGCACATAATTCGTAATTAACAATCATTGTAACCTTTTGAAAAACCAATGACGTTAAATACTCGAATAGCCCTAAAGATCACACTCGCAAGCCACTCGAGGTGGACGTTTACTCGTGTACCCCTAGCACCAAGCTATATACCTGGCTCTTTAATTCCAATCCACGCCTAGGTTCTTAAGACGAATGGAATTAATAATCCGATATCTCCGGACCATGTCACTATTAAAACGCGGAAGGGACTTCTCGGGAAGTTGTACTGCGGTGACATCTAAGCTTTGACCATTAATTTGACCGAATTAACATCAAATTCTCGAAATTGGCATACTTACGCGAACCATACCGCTTTCAATTTGATTTAATTAGCCATCTTATTTAATTATTATCCGCTAGAGTACTCGTGTTTACTAGGCACGCAAGCCACTCAGGTGGACGTTTACGGCTTCGCTCCCACTACTCAATAATAATTAAATATTATATTAGAAAACCCATCTCACAAAACTCGTGGTTCAAAAAATACAAGCAAGCCACTCAGGTGGACGTTTACTCATATAATTGTTCCACTTTTGTGTAGGGTCCAATTAATGGAGGTCCAATTAAGTGTTTAATATCCAAATTAATGGAATCTAATTAAACATTTAATTTAAATTGCTTAGTCTTTTTATTCAAAAGGTTTGTAACGAATTATGCAATATCACATAATTCCTAAAGCATGCAATTTCTAAGCGCATATAATAAAACGTGCTCGCGAAAAATAAAATATGCTTTAGCAACGACATAAATCCTATTTACATGCTTTTCTAGGCGCAATTAATCACATAATCGCATGCTAAAGCATAATTAAAAATAAATACGCAAATAGGAAATTTAAAATCGTTATCGGGCTTTAAAATACGTAATTCCTAATATTACATTGCCCGATCAAAATACAGATCTTCGAAATCTTGAAAATCTTCGAATCTGGAAACTGCGTCGAAAATTGCATCGAGCTGTCGTCGCCACGTCATCGGGGGGCCCGCCACGTGGCGGTGCACACGCAGCGCCTAATCAAGAAGGGCCGACGTGGCGCGCCACGTCGGCGTCTTCTTCAACAAAAATCACGCCGGAAAAATGCGCCGCCGCCGCCGCGGCGCAACCGTCGTCGGCCGATACGCCGCCTCCCCAGCCCGCGCCGCCACCTCCCCGACCCAGCCGCCGCCTGAAACGCTCGGCTGCAGCCGCGCGGAATGGCGGCCAGTGATGGCAGCGGCTGGCGCGACGCACGCAGCAGAGCCGCGCGCGCCGCGCCTTCCCGGCCAAGCCCGGAGTTCCGCCACCGTCCTCGCCACCCCCTAACATCCTCCGGACGTCCGAACGTGGAAACGCCGGCGATTTCGGCCACAAGAACGGAATTGCGCAATAAATCGCGCCTCCGCCGCCGCCGCCTTCGCCGCCTTAATTCTTCATTTCCGAGCCGCGATTCGATCAATTGAAAGAGGGGAAACGTAATTGGAACACTCACGACCACCGGGTAACGGATTCCGGCCGAGATTAGTTCCTCAATTTCCCGAATTTCAAACGATTCGCCGGAACGAATTCATAACGAAGCACTTACTTCGGACGTCAATTCCGGTCGCATCCGGGATCGGATGATCCCATACGACCTATCAACGCGAATCTCGTAACACGAGGATTCCATAGGTCCAAGCCTATCGGAAATCCGACCCCGGAACCGCGGGAATCGCCGCCGCAAAATGCGGCGGAACCCTAGAAAACTAGGGTTTCCGACCAATTTGGGAATTTCTCGGACAACACGACCACTTCTCCTTTCCGACGCTATTCTGGACAAACCGGAAATCGGAATGGGTCGTGTGACCTATCCGAGACGAAGCTAACGGATCGGAAGGATACCGCAGCACGCGCCCTCACGCGCCGTCGCAAGTCGGCGGTCGTGTTCCGCCGGAAACTAGGTTTTCGCCCTTCCGCTCCGTCGCGCCTCGATTTTCGTGCCAATCGGACCAATTACAGTACAACAAACAGTACAATCACATAGCACATTGATCCTATCAACTACTCGTGGATTTTCTCACGAGAAAAACATTACATCGGGGTCAAAACAATGGCTCGCAGGCCGCCCCAAACACGAAAATAAGCCCGATAACGACGGAATAAAAACTAATTATGCAACAATCAGAGCCTAAACCTGGCTCTGATACCAATTGAAGGAATAATAGGGTTTACAGTAAGGCTACCTTCCTCCTGGTGTGTTGTCGCGGCTCCGATTGTTGCTCCTGTGTCAGATCTTCTGATCTGTGTCCCGGCCTTTTTCTCCCTCTGGGTGGTCAGAGATCTGAAGAAAATAAATTTATTCTCTCTCTATAAACTCACGCCTATTTCGAAAATAAGAATGAATTCGTGTGAGTTTCTGAACTGAATACTAATATACATAGGCTTCAAAAACCTATATAATATTAATATATTTGTAGCCCATTAATTTAATTATAATCCAATGGGCTTCTATTAAATCAGCCCATAATATAATTAATTAATTTATTGGGCTACTAATATTTATCAATTAATTGGCCCAGCCAATTAATTCCAGATAAATAACATTATTAAATAATGTAAAAATACATTAATCCATTAATAATGAATTCTGAGAGATAATAAATTACTAGGCAACTAATTGGGCCAGATCAGGGATCCAATACAAGAAATAAAGCTGGGCCTCCAATTAATTAATTATCCATGCTCAGCCCAGAGCAAAATTAATTAATTAACACATATTCATTCCACTAGAGAATCCGTGCTGACTTACCCCTTTATCCCAATTTGAGCAAGGGCTTGTATTTTAGACTTAATCGATCTCCGTATTTAAGATAGAAATATCCGTTAATTAATTAAGCTTACTGACTGCTTAAATTAATTAACATCTTATATTCCCGAGTAGTACCACTCGACCTTATTAACACACTGAACTTAATCAACCGTACGGGTTTAGTGTGCTAATCCTTTCGAGTTCCTCGGGGGATATTATCAACCCATTCTCGGGATACGGTTGCAAGATACGGCACAACCGCCCTGAGCCACAAATGACTACTAACACCCAAGATACGTAGATCCGGTCGCTCATTGGACGTTCACCATAGTAGGTCAAAGTGATAGATAGTCAAATGCACTCAGCTGAAGTCTTACCAAGCTTAAGACTAGCTAAGTCACCGAGATCTTGGTTTTCCACTAATGTCAGTTAGGAAAACACATCTCACTGTGATCCGTCAATACACCACCTTAAGTGTACCAGTAAAGACAAGCAGCTAAGACAAGCCACTTCTTATCTAAATCTGACAGTTTAAACCGACAACTTCATCCTTAAGTTGTCTCACTACTGTTAACTGTTTATATCTTGTCGGTTCAACCAATTTGTGTTGTCTTCTGTGATACCCGACACACCACACAAATCTAACTTTTATACAAGATAAAGGATAACATGTGCAAATATACATATTTATCAGATAGGAGAATAAAACAGTGGTAAGGATAAAAACACATTGTATACAAGCATAAAAAGTGCTTCCAGTATACAAAATCCCAACAAAAGCTTCACCTCTTCGCTAAGGAAGATGCGACTTTAAGGCACAACCTTTGAACACGAGTTAACGATTATATTAATACGATCATTGTTGACGATTCTTCAAGCCTGCATGCATAGTTAGAGGTAATCGTTGCGAAACAATTCCAAGAACTTAGTCTACTTGAGGTGGCAGATCAAGACCACCCGATGTTGAGGCAAATGATGCGAAGGCAAAGGAACGAGTAGGATACTACTAATTTACGATATCTTACTATAAATCCCTAAAGTATTTCTTCACGCGATTTCGAGTTAAGAGGAAGAGGACGTGGCAAGGAAAAGCATGTCACACCTACTCCGTCCTAAAGTTAGCATGTAGAAACGTTCCGTCGTAAGTCAAGTCAATCTAAGGATGAGGTCAACACATTCCCTACCAATTCGAGTAACGCTAATATCACGCGAAGAAAGTTCTACAGCTACACAATATTTTCGTGTTAGTCGCCTCACTCCCTATTACATATGATTCAGCCCAATACGCTGGGAGATTTACAAATGCAAACAATTACAGATTTCTTCCGGCGGATCACACGAAGAGTCAGAAATGACTATTTAAAACTTTAGAGTACGTAATAATTTCAGATCATAGTCAAACTTCGGCAAGTACCTTGCCTTAATAGAATGCGTCTATTACGAAAGCCATCAAGCAGTGATTGCCAAGGCTACTTGTGAAAATGTACATCACACGTAATGGGAAAATATTGAACAATAGTTAGTCCAAGGACATCTAAATGATCTTAATTAAGTTTGGACGTAAGACGTGAGGAAAGATCATTGCAAATGTATTGATACGAAGCCTTCCGATCATACCCAACTACTACTTCCCGGTAAGAAAAGGGCAAATACCTTACTATAATCTTTACGTTATGGAGAAATTCTGGTGGAGAGGCATGAAGAGAGACGTAGCGATGTTCGTAGAACGATGCCTTGCGTGCCAACAAGTTAAAGCCTTGCACCAAAGACCGTACGGGACATTGCAGCCACTACCTATTCCCGAATGGAAATGGGAGCACATAAACATGAATTTCGCAGTGAGTTTGCCGAGATCAGTTCGTGGAAACACTGCTATATGGGTCATAGTGGATCGCCTTACCAAGTCAGCACATTTCCTACCATTGCATATGAAGCTAGGGTTGGATAGATTTGCCAAGATATACGTAAAAGAAATAGAACGTCTTCACGGTGTACCTGTCTCCATCACATCCGACCGTGACCCGAGATTCACCTCATAATTCTGGCCTCGTCTGCATGAAGCGTTGGGTACAAAGTTGAACTTTAGCACCGCTTACCACCCCCAGACCAACGGACAATCAGAAAGAACAATTCAAGTACTAGAAGATATGCTGCGGGCGGTGATCACTGACAAAGGTGGAAATTGGGAAGACATACTACCTCTCGTGGAGTTTGCCTACAACAGCAGCCATCGGGCCACAATCGGAATGGCTCCGTACGAGGCATTATACGGTCGAAAATGCAGATCACCACTTTATTGGGATGAAGTAGGCGAAAGACAAATTTTGGGACCAGAATTGGTGCGACAAATGATCGAGAAGGTAGATGTGATCAAACGAAGAATCAAGGAAGCCCAGGACAGGCAAAAGTCGTATGCAGATAAACGTCGGACCAACCTAGAATTCATAGTGGGAGACAAAGTCTTCCTGAGAGTTTCCCCTTTCAAAGGGTGTGGTGCGATTCGGCAATAGAGGAAAGCTACGACCCCGTTTCATAGGTCCTTTCGAAATCTTAGAAAGAATTGGGCCCGTAGCCTAAAGATTAGCGCTGCCACCTAGTCTGGAAACATACATGATGTGTTTCACGTCTCACAACTTCGAAAGTACATTTTCAATCCAAAGCACGTGATCAACTATGACGAGGTAGTCCTAGCTCAAGATTTGAGTTACGAGGAGCGACCAGTGCAGATATTCGACCGAAAGACTCAGAACCTGAGGAACAAGCAGACCGCCCTGGTCAAAGTCTTATGGAGTCATCACGGACAAGAAAAAGCAACTTGGGAGTTAGAAAATAAGATGAGGGCAATATCCCGAGCTAGAGTTTCCGGACCCGTAAATTTCGGGACGAAATTTTCTTTAAGGAGGGTAGGATGTAATACCCCGGATATTTCTAATAAAATCGATTATTATTTCTGAGTAAATCCCTAATGGAAACACAATTTCGTCAGATTTAATTATCGACGCATTTTGAGTAATTACGAAGTATTTTGAGCATTTCACGAAATTCGGATAATTTCGAATTTTATATCGGCACGCCTATTATTATATATATATATATATATATATATATATATATATATGTGTACCTCGAAATTTTTATACGTACGATTGAGCCGAATTTTCGATACGGAAATTAGTTGTTAATATGTATATACTTATATATGTATATATATATACTTACATATACATATGTATACTTAAATAATAAAAAGGGGAGAATGGCAGAGAGTTTCATTTCCACCGCCCCTTCACCCACTCTCTCTCTCGCTTCTCGCTTTCTCGCTGCCATACACACAGCCACAAACACACGCAAGGTTGGAAGGAAAGATCTTATCAAATATTGAAGAGAAGCTGCAATTATTTGGCTACCTTCTTTCCCATTGGCTCAATTAGAGGTCGTCCACGTGCTCGCATCGGTAAGGGAGAGGAAGGGGAGTTTCATGACGATGGGGAGCTCAACTGAGGGATACATATCACAGTAGAAATCGATCCCTTTCCCCTTCCTCCCTCCAAAATTATCTCCAATTTCTCCATCGACCTCTCAATCGTTCGAGTTCCCGGAGTCCAGTAACCCACACCCCCTTTTTTCTTTCTTTTTCGAATCCGCGGTGGCCGACTAGCACGAGTCTCGCCGCGTCCGAGAGAAAAGCGAAGAAGGTAATCTTCTCTCCTTGTTAAAGAGCTCCTGTACTCATTTGTCAAGCCTTGGATATTAAACCAAAACGTGTTATTTCTTTTTGTTTTTGTTATTTCAAGTTTCATCTAATGTTGATGATCGATAGCTTCAATTTAATCTCCTGGTATGACTAGCTGCATTATGTCGATCTCATTGATGAGTTGGGACCGTGAATGTCCCTTATAAACCTGAAAATTTGCAGTATATATATGGTCCTCTAAGTGTTTGATATAAAGCCTAAGACAAGTTCTTAGCTATGAATCTGAAATAATGCTTGGTAACAGCCATCCTGAGCCCGAAATCTATGTCCCCTACCTAACATAGAACTTGGCAAACCAAATACCATAAGGAAGCCCTCCGTACGAACTCTACAACGCTGCGAGCCATTCGAAAATCGGACCCCGAACCTAGGAGTTGTTCGCTGCCATAGATGGCTTCCCCAAACTGCCTTGAGCTACGGCAGTGAACCCACCCTGTTCAAACAACTCCCGACCACTCTAAAATCGAATAACGCCTATCGAAATTCACAACTATGGAAAGCCACTTGTATGGGCTTTCCAACGCATCTTTCGGATCCTAAAACCGACTCTCGAGCAAGAAGTTACATCCCGTTAAAAACTGCCCAAAATGACTCGAAACCCAGATTTTTCTTGCAAAGGAAAAATCTGCTCATCACGCGAACTTGCGACGCGATTTCCGACCGGAGTAACGAAAAACAATGCCCAAGGCCTATACCATTGCAAACCTTGTACTTCTAGCTTCTCAACGCACCTATCGGTTCATGAAACGGAAATCGGACCAAGGAATTATTCGCCGTCGAAGAAGAGTCGCTGCACTGCCTTCTTATGTTTCAAGCTGCGGAGCAGCACATTTGAGCGTTTCTAACACATTGTTTATTCTCCGGAACCCTTGAAAACTCATACCTTTGGGAAGTAACTACTACAGGCTTTCCAACGCCGTTGGCCTCTCGAGATTTGGAGCTCGGACCAAAAAGTTACGCCCTGTCAAAAACGCCTACTCAAAACTGCCGGGTTGGCGGAAACGTGAGCAACGAAGTCTCCGACCCGATTTTCATGACCCGACCGAACTCATAATTCTCTAAAACTGACACCCACGCAAACCTTGATAAACAAGGTTTCCTAAACATAGCTTCGATCGCAAAACCGAGCTCCGATCGAAGAGATACGCTCACTCAAACATCGACCAGAAGCTGTCCGGAAAATGCCGAACCCAGAAAATTTCTAAGTATGGAAATGAGGCTTGGCTCCACCCGTTTGGGGAGACGTTTCGCGAACAGATCTCAAACCCATAAACCCCAAGCCCCATACTGTATCGAACCTTGTCATTCAAGGAATATCCAGAACTTTTCCGTTCGTCAATTGGAGATCGTATCAAGAAGTTACGGATCGACGAAAAGGCACCACCGAAACGCCATCCTTCCCGGGATGTGCTGAACCCCCAACTTTAGAATAGCCTAGGAGCTTCGTCCCTTCTCGAAACTCACCGAGACTTATACCGATAGAAATCTGAGTTCGATGGCTTTCCAAAACCATGCCCGACGCGTAAAATGGAGTTCGGACGAAGAAGATACGAGCTTGCGAAATACTGCTGGCAGAACTGCCACGAACTCGCCGATGCAAGTTCGGAGGCCAGTTTCGATGTCGTAACGACGCCCGATCGGAAAACTTACTTCTACAGACTTGTAACCCTCCTGGGGCAGAATCTACACGTGAACTTTCGTCAAAGACCGACGGTCGGATCGTCCGAAAATAAAGCCGAAAGTTGCTGCGAATATCACTTCCAAAAATACCATTAACCTCAAATATCCCTTCAAATGCCAAAGTCAAATTATTTACCTAATGAGGAGAGAATGCTATGAATACGTGAACGAGTTGTATCCGGGCAAGATCTTTAAAGATGAATTTTATTATGTCGAAGAAAATAGCGAGGAAAAATCCGCCCTTCGTAATCAAAAATCCTAATTGCTAGAGACAAACTTTGTGTGATAGAATTCGATAAATCTTAGGACTTTGGGATTTTACCCTAACCGAAATTAGGTCTCTATTGTAGGACCCTCTCGAAAAAGGCGGTAACCTCGGAAAAGCTGCGGATAATATTATCGCGCCACGAGGTGGGTAATATTTTCGTAAAAGTTATTTTGAGTTAATGAGCTCGTAAATTACCGTTTATCCATGAAAGTCTTTGTGCATTTATCTTGTTTAATGCTCCCGAGATCGATCGAGATCCTTGATTAATCTAAAACATTAATCAATGATTGTGTACACGTTGTTAGTTACTAGTGGGATCGATCCCCACTAAGTGCTAACCAAGATACGGGACCCCCGAGTTACGACTTTAGGGGCCAGGGTTCCCGGGAAAGTAAGTGGGACCCCCCTGAGTTACGACTTTAGGGGCCAGGGTTCCCACATAAGTAAGTGACCCCCTGAACTACGATTCTAGGGGCCAGGGTTCTCACCGTAAGGAGTAACTGTTAAATGTGACACAGATGTGCGCACCCAATGATAAATGTTTTGTATGCTTGGAGCAGTTTCCTTTTTAAAACCCTCCAAGTCATACCTCATGCATGGATAAAGCTGTTTTTAAACGTGTTTCAAATCGCCCTACCCACTGAGTACACTAGTACTCGGCCCCAAATCTTTTTCAAAAACATTTTCGAGTTGAGTATTTCATTGCGGATGGGTGGAGTCGAGGGCGAGGGTTACTGTTTGATATGCTAAATTCCACCGTGCTTAATTGATACTTGCAGACGTAATTGTTTTGCTACTCGTCATTTTAAACTTGTCTTCATGATTATTGAACTAGATTTCTTTTATGTGCTCAACACTTGTTTCATTTTGATAAATCTCGGCGTTGGAATTTCCCTGAAATAAATTTCTTGAATTATTCTGTATTATCCTCTAATTATAAATACTCGTTGATTTATCCGCATTCACCACACCCTGTCATATGCCCCTTCCCGAAAATCGGGCTGTGACAAAAACTGCACAAGATAATTGAGAAGAGAGAGTATGTAATAACTCAACCTATCTTTTGTAATACATTTATGAATTCCGAACTTCTGATCTAGCTAACCATATTATTTCAAAATAATATTGAAAAAAAAAACATTATAAAACTCGATTTGTCTTTTATATTTTTTTGAAGGGCCAGATTATTAATTTTCAAGAGAACACTTCGTTGGATTTTGGCCCACGAGAAACTGGGCTTTTATTTTATATTAATTATTAATATTAATGTTTTAAAGAATGAAGCGCATATCAAACCAAGCACTAGCTATAGTTTGTTTGGTAATAAATAGAATCAAACTCGATGTTAGATCCAAATTTATGCACTAAAACAACATAGATTCAACATGGCATATGTTAGATTTCTATATGGAAAGTTGAATTAGGTCAATGTTATCTAGATTCTCTCTAAGATCTAAATGAAAAAGTTTATATATCTCATAATTTGTATCTTTATGAGTCACATTAATTATATCTTTATACGGTAGACACATACTCCAAAATTATATATAAGGGTGCACAATTTGAAACATGTAAACCTTTTGTGAACCTACCATTCTAATACGATCTCATAAAAGTTACCTTTTCTTCTATAGTAAAAGTACAAAACAATATAGTAGATCTCTCTTTATATCAAGAAACTAAAATACTTACCTTAGTTAAGTAAATCAAACCCTTATACTTACCTCAAACTCTTCTATAAAACCATCCCAACACCCACAACTTGGTCATCAAACCCTTAGCCAAATTATTACATCTTCGACCAAAACAACAATCTTTTCAAACAAAACGATGTCGTCGGAACCAATGGACGCATATCATCCTTACACTACGATGGCATCCCGGCCGCCGGATTCTTCCCACTCTTTTGGAGCATTCAAACCTACTATCATCATATTGGCCGTGATCCTTGTGGTTGGCATCGTGTCTTGTATTTTGGGACGGGCGAAGACAAAGAATAATGAGAAAAACCAACAATCGTCCGAATCGAATGATGCTAGTGTTTAGTGGTTTTTGCATGTGATAGTACATTTATAATTTTTTTTATTAGTATTTTTTTTATTTGAATTTGCTAGTGGATTGTCGGATAAGATATACATCGGTGTTTTAATTTTGTGGTTTGATTTATTGTTGGCGATATATTATTTTTACTTGTTTTCTTTGTTGGGTTTCTATTGTTGTTTTCATTTGTAAGAGGATTTGAATATTTTAAACAGACGTAATAATAGTATGATTTTCGAGCCTTTCTTGATCGAATTAACACCTTAAATTATGAATTTAAATTTATTTTAAAATGCCTACATAGATTCATATTAATATGGGAAGCACACAAAATAAAGAAATCATGAATTCTATCATAAATAAGTTTCTCAAGTCTTGGGGGACAAAATCCGCAATTTCGGAAGAAAGAATAATTAATTATATATATATATATATATATAAATTATATAAAAAATCAAATTACGCAATTTCAGGAGAAATAATACTACTAAAAATCAAATCTTTGTATAATTTGGGCCAACGTGTCCTTAACTATATCTACTAATCTTTCAAGTTTAACCTTTTGTTTGGTTGCGTGAAGAAAATGAGAAGAAAGAAACATGAGAGAAAGAAAATAAAGAGAAAAAAATATATGAGAAATTGAGTAAATTTTATATGTTGTTTGAATTGAGTAAATCTTTCAAGTTTAACCCTTCTGCCTCTTTCTTGTTTGTTGTGTAAAAAGTGAGAAAAGAGAAATAATGCTTATTTTAAAAAGGCGTAAATATCCTTATTTAAAAAAAAGAGTAAATTATGGAGGGTTCTATGAAAGCATATTAATTCACTTTGTAGTCAAATTTATTCTCTCATCTTTCTTCTCATGTTTGTAGAGGAAAAAATAATCATGTGGGGTCCACTATTTTTTTTGCTCTCTCCTATTTCTTTCCTCCATCAAACGTGAGAAAATTAATATTTCTCTCCAAATTCTCTCTTTTCTATTTATTTCCTAATTAATTCTTTTCAACTAAACACAATTATAAATGTATGATGTCCAATTTTATTTGAATCAAGGCCCAGAAGTTTATTCTCACGACCCAAATTCTAAGGTCAAAGAGAAATCTTCCACAAAGACTAAATAGAAAATGAAGAAATCTAAATAAAATAATAGTACTTCTTGAAAAAGTAAAACAAGCCCGGTTGAGATAATAATAAATACTACTATTACTACTGCCTCCGTCCCAATTCAATTATAAAAAAAAAATTTAGTACAAAAATTAAAAATATTATTAATTATGTGTGAAAGAGTAATAAAGCAATATAATCCATTATATTTGTTAGTCATATTTTATATAAAAAGGAAAATAGACAATTGAAATATAATAATCCGGAAAAAAATATTGGATAATTGAGGTAGGGCGGAAGAATATTAAAGATAACAAAAGGATGGCACGAAATGTTCCACAAATGCGACACGTACACACACCATTGACCAAATAATATGAATTAATATTTAGGAATTTAAATTCATAACTCTTAACAAACTTAATAAATTCAACCCATAACTTCAAAACTCGTGAGCACAACAGCCTCATATGAATAGTGAGCCTATTGAATACCACCTAATCATATGATTTCTACATACTCAAGTATTTATTAATTCTAAGAAAAACCACTCAATTTAGTAATTCTTATTAAGACTACATTTATCATAATACTCCATCCATCCATCCATCCATCCATCCATCCATCCGTCCTGCTATTTGTCTTATTTATCATAAGACTACATTTATCATAATACTCCATCCATCCGTTCTACATACATTTTTTGCTATTACTATTCTCTTTTTTAAAATAGCAAAATTATTCTAAAACAAAAAATGAAGTGAGTCCCTCATACTTAATACTTATCCCACATTATCATATTATCTCTCTAAAAATTTATCTCTCACACGATTTTCATTCCACTCTATACTCGAAAATTTATGATTTTTAACTTTCTGGAAATTTAAATTATTTCTTAAAATACAATATGAAAAAAAAGAAAAAAAAATCGATTGACTCAACTATGCCATACAAAAATTTGGATAAATTCTCATTTCTTCCATCAACTACTCCTCGAAAATTATATCCATTTATTAATACAATTAAAACTCATAAAATACACATTTAAACAAAGTTTCTTAATCTTCGTGTCGAAACCAAATGGGACAATAGCAACGGACGCATGGAGTAATATTTAGCGACCAACAGATTAAACTCATTAGTAAGTATTTACCGAAGGAAAAATCTGTCCGGCGCGGCTTAAGGCATCATCTGCAAATCAATTTTTGCTTTTGGTCCCTTAATTATGCCAATTTGTTGAAGAATAACTTTCTATGATTGTAAAGCAATTGTATCACTTTCATTTCATTATTACATTATTAAATATTAAATATTGTCGTCATTTGACTTGGTATAGATATAGTATTAACGTATAATCTAGCTAAGCAAGAAATTTAGGATCATATTTTATCCGGTTTCCAGAAGATTTTGTTGATGTTTGACAAATATATAATATTAGTTTGTAAAGAACTCTTAACACCGAAGAAAAGCAATTTCACCAAACACAAAAATAAAAAAATTCCATCAAAACGCGATATCTGTATAAATTATACTTCATCTGTCCCGTTAATATTATTATAGTTTCCGTTTTTCGCAGTTCCAATATTCTTCTCTCCATTCAAGAAAGGAAAGTAATTTATGGATCATTATCAATCGAAAAAAAGACCACACTACTTTAACACAATTCCGCTTACTTTAATACATATCGACCCACTTTCTTAAATTTTGTGTTGAACAGTATTAAGTCAAGAATAGTGAAATAAAGGGAGTATTATAATTGAAATTTTAAATTTATTTTATAAAAATAAGGGTTATTTTTGATATTTTGAAAATATCCACTAACGGAATTTCCAAATTATATTACTCCCTCCAAATTCTATTTTCAAATAATATTTTCAGTGCGTTATTTATGCCGGTTGATTTCGGCTTTGTTTTCAGATCTGATTTTAATCCCACTCGACTTCAATTTCTTCTCTCATCTTTCTCTCATTCTCTGCGTCGCTGATTCCCGCTCAAGACCGCTCGAGAACGCAATTTTAGAGTAAAATTTGACATCAAAACACGAGAATGGCCAACCAGGTTAGTCCCGCTCGAATGCTATAGTCCCGCTCGAGTTTTATCCATTAATTTGGCGCGAATGCTAATTATTTTTTGAGCTTTTTTTTAGAATTATTCAAATTTGAGCATATTGTTTGATTAGTTGAATTTTATGAGAATTAATCGAATTTGAGCATGAATTTTGTTTAATTCGTTGATTTTTTGGAGCATGATTTTATGATTTTCGGAGCATGAATTTTCTGATTTTTAGGAGCATGATTTTTGGAGGATGAAAGTCGGACTGAATTTTTCGGAGAATGATTTTTTTTTCTGATTGTGTTGAAATCCCGCTCATCGAGCGGGATTATGATTTTTTTTAAACTGTTAAATTATTTCGGTACAGCCCTTTTTTAAAAGAATTGATACGCTCGATGCGAATTCGAGGATAGACATAGAATATAACCCAAAGATTTTTTATACAATTAAATTTTTTTTAGGACTTATCGGGAGTGGGAAGGTAGTGGAGGAGTTTAGGAATAGAGTTTTTGGAGGGTTTATGGATTGGAGGGTGGGTAAGAATACGGCCAGAGCTCTTCATATGTTGATGTGTCACGAGATTCAAGGGGACGAAGATGATTCTGTTATGTGGTTTTCCGTGTCCGGGATGACTATTTAATTTTCTTGTTTCGATTATGCCCTTATCACGGGCTTAAGGTTTGGATCCTGCAATTTTAATCTGCATGCTTAGCATGATCCCCGTTCCTCGACTGTTTACACCATGTTAAATGGTTGTATACTAATAACGGGCAGAGAATTGCTGACAAAGTTCGAGGGTGGAGATTTGGAGTTGGACGAGATAGGGTATTTGAAGGTGGCTAATGTGCTAGCCTTATTTTTCTTTTTCCTCGGTTATATCGACACGAGAGTGTTGGACACTTGGATTTGGATATTAGTCGACGATTTACGGGCTTTTTACCAATTTCCGTGGGGCTCATACACTTATGGTGCTCTGAATCACTATTCTACATTTGTTCCGAGAACGGCGGAACATACTTCAAAAAAATATAATTTCTATGGACCCGTTTAGGCACTCCAGGTGTGTATTATGATTTTTTTTTAAAATTTAATTATTTGAATTATTGATATATCTCATATACTAATCAATATTGATTTTCATGCATTGTAGATTTAGTCTTACGAGGCTATTACAGTTTTAGGAGCAATATCTGCAGAAAGGTTGTCTACAACTGGAATTCCTCGTTGGAAGAATTGGTTCTTCGGTGGAAGCCAACCGCGCACGCTTAACAATTTCTGGAAGCGTCAGGTATAATTTTTTGATTTAATGTTGTTTATATTATATATATTTATTTTAATTTAATTTTGTTTAATAATACTTTATTTAATGTAATTGCAGCATGTTGTCCTAGATGGCCTTACACCATCCGATACGGAGCCACAAACTCCTTATTGGCATAGTGTCATTGGAGGCGTCGATTTCATTTGTCCTAAATTCCGACTCAGAATCCATTACAGCCCATGATCATAGGGGAGCATGGTGAACGAGAGTTGTACCGATTTGGACAGCAGACACAACGTCCATCCAATTCTAGAGGAACTGGACACAGGCAACGCCGCTCCACTGAAGGTGGTAAGCAGGTCCGAACGGAGGAGGGACCGATGGGTCCCGGTCAGCAGCAGTTGTTGACCGTCGAAGACATCCGGGAAGTTGTGAGGGACGAGCATCGGACCTTACGGCAGAAATAGTTCACGACGTGAAAAACCTATTTTGATCTGTGTTTGGTCGGTCTAGGAGTCGAGGCTTGGCTTCTATGTCCTCTCATGGGGGCGGTAGCCGTCCGAACCGTTCACCGCATGAGTTTGTGAGGAGTGAATCGGTGTGGATGAGGCACCGTCGTGAGGAAATGGGGGATAACTTTCCCCGGACTGAGGATAGAGCAGACTCACTGTACAGGCCCGAGATTATGGAAATGGAGGATAACTCCCCCCGGATTGAGGATAGAGCCGCCTCGGTGTACCGCCCAAGGTTATGGAGGTGGACAACGAGTCTGATAATGAAAAAGAGCAGCCGGCCATTCCACCGACGCAGGGTCGACACAGTGTCTACGAGCGTGGTTGTTATGCTCCAGAGTCAGCCGGAGCATGTTTGACTATTATGACCCTGTGTTACGAAGATTGTCCACCTCGTCAGAGCTGGTCATACGGTGCACAACCAATGCACCCACTTCCTTTCGACTAGTGACAATTGGCGTCAGTATTATGCTCTCGATCAGGAGCAACCTTCAGCATGCCGCGTCGAGGTCGGTGCATCCTGTGTCAATCCGGTGCGGATCGAGCCCACCTTGTCGTCTGACCACAATTGGCTCGATACATTTTCCGTTGATTCAGTTTCTCAAGTACCGTATAATTTATTTATTAAATTTATTTTTCTAATTATATTTGTTTTAATAATAATTTAGTTCATTTAATTTTAGGCATTGAGGACTCCATGTGATAACCCGTGGGGAGCCTCGATATGAGCGCTCCCATAGTCATTGAAAATTATCGGACGCACCGGGCGTCTGGAGTATAGTGTTTCACGTATGCTGCTATTTATTGTCCCCTAGAGACTTTTCGACGTGCTCGAGATTCCTCGTGAGGGGACCCTGGATCTATACATGGGAGCGTTGAGGAGGATGAAGAGCCTGGGGGGTATTGATATGCTGGCTACGCCCCACTATCATTAGACCGTTATAGTCGAGTCGTCATTCTTTGTACGTAATAGATTTTTTTTCTCCATTTCCTTAATTAAATAATTACTGACACTTTTTCCATTTATTGAACAGAACGTGCTATGCCAAAATTGGAAGAAATACGTTCCGGATCAGGATAGTAACATGCACGACGTGGACTTCAATTATCGGCATTTTCGAACGGAAGATCATGGAGCACATTATTAGGACAAACTTGCGGGTCGATGCGCAAAAGTGGTACACTGCCCGATACGTAAGTATTTATATTAATTTTGCTTAGTAGATTATTTATATATTACAAATTATTCATATTAAGTATTTAATTATTTTTTAAGTTGTTAAGTATTTTAATTATTTTTTAAGTTGTTATTGTCGTGTCTCTATTTCTGTTGGTCCGGAGACGAAAAGTCAGGTGTAGAGGGGGGGTGAATACACCTGAGCTCTGTTTTTTTTTTTTTCTCAATGAAGGTCAGCTGAAGCTGATGTTTGCAACTGATGAACAGTGCCAAGTAAGCCTTCGATCACTGGGGTCAAAGTGAGTCAGCTTCTGAGCTCTTCTACTGACTGATGTCAGTATTACGAAACTCAGTTGGAGACTGTAGTGCGGATAAGTGTTAGGCCCGAAGTCGTCTCTTTTGAAAACGTGTTTTCGCAATGTAAAGTCTTTTGGCTGTGCGCTTTTTAAGATACGTTTTATGCATGCTGATGATTTAAACAGGGTTAAATACAATGCGATAAAACAGTAAATAACACAAGCGATTTTTAACGTGGTTCGGATAACAGATCCTACGTCCACGGCCCCGAACTCGGCGAGAGAAACTTGTTGATTAATCTCGAGCAAGTCTCAAGCAAGGAAACCGTACGCGGGACGGATCCTTCTAAGTTATAGTCCTTAGCGACTTTTACAATCCAAACCTAAGTTTAGAAGGGAGGGAATATTCTCCAACTGAGAAGGAGTTCTTACAACAAGAACGATTCACTAAATGTGAACTCCTTCGAATCTAAGCTATGAATCTGGCAATGAGCTTAGTTTAGAGAAGAAAGGGATCAAAGAGCTCTAGAGAGATGAACTACAAGAAGTGTTCTATGAAAACTAGTTCGTCTCTGGATAAGCTTGAATGTTCTAGAGCGTTGTGAGCTTGAATGATTTCCCTTGATTTCGCGTATATTCCTCTATGTTTCGAAATCTTCAAATCCTTCTCTATTTATAGCTGTGAGTTGTGGCATATGTCCGTTGGAGACGACGATACCACGTGTCACAAGCCTCCAAAGAAAACGGCCATAAATTCGAGCTAGTTGCAGCGGGGCGGTTAATGCGGCTGTTCATGAGAGCAGACTTTATCGTAGAGTAGGTAAGCGTTGTCGGCTTCTCATTGGTCGAGGTTTGTAGTTGGTGAGAGTGTCGGAGTTGACCGTTCAAACAACCTCATATGTCTTCGCCGAACTATTCGAAAAGACTTCGAGTGCGGTGGTCGCTTTACGTCGGGCACAAGCAGATCGAATACGTCTCTGTCTTCTTCGGCTGAGTCGTCTGACTGATGAAGTTAGCTTCTGATAGTCAGTTGGTCGACTACGAAGGTATTGTGCTTGCATAGATTCTTCCACTGATGACCATCAGCTGATAATGTCTTCTACTAAGATCGGGTAAGCTGATGCGCTGTCTCCAGCTGAGTTTAGCATTCAGCTTCTGACGAAGAACGCAAGCGATTACACTGATGACATGGGGTTCTGAAAAGTATCTTCAGCAGAAGATCAGTCCAACAACTACCCCGTACAGGACTTAGACAAAAATAATAAACAAAACATCAAGTCTAACCTATACATCAGCTAATCCTATCGACACATTAATCTACTGATATCAGCTCGGTTTTGGGATCTTCAATTCCATAGTACTACTATGATTTCCCCCAATTTCTTTTAACCCTAGAACAGCTGAGTATCAATCTACTGACTCATATCCAACAATTTCCCCCTAATTGATGATGCCAAAACCTCTATACTCTAACATCTATTAAAGATACTGTCCTACTGACAACAATTTCCCCCTTAAAGCATCTAAGGAAAAACTGATAATAGTAAATGATCTTCAACAGGTGAGAGAAAGGCAAGATCAGAGAAACTGATGTGAGTGTGTGTCAGATCACTTGGTGATCAGTCGTGAAAACATGACACTAAAAAGCTTAAAGACAATGAGCGATTGTCTAGCAAGCGATAGGAACTCTTAAATATAGATCGTCAAAGTACAGGTTCCTATGCTATTACAAAGAATTATCAAAAACAAAGAGGAGAAATCACTTTGCTCGTCGTCAAGCTCGAGTCTTCTTCTTGAAATCCACCGAGCGATCATCTGGAGGGTCCGGAGCAAGAAAATTTATAAATCCTTTTGCGCAAAACCTGGATTTCCTCTTGATCTTCTGGTCTATGCGGATGTAACTCATGCTGATAGGCTGCGGATTCGATTTCTTCTTCGATAGACTTTGTGATGATAATGCCTTTAGCAGTCATGGGAGGAGGATATCTTTCGAATGCGAGTGCTTTCACGAGAATGTTCGGTTCTTTCATGATAGAAGCAACCGTTCTCCGAGTTCCGGAAAGACTTCATTAAAACACTCTTCGAACAGTTGATCATCTGGAATATCTTTCGGATAGAAGCCCCATACATACAGATTTTTAACAAACATTTCTTTGAGAGTCTCCCATTGATCATTCGGATCAAGCGGGTACCCATTTGTCCACATGAGGTGCGGGAATCGGCTTCATACGAGGAGTTCGATAGTAGTCCTCCTATTCCTCGATCCTCTGGGTATCTGTTTTCTCGGATCGGCCACTGGCTTATCAGATAGGCTCTTCATTCTTGCCGGGTCAGCCATCCTTTTCTTCTCACGGAGAGCGGCTGCTCTAGTGTCTCCTCGTCTGAGACTCAGTCCTTGTAGCGTCGCTTCCCAGGTCGCTTGATCTTCTGCTATCTGCTCAAGTGTAAGAGTAGATATGGGAATACTACGAGCAAGTAGCTTTGATTTCGATCGGAAGAGCCTTAGAAAAATCTTCTTGGGCTTTCTTCTTTTGCTCTTCGACCGTATTAATGACCTTTCTCTTTCCTTCGCCCACGACGGCTTTGCCCTTAGGCTTTTTTGCCGCTTCACCGCCTCCTCTAGCCGACGCTCCCGGTCCGGCTTGTCTTGCAGCTCTTGGGCTATTCGAGGTCGAATGCCTCTTGCTCCACGTTTGATTTAAACTTCTTGACCGGGGAGGAAGGAGTAGTGGATTCAGATAGCGATTTCCTTCCCCGACCTCTGCGGCGGATTGTTGAGACTCTTCTTCTTCTTGCTGGCTCTTCAAGGAATTGAGCGATTTCGTCTATGTGTGCAGGTGAAGAGGAGATGGGGGTGGCTTGTAGTGGGAAATCAAGGAGAAGGACCTCGGTAGATGTACCTTTCGAGTAGATGGTCCCGCCTCCGAGCCTGTTCCCCCGAATCTCTGCGCCGAGGGCTCTGGCTGGCGAGGAGGGTCCCGCCTCCCGAGCCTGTCCCTCAAGGATCCGGACGTCCGTATCCGTATCGGGTTCATCTTTCACAATATCTTCCCCCTTTTTGGCATCGCAATATTTGCCGGGGAGGTGCGGATAGCTTTTACGTCCCCGCTCCAGATTGTGCACGGAATCTTTGATCTTGGTAATCGTGTTATCAAAATCACCGACCAAGTTGCGTAGTTTTCCCGGTCTTTCTCCCGATCGGCTCTAGATTTCTTCAATCGAGCGGCCGACTCCTCGACGGAGTTTCAGCAGAGCTTGATCATTTGATTCTGTTATTTCGTTCTGAATTACTTTTAAGGCCTCAGCCTGTTGCTTGATGGCTGTTTGAAGAGAACCGGTTGCTATCTTGTTTCTCTCATCTATGAAGCCTTGAACTGTTTTCATGGCTCGAGTCACCGCTCCGAGAAAGTTTTATGCCGAGCGGCAAGCATCGCCGACTCGTGTCTTGTTAAATCGGCCTTTTGAGCACTTAGGGCCCGCTCAACTATCTCCTTGAAATCGGTTGAGAAGCCTCTTTAGGAATTGAGATGTCGGCGGCCAACTTACTTAGAGCTTCGTTCTGAGCCTTGGTGTACTTCTCCCATTTGAAATGAACATCTTTTGCTAGGAGTCAATTTTTCTTACCTTGGCGTTTGATAGCCCTGTTGACAGAACGTGAGGACACGGAACCGATGGGTTGTATCGATAAGAGCCGGTTCCGAGCCTCTGCTCGGAGAACGAGATCAACCGCCTCCCTACTTGTACTTCGGAGCGGTTGTAGCCTCACCGGATGTGACTATGGGTGGTGTTGGGCTCTTCTCTTGGGGAGTTTGTCCCTCTGCAGATTCTCCCCCGGTCCGCTTCCTTGGGTTTGTCATCCATCTCCTCATCTTGATCATCATTATCACCTTTATCGAAGGTGGAGATGGGGGCGGAGTCTGTTTCGATCGGAGCTCTCAAGCTCGGTAAATAGAGCATTGCGGCTCTCAAATCTTCGAAGGATGCCACATCGCTGGCTCTCCGAATCCAATCTTGGCTTGGAGCTCTTGCTCCTCTGTCGCAGCTCATCCGGTGACTCGCTGGGATTTGGCAAAATCGATCGGTATGTCCCAGGTCCGAAATCTTAAGAGCATACGTGCTCTTGTCCTTACTGCAATCTCAACGAGATCGCATGCTCGCCTATTTACGGTATCTCTCGTCGAATCTCAAGTGCGGCACGCAATCGAGTGGTATCGTTGTTGTCCACTCGCAGCGTCTCCGCGTCGGTTCCCTATCTTCCGACTCGGTCTCTTTCGAGCTGATCACTTGGACCTTGTCCTTGATCGTAGCTCCTTCTATTCCGAAGATCGGAGTCCAAGCGGTGGCTCTTCTTGAGGTGGAGGAGGAGTTGGCTCTACAAGCGTCGGTGGCCGAGCCACGGTGACCTCAGCAGGTCGTGGCTTATTTAGCCTCCTCCTCTTGGGAATTTCAACGTGAGCGGGCAAGGCGAGAGCTGCTCTCTTCGGCTCCGGCGGCCCTTTGCCAATTGACTTCTCCGTTCTTTCGCTTTAGTTTGGAATTTTATCGGCTTGGTGTCGAACAACTTGGAGTCCTCAAATGCCGAGTTCCTTTGAACCACGCTTTCTATCAAGACCGACATCTTCGTGCCGAATAGAAGCTTGCCATCTTGGCCATCCGCCTCTCACCCAGTAGGCAAAGTCGTGAACTTTCGTGGACCGGGCTTTCACTGAGTAGTATAATAATCGCCCGGTTCACTTGTACCCCATCATCGATAGCCATCAAGAGTTGTATCCTCGGCTTAGAAAGCCGATCGTACGATCCAATTGAGCTCGTCGAGGATGTGGGATACCACATACGCTAAACCTCTCGTATCGAGGTAGCAACAGATTCCTCGGCAGCCGCAGCCTTGAATACAAGGTCGGCTGCGTCCACGTAATTTCTTCACGTAGTTATTTATCTCCCTCTCCTTATAACCAATGGGAGAAATACCAGCTGAAGGGAGGTTGAAGGCGAGGACCAAAGCCTCTGATATATTAAAAGAATGCGTAGTCTCCTTCCACTTGTTCGGGGCCACTTCCCGACTGTATCCAAAGGATGCCTCTTCTCCTCCTGAGGCTAATGATTTCCAATTGAAATAAGCCTCCACAACCTGTCTCGGCAGATGAGCACGGGGGTGCTTCGTTACAAGCGTAGCCGCCCTGACTTCTCAAGGGCATCAAACACCGGCTCCAAATATGAAAGGTCCACCTGTCGGAAGGCCATCGTCGGCTCAAACTGAGTCCGAACGGTCATGTCTCAACCAAATTCTCGGGTGTCTGTATTACCGCCATCGAAATCTGCAAAACAAATTGTTAGCACTTGAAAATAGAGTAAGTTAGTAACTATCAGCGGATAGTAATACATTACCGTGAAATAGAGCTTGAAAGGAGATATAGCAATGCAGTTTGAATGTGGATGTAAGGAAGATAACTGAATCGCTAAGAAAAAGCTCTAAGATATGAGAATGGCGAAAAGTGAGGAGTAATCGAAGTTGAAAAGATTTTGTATTAGTTGATTTGATCTTCAGTTTGAATCCTATGGTTCAAATTTAATCTTTCAAAATCGATGGACGTCTAAGATTGAATGATATAGAGGGTATGATTACTTAGCCGCCAATACTCTAGATATACGTAATAAAGGTAAGTGAGAAGACATGCATTAAATGCGCGACGAGAGAGCATTAATTACACGGGCGAAGGGTCCTGCCGACCTTCCATTAAACCTTAAACATAATAAATGGTAAGAAATAAATGCTCCTTAACAACTGAATGTAATCGACTGATGCATTAAATGCAGCATGCTTCTGAACAATTTAAGTAACGATACTAGACAAACCTCTTCAGCTGAACTTATCAGCTGGTTACCATCATTTATCGGGAGGATGGTTGTGCTGATGACCATGTTCCCCCCTTGCCGCGTACAGTGTGCATCTCCCAACCGAGTCATCGTACTAAGTTTTTCGACTGTCGTGCCGATTCCATACCGATACCAATTGTTGCTAAGTATATCATTATCGGTAGTTGGCTTCTACCGACTTGTCTCGGTAGGATCTAGCGTACCTAGCTCAACCGATAGTTCTCGAACTGTTCTCGGCTAGTGGCTTGGTCGGTATGTCCGCCCTTTGCTTATCGGTATGGATTTTCTCCATTCGATGTCCTTCTTCTCGACATGGTCTCTCGATGAAGTGATGTCGAATATCCACGTGCTTGCACCTCGTATGCGTAACCGGGTTCCGAGTTATAGCTATTGACCTTGGTGGAGTCACGGTAGATGGGCACTTCATCCCGAGTTATACCATAATCTCTCAATTGTTGTCGAAGCCAAAGGATCCGGGCACAGCAACTTCCCTGCAGCCATGTACTCGGCTTCGGTAGTGGACGTAGCTACCGAGTGTTGTTTCTTTGAAAACCACGATATCGCTTCTTGCCGCCTAGGAACCGACATGTTCTCGGAAGTTGATTTTCGATCTATCCCGCATCCTGCATAATCAGCATCAGAATAACCTGTTAGTGTTAGATTATCATCAGCAGGATACCATAACCCAGCATCAGGTGTTCCTCTTAGATATCGCAGAATCTTCTTCGCTGAGTCTAGATGACTTCGCTTGGGATTCGCCTGAAATCTTGCGCATACACCTACAGCATAAGTTATGTCGAGTCGGCTAGTAGTTAAATAAAGTAAAGAACCAATAATAGCTCTATAATCGGTAGGGTTAACGTAAGCTCCCTCATTGTCTAGATCGATTTTAAAGTTTGTGTTCATGGGGATCTTGACTGGCTTGCTGGAATCACAGCCGAATCTTTTGAGAAGATCTCGAGTGTATTTGGCCTGATTGATGAAAATTCCTTCAGCTGATTGCTTTACTTGAAATCCAAGGAAATAATTCATCTCTCCCATCATAGACATCTCGAATTTCTCCTTCATCATTTTCTCAAACTGCTGACATATGACTTCGTTTTCGCACCGAAAATGATGTCGTCCACGTAGATTTGCACCGGTAGAATGTCATCTTCCGACTTTATGCTTGAATAGAGTGCGATCTACCGTCCCCTTCGAAAACCTTTTCAAGTAGAAAGTCTCGATAGGGTATCATACCAAGCCCTAGGTGCTTGTTTTAACCCATACTGAGCTTTCCTAAGTCTCGTACACCGATGTCCCTGCTGAAAGCCAGTGGTTGTTCAACGTAGACTTCTTCCTTCAAGCACGCCGTTCGTAAAAGCTGACTTCACATCCATCGATATACTTTAAAACCTTGATGTGTTGCATATGCTAGGAAAAGACGAATGGCTTCCAATCGGCGACCGGAGCGAATGTTTCATCAAAGTCAATTCCTTCGACTTGATCGTAACCTTTTGCAACTAGTCGAGCTTTATTTCGACAATGACGTTGTTTTCATCTCGCTTGTTCTTGAAGACCCACTTTGTTCCGATCACGTGCCGATGTCCAGGTCCGTCAACAAGCTCCCATACTTCATTTCGCACGAATTGGTTCAGCCTTTCTTGCATGGCTATGACCCGATCGGCATCTTTAAGTGCATCCTCTATCGATTGAGGTTTATCTGTAGACAGAAAATAAGAGTAAAGTGCGCTTTCGCCTTGACTTAATCTTGATCTTGTCCTTATAGTAGCTGACGGATCTCCAATGATTAGATCTGAAGAATGAGCATCGAGCCACGAGCGTCTGAGTAGGGCTTCTTCTTCTGATACTACTTACGCACGATCAATAGGAGTATTAGGCATTTCGAGTAGTGCGTTCTGTGACTAAAGCAATTCAGTAAGAAGATTAGGATCTACTGAGTTTCCAGGTTCAGGGGCATTTAGCTCGGGAACATTTAACGTTCCCCCCGAGTTTATATTCTCGGTAGAGGTCTCGGATTACCACGGGGGCTTCCTCATCGACCGTTGTTACCTGTTGTTGATTACGTTCTCGGAGAATCAACTAGGTAAGCTACATTGCTTGTTGGATCGAGTCCGAATTTCATCATCGTCGACTCATCATCCCAACAATGCTTTGGATCTTCTCGGCTTTATCAATCGGTCCGAGATCCCGTAGCTTGCCGCCGACATCTTCGATGTTTGGCTCAGTATCTTTCTGTCCTCGGTAACAAACTCATCAAAAACAACATGAGGGCTTTCCTCCACGCAAAGAGTCCGATAGTTAAAGACTCACGAATGCTTTGTCGACCCGAGAGTATCCTAAGAATACTCCTTGATCGGATTTGCTTTGTCAAAGACTTTCAACCGATCTTTCCCATTATTGTGGATAAAGCAAGGACGGCCCAAAAATATGGAAATGAGAAATAGAAGGAATTCTCCCTTTCCACGGTTCGTAAGGCGTCTTCATGTGTTGCATTGTAAGCGGTGAGCGGTTCCGGAGTGTAGCAGGCCGTGTCGGTAGTATCCGCCCAAAACTTTGAGGGTAGTCCGGAGTCCGCTAGGAGCGTTCTTGCTTCGCTTCTTTGAGTGTTCCGTTCTTTCGTTCAAGCAAGTCCGTTCGCCGAGGGGTGCGTGCGCCGATGTCTCGTGCTTGAATTCCCTCTTTATCGCAAGTACTTTTTAACTACCGAGTTTAGAAACTCCGTTCCTCCGTCCGAGCGTATCCTCGTATCTTGATGTCCTTTTCCACACCGAGCTTTTTCAGTAGATTAGGCGGCTCGGTCCCGAACATCGGACTTATTGGCGATGAAGATGACCCAAGTATATCTCGAGTAGTCGTCTATGACGACTAGGGCATACTTCTTGCGTCTTATAGTCACTTGGAGAGACGGCCCGAAAAGATCCATGTGGAGCAATGAAGGATTCCATCGGTGGAAGGTGAAGGAATAGGTGGATTGCTCTTCTTTGTCCGCTTTCCCTTCGGGCATGCTTCACAATTTCTATCTTTGATAAAAGATTCCTTGGGCAATCCTCGACTTTAGAGTTCTTTGCGAGCTTGTTCATAGTCTTGAAGTTCGGGTGGCTGAGTCTCTTGTGCCATAGCCGCCGACTTGTCACTTGATTTAGTCTCGTGCAAGCAAGCAAGCCTCGAGTTCTCGCGGTTTTCCAGTTAGCAACATAGATGTTCTTCTTCCGCGAGCACGACAACACTGTTTTCCCCGTAGATTTGTCAACAACATCACGAAACCGGTGTCAAAGATAACTCGTTATGATTATCACGGAATTGATCGACGAAAGGAGATTATGTTGAAGTCCTTCAACATATGTTACTCTTGGAACCGAGGCGGTCCCAATGTTCGGTGTTCCATATCCCCTTGTGTAGCCTTTGGAGTTGTCACCAAACTCATTCCGGGACCATCTTCTTGTACGTAGTTGGTCGGCAAGCTCTTCGATGTGTCATGTGTCTCGAGCAGCCGCGTCCACTATCCAAGGGTCCTTATGCACCTGCAAAACGAAACATTTTTAGGTACCCTTTGGTTCAGTTGGGTCCTTACAGATTAGTGGGTGATTTCGGAACCCAGATCTGCCTAGGAACCTTAGAAGTCAGAGACTTCTTCTTCTGAACCTTGTCAGCTTCTCTCTCTTTAGGACTTGGAGATACTGACTTCTTGTTGACTTTGGGTTCGGGAGCTTTCTTCTTCGAGTCTTAGCGCTTCTCCCGACCCACGGGCTCATAGTAATATGAACCGTCTCGGCCGGATGCTCATACGGTGGTTCTCTATACTGTTCTGCCCATCTGACCTTCTTGGTTCCCCCTGAGTTTGATCGTGGTGTCCTAGGGCTGGAACCATTTGTCAGCTGCTTCTTCTGGTTGCTCGACTGTGGTGCAATAATTTTCTATTTGTTCTTCGCCTGAGGTGGAGTGACAACAGTTTGTACTTTCCCTCTGACGAACCTATCAGTCAGCAAGTTTGAGCTCTTGGAAGTGGAAGCTTCATGCTTGTAGCCAAGGCCTTCCTTCACGCAGTTGGCCGTTGTGCTCGAGCATATTTTCCAACTTCTCCTTAGCTCCAAGTGCTTGTTCGGTCATTAGTCCTCTCCGGACTTCGTCACTTCTTACGAGTGAATCATAATCCTTACGTACGTCCGAGAGCTTCGGACTGAGTTGAGCTATTTCAGTCTCTTTCTCAGAATTGTCCTTGGTCAGAACTGAGATCTGAGTCTCTTGAAGCTGAGACTTAGTCATAAGAGATTTAATCTCTTCCTTGAGTCTTGCCACTAGATCCATCGACTCGGTAGAGACCCGACAATCGGAAGAAAGTCTCGATTTTCAGCCTTTACTGTTCAAGTTCCCCGAATCGTTCTGTGAACTCTCGCTCGCTGAATCCGCTCCTCTAGTAGTTCATCATACGCTTGCACAACGTCTAGAGGATCATCTCGTGACGAACATGTGTCGTGTGTGCTATGTGAAGAAGAGGTTGTTTTAGGTTTAGAGTTTACCTCGGTCTCTTCTCCTGCCATCAAGCGTATTCGGCCGACTCTTCGGGACTTGTATTTGTTTCCTCAAGCTGCGACGAATGCGGCTTCGTCTTCGGAGGAATACATGAAAGTATCCTCTTCAATTGAGTTGTCGGATATCTCTCCGGCTATGTAGGCCGCCTTCGTTTGGCGAATTTTTCTCTTACGGCTGCCGTTCGCTCTTTGAGCACTGAGAGTTCGGGACGATCGATGCGATAATGTCCCTCCTTTTTGCGGTTATAGCATGTAGAGACTTTTGCCTTCTTTGCCTTTTCCGACCGAGTCCTTTGAAGGACTAGCGGCTTTATGCTCTGTTTTCCCGCATTCGGGTGTAGAATTAGATTCTTCCCTTTTTTGATAATCTTTCTTACCGAGGGTGAATCTACGTGATACTTCTTTAGCTTCCTGACTCTCTTTTTTTTCTTTGATATTTGAGAGTCATCAGAGCGAGCTGATCAACAGTAGATATTTCAGATGACTTTGTTTCATTTACTCTTGCCTTGCTCGATGAAGTATTTTTGTTTCCGGTTTCTTTGACAGTTGCCTTGAAGGCATGATCAATGTGGGTGTCGCTGGAGCACCGGAGCATCTCCGGGGTAGGCTATGCTCAAATTCCTCCATTTTTAGTTCTGAAAAGATAACATCAGGAGTTAGAGAATTTAGATCAGAACGTCTTAGATAAGTAGCAAATGGAAGCCACTTCGTCGAGGTAACGCTCTTAAGATCTTGGTGTTCATCTCTTTATTGGTGAACATCCTCCCCGGCCCATTGATGATGTTGACTTGGTTTGTGAATCTAACACCGAGCTCGTCAATCGTCTCATTTGGCTCCATAGTAAGGGCGTCGAACCCGAAGCTCTAGTTCGAGCTTGTTCTCCTTAATCTGAGGGGTTCCTCGGCTCGCATGCCAGAGCATCCCATAGCTCTTTTCTTTGTTTTACAATCTTGCACTCTGCCGAGGTGTGAGTCACCGAGCGTAGTCGGTATAGCGTTTCGTGCCACTCGGTCTAGATTGTGCGGCTTTTTCTCTTCGTGTGTGAAGGCGGATTTGTCTTTGGGAATCTTTGCACTGCTCGTGCTCCTACGCCTTCTCCAAGCAGCAAATACGACGCTGTCGATCATGGGGATTATGGGTCCTGTTTCAAGAACATCCGCCATGCTGTCGTGGAGTGACGTAAGATGTGCCTCCATACGCACGCGCCAAACCGTATAATTTTCAATGGAGAACATCGGCACCATCCGAATACCTGACATATCAGACATGTTGCAACGAGTATAGGGATGAGATGAAGAGATGCTTGTGCAGAGAAAACATTTTCGGGATCAGTTCGAGAGGACCAGTATTACAGAACCGGCGATCAGTTGAACACCGTGCGCTCTGATACCAATTGTTGGTCCGGAGACGAAATGTCAGGTGTAGAGGGGGGGTGAATACACCCGAGCTCGTTTTTTTTTTTTTTTCTCGGTGAAGGTCGGTGAAGGCGATGTTTGCAACCGATGAACGAGTGCCAAGTAAGCCTTCGATCACTGGGGTCAAAGTGAGTCGGCTTCGAGCTCTTCTACCGGCGATGTCGGTATTACGAAACTCGGTTGGAGCCGTAGTGCGGATAAGTGTTAGGCCCGGAGTCGTCTCTTTTGAAAACGTGTTTTCGCAATGTAAAGTCTTTTGGTCGTGCGCTTTTTAAGATACGTTTTATGCAAGCCGATGATTTAAAACGGGGTTAAATGCAATGCGATAAAACAGTAAATAACACAAGCGATTTTTAACGTGGTTCGGATAACAGATCCTACGTCCACGGTCCTGAACTCAGCAGGAGAAACTTGTTGATTAATCTGAGCAAGTCTCAGCAAGGAAACTGTACGCATGACAGATCCTTCTAAGTTATAGTCCTTAGCGACTTTTACAATCCAAACCTAAGTTTAGAAGGGAGGGAATATTCTCCAACTGAGAAGGAGTTCTTACAACAAGAACGATTCACTAAATGTGAACTCCTTCGAATCTAAGCTATGAATCTGGCAATGAGCTTAGTTTAGAGAAGAAAGGGATCAAAGAGCTCTAGAGAGATGAACTACAAGAAGTGTTCTATGAAAACTAGTTCGTCTCTGGATAAGCTTGAATGTTCTAGAGCGTTGTGAGTTTGAATGCTTTCCCTTGATTTCGCGTATATTCCTCTATGTTTCGAAATCTTCAAATCCTTCTCTATTTATAGCTGTGAGTTGTGGCATATGTCCGTTGGAGACGACGATACCACGTGTCACAAGCCTCCAAAGAAAACGGCCATAAATTCGAGCTAGTTGCGGCGCAGGCGGTTAATGCGACTGTTCATGAGAGCAAACTTTTTCGTAGAGTAGGTAAGCGTTGTCGGCTTCTCATTGGTCGAGGTTTGTAGTTGGTGAGAGTGTCGAGTTGACCATTCAAACAACCTCGTATGTCTTCTCGCTGAACTATTCGAAAAGACTTCGGGTGCGGGGTCGCTTTACGTCGGGTACGATGGGCGAATACGTCTCTGTCTTCTTGGTGAGTCGTCGACCGATGAAGTTAGCTTCGATAGTCGGTTGGTCGACTGCGAAGGTATTGTGCTTGCATAGGTTCTTCCGCCGATGACCATCGGCTGATAATGTCTTCTATCGAGATCGGGTAAGGCCGATGCGCTGTCTCCACTGAGTTTAGCATTCAGCTTCTGACGAAGAACGCAAGCGATTACACTGATGACATGGGGTTCTGAAAAGTATCTTCAGCAGAAGATCAGTCCAACAACTACCCCGTACAGGACTTAGACAAAAACAATAAACAAAACATCAAGTCTAACATATACATCAGCTAATCCTATCGATACACTAATCTACTGATATCAGCTCGGTTTTGGGATCTTCAATTCCATAGTACTACTATGATTTCCCCCAATTTCTTTTAACCCTAGAACATCTGAGTATCAATCTACTGACTCATATCCAACAATTTCGATCACTGGGTCACAGTTCGGATCGACCTTTGTCATTGGAGGGTTGAGGTTTATGATTCTCTTGACAACAAAGGCGATGACTTTACCCGAAAGCGTAGGATAAGGCAGTTGAGACCTCTGGTGAAGCTGATTGGTCCTTATCTGCAGTACGACGGATATTGCAGTTATGATTTCGAACATCAGGATCCTCAAGATCGGTTGCCCACTGTACAGATTATGCCTCATGAGAAATAATTAGTTCAGAGAGACTCGTGGAGCTGTGGACCGACGACGTGCATGGTAGTGGAGCAATTCATTGCCACTCACCCGACAATCGAGTGGGGCAGCAACCCCGACAATATACCTATTTATCGTCGATTGATGGCTCAAAGGATCTTCGAGATGTGCTACACACGTCCATACAATTTTTCATGACTTATTTGTATTTTGTTTATGGTTTTTTCATGACTTATTTGTATTTTATTTGAATTTATGACTTTTGATTTAGTTTATGGTTTTTAAGGTTCTATTTTACGGTATTACGATTTATGACATAATTACAAATTAACATAATCATTTAATCATAGGTTACTTTACCAATTACCAATCAAGAGCAATTATAGACGATTTTAAAACGCTTCCGACTCCGGCGAGTCCGGCACATCCGTTCCCGGACACTTCCTCCTGGTATGACAAACCAAATCGCATATGCTACATTTTTTCGGACCGTGTGTTCTCCCACTAGATGTACTTACTTCGGCACCTGAGGGTCGTCTTCTATTCTTCGGTCTCCCTGCCTGTCGTGTGATTAATGGTGGTAACACAACCATTGAGGCCACATCTGACGGCACTCGCCAATTACGCATGGGGGGTACCAGATACAGTATTCCGACATATATCATCTTTCAATTGTCTGTCTTGTATGCGTCCAAGACGTAGTCTAGTAAATTTAGTCCAGCAGCCTTATAGATAAAAAAAACATATTAATACACAAGAATGTAGCAGCCCTATAGACGAAAAATCTGAATGCCTGATAGCAGCACAAGCATGCGAACACGAGATCTCATCGAGTTGCCACTCATGACATTCACAAGCGCTTCTGCTGATTTGAACTCTCCATTGATACGTTCCGTCGTGAACCTTAAATTTGTCTCCGTTCACGGACACAACAGTGAAGCGATGTGAACGTTCCTCTGACGGGGCTAGCTTCAGCTCTACAGCAATTGTGAGCGCATTATCTCGTGCCAAGGCTTTTGTTCTACGTTGGTCACACCACTGTTCCACCATGTGATCTATTGCCTCGATCATAGAGCATATCGATAGACGTCGTGCTGTGAGTAGCCTCGAATTGATGGATTCAACTATGTTTGAGGTCAACTGACTGTACTGGCGAACGGGAGACTTCGATCTAGCCCACTTTTCCGGTCCAACATCCATTAACTTCTCGTATGCCTCAGGATAGGCTTGACGAATCCCTTCCATCGCACGATCAAAATCATACGTCGTATACGCATAGGCAGCATCATGGTATAACTTGACCAACATCTTACCATATCGTGTAATCTTTTTCTGGAGATGATAGCAACAAGTGCCATGGCCTGCTTCCGGATAAACAACCTCTACCGCGTTAGCTATGTTGCGGTGTTGATCGAAGATGATCATTAAATGGCATGGCGTCGTATATGCTTCTCTCAGTCGGGACATGAACCACGTCCAAGTGTAATCGTTCTCTATTGGACCCATACCAAAGGCTAGTGGAAATATTTGGTTGTTGTCATCTATCGTGACAGCTACAATAACACGTCTTTATTCCTTCCTTTCAAGTGAGTCGCGTCGACCACAATCAGATCTCGGAGGTTAAATACCCACGGCCCACGAGAAATATTAAAAGTAATGAATAATTATTGGAAACGACCTTCAGAATCGACTTCGAGATCAGTCATTGTACTTGGATTTGTTGTTTTCAATACGTAGAGGTAACGAGGAAGCATCTTGAACGAATCTAAGTGTCCACAAAAAATTATCGCCACAGCACAATTGCGGGCTCGTAGAGCTACACTGTAGCTTGCTTGAAAGCTGCCATAATTTCTTTCGGTTTTTGGACTAATTTTGAACGGCGCACTCGCCGAGCAACATAAACTGCGAGCGCCTTTGCATGCACCCTCCTTGGACCGGTCTGCGAAAAATCTCGATTACATGTGTGTTCGGCATGCAAGCAGTTTACAATCCACAACATATCTCTGCGAAACGATGCCCGTAAAAAAATGGGCAATCGCGACTCCGTCTGCATTTATACTCAACTCGACCAGTGTCAGAACGAGCCACCCTGAAATCGAGACCTTATTCCATGTGCCGAAGTGCAACAGCAGCAAGCAAATCCGCCTTCTCCCAAAATATCGCTCCTTCACGGAGTGGATAGTCCACAACGTGATATAGATCTCGAACCATAGGTGTGTCCGATGCATCGAGAGGAGCAAGTGGAAGTAAACCATCTCTTTTTTCTTCGCCGCCACCATATATTATTTCATTGCTTGGAAGGACACGGTTGTCCAGCATGAGCATAGATATTAGTTGATTCACACCACCTTCTCGTTGGATCCATGTCGCGAAGTCGTCAAACGTACATTGATTTAATACAGAAGGCACCTCATCGTATTCTTCGTCGGATGAACTATCCAAAATATTTTCTTCATCACTGTCGGACACAACATGGGTATCCTCTTCGCGAACAAAGGTTCCCCGTTCGCGAAAATTCTCAGCCCGATTGCTACCACCCGCTTGATCTTCAAAATTGAACCTTGAACCAAATTGTTCAATAACATCGGGTGTATGATAAGATTGAACAATGGAGTGCTCAAGAAATAAAGTCGGCTCAATTTGTGTACTACAAAGACGAAGTAGGTCCATATCGGTCGCGAGTACGGGTGTTCATCGGCCGGTTCGGTCGAAAAACCGGACCGGTTAATCGGCCATCCGGTTAGAGAAAACTGTCGGCCGAAGATCGAATCGAACTAGCCGGTTCGGTGATCGGTTATAACCGGTTATAACCGGTCGGTTAATCAAACCGGTCATTTAACCAAACCGGTCATTTAACCAAACTTTTTTAAAAATTAAATTTTATTATGTTTTTCTTAATTTTTTCTTTTTCATTTTTCTTTTATAAAATATCTTTGTAGAATTGACATTTACAAATTAGGAATGGGAATACAAATAAATATGATTATATGAAACTAATTAAGTAAATAATAATTATCATTAATTTATCAACTTATAAGTCTAGATTCTAGAAGATTAGGAGTTAGAACTCAAAAAACAAAAATGTGGAAAATAAGAAAATCTGAAGGTGAATTCATAAATCAAAATGTCAACATCTGGAAATTGAAACTGATAATCTGCGAAGGAGTTCACCACAACTAAAATTTGATTGTCTAAAAATCAAAATCGGCATGCATAATAATTAATAAAGGCTAAAACCATATTCAAAGTCCACCCTCTTCAAACTTCAGTCCTCGCTCTGCCACTACCAGTCCAGTACGCAGCACCATCTTCAAAATTCAAAGTCCACCATCTTCAAACTTCAGTCCTCTGCCACTACCAAAAAATCTTAGTAAACTAATAATATGTAATATGAAATTGAATGGTAAAAATAATACTTGATTGAACAAGAAGATGAGAGATACCTTGTGTGTCAGCAGTTTCTTCTTGGATTACAATTACATCAGGATTAGCATTTTCTTGAACCTCATCTTCATGCCCCATTTGAGTATCTGCGCCTACTGATCCCAATTCCGGATTAACTTCGTCAGCCATTCCTATTAAACAAGAGAAAATAGTAAAATTAGCTTTCTCATAGCATGAAAGTCGAACAATATTCGATCAGATTTGTCGACTGCAAGATGTAAGAAAATTAGTCGACTGCAAATCGACTGCAAGATGTAAGAAAATAGGAAAATTAGCTTTCTCGCATGAAATTAGCTTACTGAGTCAGATTTGAAAAAAAATATAAGAACAGATTCGAAAAATATAAGAAGAGATTCGTCGACTGCAAGATGCCAAGGTGAGTCAGATTCGATCAATAAATTCCACACCACATACCAGTTCGTCGACTGCAAGATGCCAAGATCTGACTTTCGAAAGGGGCGTCGAAACGGCGGCAGCGGCCGCTGGTTAGTGCCTGAGTGGTGAGCACCGACTGCCGGTGCGTGAGCAATGAGCGTGACTGCGTCTGCGGTCGCCGGTCTGCGTGAGGCACCGAGGGCCGCCGAGTCCTGGCTGCAAGTCGAGTAGTCGACAATATGCAGTCCGCCAGTCCGACTAAATTCAATTAGGTTAGGGTTCTCAGTTCTGGTCTTCTGTTCATATCTGATTTCCTATTATTATAATGAATATAATAAATAAAGTAAATTATTATTATAATGTATATTAATATATTATATAATTTTACCGGTTTTCGGTTCGGTCCGGTTAAACCGGTGAAAAATGCCGAACCGACCGATCACCGAACTATGTGATTTTGCTTGACCGATCACCAGACCAAACTTCAAACTTCGGTTCGGTTTTGGCCTAACTCAGTTCGGTTCGGTTATTTCGGCCGGTTTAGCTAAACTGTGAACACCCCTAGTCGCGAGAATGGACCTAAGCGTAATACCATAACGAGAAACGTAGGTGTAATAAATTTCATAATCTGACGAAAGTGAAAAGGGATTGACATTGTATTGAATGAACTGTCGTAAACTTGGGATACAAATATTGTTCCCAAGAATGTAAACAACTTTAACTTCACCGCCAACATACTCGGACAAATTGTTAAATTGCCCATTAAAACTAGGAATGGATCGAGCGGAACTACAAAGGGCCGAGCGGGACTCCCTGAGCGGGATTCTGCTCGGCCTGTCAAATCAAAAACGCTGAGCGGGACTGAGCAGGCCGAGCGGGATTTCGCGAGCGGGAATCTGCTCCCCGCCAGTCAAAAAGTCGAGCAGGACTTGGCAGGTGGAGCGGGAGTCCCCGAGCGGGATTCGGCTCCTTGCCAAATCACAGCTCGAGCGGGATTCGGCGGCATGAGCGGGACTATCCAGCGGGATTCGGCGGCGTGAGCGGGACTACCGAGTGAGATTCGGGCGCGGGATTCAACAGCTTGAGCGGGACTCGAGAGGAACACGAGCGGGATTCTGTTTGCTTCAGATACCCAATTCAATCATTTACTCACGGAACGAAGCAAAATAATGAATTTGACCAGCTGACAAGTCTGAAAAGTTGGGATATTTAAATAAAGTTGAGTGTTTTGTGTAGCAATTATAAGGATTGAGTAAATTTGCCTTTCTTTATAACGATTTGGGTATTTTAGAAACTTAATTACGTAAAATTCATAAATTATTTGTATAATTACATGTTATACAAAAGCGACAATTTCAATTTATATGTTGACCGTATGAAACTCATATTTTACGAATGAAAACCTTGTTTTAATATAAATACTTTTGCATTTAAGTAAATCCTTAAATGTATAAAAATTAGTGTAGAAATATTTTTATTATAAATCTATTAAGGAAATCTAATAATTCAAGAAATTGCACTACGTACGTCATTGATGATGCAACAATATATAAGAAATAATATACGAAAATTCATGCATTTTCTCTCTACGTTTATTGATAGCTGTTGGGAGTTGAATTCAGTGCAATAATTATGCAACAGGTTCAGATCCCCCCCTCCCCCCCCACCACATCGGATGTTGTTTACTATTAGTAGTTTCTTTTCATTATACTGTATTGTTCTAGAAAGCAGAAATAATGCAGAGTACAATCACATATATATGTTTACATTTAATTATATATTAAAAATACATTATGGAGGATAGACATTCGAATGATTTATAAAAAAAGGAAATTAGAAGTCAAAAGAATGTAGTTCGAAGAAAACTTACTAATTAATGTAAAAACTGAAAAAAACTGACCATACACAAATAATCATAATTCTGGAGCACAACAATTTGTGTGTCCTTTTCTAATTATTTCGTATTTATAATATAAGTAATGTAACGAAGTATTTTTAATTATTATTCTTTGTTTAAGTAATATCAATTGAGATAATTTTGATTGTGATTTCAATATTTATGAAGCTATTATCACTTTTGACACGACTGAATAAAAATCGGGTCTAATTGACCTAAATGGATTACTTTGCGATTTTGTTCTACATTAGATTATTTGGATACAACCAGAACAACCCCCGTGCTATGCACAAAATTGTAATAGTTTTATGTGCATGCTTGTGCTACTCTAGTGCTGTGTATAAATATTACTATTTATATTTTCATAAACCAAAATAATCTAATATGGCATAATCAGAATTTTTTTTATATAAATATAAAAGCATTGGATATCATGTTGATATTATCATATTACAAACCAAATGAATCAGTTAGGGTCATGACAACAGAATCTCATTGAAAGAGAAATGTTTACTTATTACTAAATGAATGAAACTTACTTCCAGATTATATATGGTTAACCGCCAATTTTAACATTGATCAATATCTTATATGTACTTGTGGTGATCTTGTTTGTCCTACTATCATGCACAACTTTAAAGTTTTTTACAACATATATCTGACCCTCCTCAAGTTGTGCTTTCAATATGCGAACCAAATTTTTTGGTATTGTTGCTTCAATTCTCATGAATTCAATGTAATATAGGTTACTTGAAAATTAAACTAATACAACTACTAAATGAGACATACCTTTGTATTGTGAAAAACATACTCTATACTTGATACATCTTTTTTGTTGAATGAAGGGATCTCGTATGCACGGATCAGTCGAAGTTTCATCGCGAATGACTCATTGAATTCATCCAACTCCTCAATGATGTACCAAATATTAGGCATTTTGTACTTCCAAGTTTTTTTTCCTTTCAAATATTTGAGAGTTTTGAAATGGCATGAAAAGATTTTAGACTATGACCTTAAAATTATTAACATATAATTTTAATATATAATTAACTTTTTTTAACATCATTATGCGTAAATTGGGGAGCAGTTATTCAACATAAAACTTTTAAAAAATCCTTGTAAACAAATTATAGATTCGAAATTGATTAATCTTATAAAGTTGTGATTTGAATTTCTTTAATTAGATTTTATGAAATGTTATATTTAGCATGATTGGGCGATATAATCTAGTCTAATTTTTTCCTTAAAATTATTAAGATATAATTTTAATATATAATTAACCTTTTTTAACATCATTAAACGTAAATTGAGGAGCAGTTATTCAACATAAAACTTTTAAAAATTAATAAATTTGAAATTGATTTATCTTATAAAGTTGTGCTTTGAATTTCTTTAATTATATTTAATAAAATATTAGATTTAGCATGATTGGGCGTAAATTGAGGGATATTTTCAAAATATTAATATTAACAATTAATGGACGTAATTTGAGAAATATTCTAAAATTATTTCAAGATTGAATATAAATTGAGGACATAATCTTATATATCTTATATATATATATTTACCCCTCAAAAGAATGTAGTTCGAAGAAAACTTACTAAGTAATGTAAAAAACTGGAAAAAACTGACCATACACAAATAATCATAATTCTGGAGTACAACAATTTGTGTGCCCTTTTCTAATTATCTCGTATTTATAATATAAGTAATGTAACGAAGTATTTTTAATTATTATTCTTTGTTTAAGTAAATATCATTTGAGATAATTTTGATTATGATTTCAATATTTATGAAGCTATTATCACTTTTGACACGACTGAATAAAAATCGGGTCTAATTGACCTAAATGGATTACTTTGCGATTTTGTTCTACATTAGATTATTTGGATACAATTTTGTTCATTAATAATTTATGTAACCACGCAATTTAAAGATGTAAATTGTATTAAAATAATTATGTGATACTAACTCGACTATAAAATAGTGATGATTTACATATTTGCAATTCCGACTATATAACTATAAGAGGACATTCTATATTAATATTAGTGCACTCATTTCAGTATTTTTGTCTTAATATAATTTGATACAGATTTTAAAAAAGTGAGTGAAAATACATTAAAATGGTGGAATTTATTGTTTAGATTAACTGTAATTCACAACATTTTTTTTTCTTTTTTGAGTGAATACAGATCTGTCGGAAAAAAAAAAGTAAGACAATATTAGCTGGTGTATTATATCATCTTATCAAAAATTTGCAATTCCAAGAAATTGTGACACGTAGGCGGACAGCAAGGCGGGCAGTGACCGCCCATATGCACACAATCAATCGTCAAAACTAACGGTAGAGTTAACAAAACAAACTACTACTACCTCTTTCCTGCTATTTCTAGCACACTTTTTCGAAATGAATATTCCCCTATTTCTGGTACACTTCTTAATTTAGAAAAAACTATCATCTCTCTCATACTTTACAATCTTATATCTCCTACTTTTTCTTACTTTATCATATTTTCTCCCTTACTTTATCATTTATCTCCCCTAATTTATCATCGACTCTTACTCATATTATCTCTCCTACCTTATCATCTACCCATATATTATTCTTAATTATATATTTTCTTAATTTTCGTATCGAAATGAAGTGTGGCGAAAATAACGGGACAAAGGTAGTAAATTACAATAAATTGTTAGCGGGCGTTAACGCGTAAATCGAATTTTCCGCACAGTTTCTTACCTGAAATTTAACGTAGCCCCACAACAAAACGCAGTTAAAAAAGTCAACAACTTTTTAAGAGTCAAGATTTCTGAAATGCAAGAGAAATATGATTTCACATTTGCACAATCTGTTTGTTCAAACTTGGGCAGCAATTATTGTTCTAGAATAATTAATTTTCACACCCTCTATTTTAGTAGTACTAGTATTTAGTTATATATAGATCCCTAAATTCGTATCTTCTGGGTCTCATCTCTTTCTCTCTCTAGAAATTCAATTCAAAGGCTCAAGATGCAGGGTAATAGTGTCAAAGAAAAGATTAATCGGGATTTTGATTTGTATCCGGTGGAGGAATTAAGCGGAGATTTCGAGGAGCGTTTGAGGATTATGGAAGATTTTGAATCTGAGGAAAATTTGGAAGAAGAAGAAGAAGAAGATGAAGAGGAGGAGGAGGAGGAGTTTTCGTTTGTGTTAGGAGGGGAGGAGGCGGCGGGGATCGCAGCGGAGGATGCTTTCTCCGACGGTCAGATCAAGACGGTTTTCCCCTTGTTCGATCAGAGTTTGCTATTTCCCGGCGGCGGCGATTTGCCGGAAGATCTGCCGATGCGGCCGCCGGTGAAAAAGGTGTTCGTCGAAACTAAGGAGCAGAGCGGTAAGGGGATGACGTCAACCACGCCGGTGAATGACGAGATCGCCGGTCCGTACTGCGATTGGACTATCCGGAAGGCGGTGGAGGCGTCGCCGGAGGCTTGCAAGAAGAGCAACTCCACCGGATTTTCCAAAATCTGGCGGTTGAAGGAGTTAACGGCGAGGTCTAACAGTGACGGCCGGGACGCGTTTGTGTTCTTGAACGGCAGCCACGCGACGCCGCCTGCGCCTGCGCCTGCGAAGGCAGTGGAGAAAACGGCTGCGAAGAGTGAGGCGGCGGCGAAGACGGGGGTGAAGGTGAAGAAGAGTGGGAAGAGTACTAAGACGGCGTCGGCGCACGAGGTGTATTTGAGGAGTAAGGCGAAGGAGGAGGAGCGGCGGCGGTCGTACTTGCCGTACCGGCCGGAGTTGATGGGGTTCTTCACTAATGTTAACGGCGGACTAACGAGAAACGTCCATCCTTTCTAAGATTTAGCTGGAATTGATGATTGAAGTATGATTCTTTTATGAGTTTTGTTTAATTATGTATATTTGTTCTTCAAGAGCAATGCAATCATGTAAATGATATATTAATACACCAATATTACCCTTTGCATAGGTTTTTTTAATTGATGTATTATTATGAAATACCCACTTTTCTGAATTAAAAAGTTAATAGAGTCGATCTTTCTAATATTTACAAAATGTCCAATTTAGTTATTCTCATCTCTTGCAGAGGAATCTGAAATTTCTCTACTTTTTCTGAGAAATTCATATCAATTGAGAGAGGCTTGGCTGAAGTAAAAAGGGACTTAACTGAAATTTCGCTTGGAGGATTTAATTGAATTTGTTCATTTTGAATCTGGATTCTTCTATTTCATTTTTTATTTAATATTCATTTATTTTTCTCTCTTTTTTTATATCACTTATGAGTATTATTACATAAAAAACTTTTTGTATATTTAATGAAAAATTGCTTTTTAAAAATATATTTTTTCAAATTCTAGGTTACGTCTCAAATAATTACTGCAAATTTCCCTGGTTATCGAAGATTATAATACCACCTTCGAGATGCATTATCTCCAATTCTCCTTAGACGACATTTTCGTCTTATTTGGTAATAAAGACACATAAAAAGAAGTCGCTTAATGGCCTAATTGCTTACATTTGTAATTAATATAAATTATTAAGTCAAATTTTGTGTGCTTGCTATTAGTAAGCAATTAAAAATACTACATTAGTCTCATTATTAACGTTTTTTTATTCCTTTTTAAATCATTCCATCAATAATTGTTCTTTTCTAAAATAATAATATTAACTTTGTATTTAAAAATGAATTGACCTCATTACTCATTATCTAGCCATATTCTTGTACACTTTTTCTTCAAAAAAAATTCCTCTCACGATTCCGCTTGGCTCCAAACTAATAAAATTATAATTTTTAATTTTTAAAAATCTTTAAATTATTTAATTATAATAAAAAATTATAAAAAAAATCAATTGACTTAATTGTACATTAATAAAATTTGAATGAATTCTCATTTATTCATCTATGTATTTTAATTATTTCCTCACTCAACTTTACACGTGGTTGTTAGTTGTTACTTGTTAGTAATACATTTTTAATCTTGGAGATACTAGTTAAGAACGGACACAGCACCGACAGCCTTGCTCCACACATTTGTTAATCCGAACAATAAATGAAGGCGTCGCCCCTCGCCGCCCGGCGTGGGATCATCTTTCTCATTCCCGGTTGACCATTCGTTGACCCACTAAATGTGATATCATGCGTAGATTGGTGGATCATATTTTTACAAATAAAATATTTATTTATTAGTAACGTGGTCCATCAATGCACGCATGACACCGCGTGTTTGGTGGGCCACCGAGTGGTCCACCGGAAATGGACCAGAAGATCCAGCTTGTCGCTGCCCTCATCAAATATCCGACAAACTCATTTACTATTTCTGATTACATCCAATCATATTCTAAAAATTATTTAAAATGATGACCATAAATAACACAAATTAATAAATCAAGATTATATACCAATCATTTGCCTTCTTTCTACATTCTTTTATATTTTAAACATTACTCTATGTGTCCCCTTACTATTACATATCTTGTTTTTTTAAATAAAAAAATTAGAAAAAAATTGTCTTGAAAGTTACTTTATGAATTTTAATTATATTAGAAAACGGACACAATTTTTAATGCATACGTGAGAAGGAAATTCACCCAAATTCTATTAACGCAGAATTGAGGTAATTATTATTTTTTTATTTTTTTCCTGTTGTAATTGAATAAATAATTTAAAGTTTCAAAAAACTTAAATAATAAATTTCTTAACTCAGAACCGAACAGAATCATGTGAGAGAGAATAAGAATATGGGGTGAATAGTGCGTAAAGAGAACCCACTTTATTTTATAATCAAGAGTTAATTTTTATCATTTTCAAAAATTAAAATAGTAATAGCGGGACAACCCTACCAGGAAAAGCCGAAAATCGAGTCTCAAGTGGGCCATAATTGAATTTTTATGAAAATCTAACTCAATCCAATTGGCCATTTATAATGTACATAAATCACTATAATAATAGCAGCAGAAATCTCAGTAGGGCCATTTTGTGGATAATAAATATATAAAACTTAATATGGGCCTAATTTGAATTTGAATAGTCCAATATATTTGGGTCAGATTAACCGTTTTGGATAGGCCCAATTATGGCATCGATGGATTAGCAGCCATGTACGTATTAATTAATTACAAAATTTCAGTGCACCGGACGCATAATACATCCGGCCAAATAATGGCCCAATTTCACGACCCAGATCCTAAATATATATTCTGTGCCAAGTGTAATTCACATGACATAGAAAATAGGGACAATTTTTTAAATACCCAAATTCGTATAACAAAAGTCAAATTTACATAATCATTATAATTGCTACACAAAATACCCAACTTTAATTAAATATTCTCACTTTTCAGACCTCTCAGCCTGCCAAATTCATTATTTTGCTTCGATCCGTGCGTAAATGATTAACGCAGAATCTCGCCGTGTCCCGCTTAATCCCGCTCACGCCGTCGAATCTCGCTCCAAAAAGTACCGAAATCCCACTCATTAAATCCCGCTCGGAAATCCCGCTCGGCCCGGATAAACCCCGCTCGAGCGGTGACTCGGCAGGGAGCAGAATCCCGCTCGGGGAATCCCACTCCACCTGCCAAGTCCCGCTCGGCTTTTGGAGTGGCAGGAGAGCAGATTCCCGCTCGCGGAATCCTGCTCGGCTTGCCCAGTCCTGCTCGACTTTTTGACTTAGCAGGCCGAGCTGAATCCCGCTCACTCAGTCCCGCTCTGCCCTTTGAAGTCCCGGTCGATCCATTTCTAGTCCCGCTCATTCCATTCGTAGTCCCTATCATAAAATTTTATCTATTAATACCGTGATTGAAGTCCAAAATCGAACACACTCACTCCTCTTTCATTTCATTTCATTTTCAATTACAAAATAATTCTGTAGAATTTCGCTTCCTCGTTCCACAAAAAAAAGGAAAGTTGATACAATATTATTGTTCATTTTAACGGGCAGTTTAACAATTTGTCCGAGTAAATTGACGGTGAAGTTAGAGTTGTCTGCATTCCTGGGAACAGTGTTTGTATCCCTATTTTACGACAGTTCATTCAATACAATCTTAATCCCTTTTCACTTTCCTCAAATTATGAAATTTATTACACTTACGTTTTTCGTCATGGTATGACGCTTAGGTCCATTCTCACGATTGATATGGACCTACTTCGTCTTTGTAGTACACAAATTGAGCCGACTATATTTCTTGAGCACTCCAATGTTCAATATTATCGTACACCCGATGTTGTTAAAGAATTTGGTTCAAAGTTCAATTTTGAAGATCAAGCGGGTGGTAGCAATCGGGCTGAGAATTTTCGCGAACAGGAAACCTTTGTTCGCGAAGAGGATACCCATGTTGTGTCCGACAGTGATGAAAAAATATTTTGGATAGTTCATCGGACGAAGAATACGATGAGGTGTCTGGTGCATTAAATCAATGTACGTTTGACGACTTTGCAGCATGGATCCGACGGGAAGGTGGTGTGAATCAACTGATATCTATGCTCATGCCGGACAACCTTGTCCTTCCAAGCAACGAAATAATATATGGTGGTAGCGAAGAAGTAAGTGATTGGTTTACTTCCATTTGTTCCTCTCGATGCATCGAATTCACCTATGGTTCGAGATCTGGATCACGTTATGGACTATCCACTCCGTGAAGGTGCGACATTTTGGGAGAAGGCGGATTTGTTTGCTGCTGTTGCACTTTGACATATGGAACAAGGTCTCGATTTTAGGGTGGCTCGTTCTGACAGTGGTCGGGTTGAGTATAAATGCAGACGGAGTCGTGATTGCCCATTTTTTCTATGGGCATCGTTTCGCAAAGATGTGTTGTGGATTGTAAACTGCTTGCATGCCAAACACACATGTAACCGAGATTTTTCGCAGACTGGTCCAAGAAGGGTTCGTGCAAAGGCGCTCGCTGCTTGTGTTGCTCGGCGAATGCGCCGTCAAAAATCCGTCCTAAAACCGAAAGAAATTATGGCATCTATCCAGGGGGAATTCGGCTTTCAAACAAACTATAGTGTTGCTCTACGAGCCCGTAATTGTGTTGTGGCGATGATTTTTGGCGGACACACAGATTCGTTCAAGATGCTCCCTGGTTACCTCTACGTACTGAAAACAACGAATCCAGGTACAATGACTGGTCTCGAAGTCGATTCATAAGGTCGTTTTCCAACAATTATTTGTTGCTTTTAATGTTTCTCGTGCCCCATTGGTATTTAACCTCCGAGATCTGATTGTAGTCGACGTAACTCATTTGAAAGAAAGGAATAAAGGAGTGTTATTTGTGGCTACTACGATAGATGGCAACGACCAAATATTTCCACTAGCCTTTGGTGTGGGTCCAATTGAGAACGATTACTCTTGGACGTAGTTCATGTCCCGACTAAGAGAAGCATTTACGATGCCAAGCAATTTAATGATCATCTCCGATCAACACCGGAGCATAGCTAACACGGTAGATGTTGTTTATCTGGAAGTAACCCATGACACTTGTTACTATCATCTTCAGAATAAGCTCACACGACATGGTAAGACGCTTATCAAGATGTACCATGATGCTACCTATGCATATGCGATGTATGATTTCGATCGTGCGATGGAAGGGATTCATCAAGCCTATCCTGAGGCATACAAGAAGTTAATGGATGTCGGACCGGAAAAGTGGTCTAGATCAAAGTCTCATGTTCACCGGTACAGTCAGCTAACCTCAAACATAGCTGAATCCATCAACTCGAGGCTGCTCACAACACGACGTCTGCCGATATGCTCTATGATTGAGGCAATAGGGCACATGGTGGAACAGTGGCGTGACCAACGTCGAGCAAAAGCCATGACACGAGATAATGCGCTGACAATTGTTGTAGAGCTAAAGTTAGCTCCGTCGGAGGACCGTTCACATCGCTTCACTTTTGTGTCCGTGAACGGAGACAAATTCAAGGTTCACGACAGAACGTATCAATGGAGAGTTCAAATCAGTAGAAATGCTTGTGAATGTCGTGAGTGGCAACTCGATGAGATCCCGTGTTCGCATGATTATGCTGCTATCAGGTATAATAGTTTTTCCGTCTATAGGGTTGTTCCGGACTTGTGTATTAACAGGTTTTTTGTCTATAGGGTTGTCGGACTAAATCTACTAGACTTCGTGTCGGATGCATACAAGGCTGAGAATTGAAAGATGATATATGCCGAACACTGTATCATATACCCCCCATGGGTAATTAGCGAGTGCCGGAAGATGTGGCCTCAATGGTTGTGTTGCGCCATTAATTACACGGCAGGCGGGGAGACTAAAAAATAGTAGACGGTCTTCAGGAGCCGAAGCAAGTACATCTAGTGGGAGAACACGCGGTCCAAAAAAATGCAGCATATGTGGTGTGGTTGGGCATACTAGGAGGAAGTGTCCGGGAACGGATGTGGCGGACTCACCGGAGTCGGAAGCATTTTAGTATGTCGTAATTTGTAATTGTCAAAGTAATCAATGAATTCGTAATTATGTTAATTTGTAATTATGTCATAAGTCGAAATACCTTAAAACATAAACTCGAAATAGATTCAAATAAAATAAAAAGTCATAAATCCAAAACAAATACATGAATGAAATACAAATATATAAATCAAATAAGTCATCATAAACCTGGCTTTGTGTAGCACATCTCAAAGATCCTCTGAGCCATCAATCGACGATACACAGCTACATTGCCGGGGAGCTGCCCCACTTGACTGTCGGGTAAGTGACAATGAATCGCTCCACTACCATTCACGCCATCGGTCCACAGCTCTTCGAGTCATGCTGAACCAACTAATGCTCACGAGGCATAATCTGCATAGTGGGCGACCGCGGTTGGGGATCTTGATACCCGAATTCATTATGGACCCAGTACGAGCCGTACAACAAATAAGGACCAATCAGCTTCACTAGAGGTATCAACTGTCGAATCCTATGTACTCGGAAAAACTCATTGCCTTTGTGGTCAAGCGAATCATAAATCTCAATCCTCCAATGACCAAGGTCAATCCGAACAGTGACCCAGTGATCGAAGCAGAGACATAGCAATCACATCTTCAAAAAAAATAGAAATAATTAATATAAATAATTTATAATATATAAATAAATAACTAAGCAAAATTAGTATAAATACTTGCGTATTTGGCAGTATACCACTTTTGTGCATTTTCCGTCAAGTTTGCACCATCAATGTACGCCACGAGGCTTTCGTTCGGCGTCCAGAAATGCCGATACTTGAAGTCCACGTCGTCATGTCAGCATCCGGATCCGGAATGTAATTCTTCCAATTCGCGCAGAGAACGTTCTGTTAAATAAATGGAAAAAATGTCAGTAATTATTTAAATTAAGGAATGGAAATAAATAATTATTACTTACAAAGAAAACCGAATTGACTATCATGGTCTGATGATAATGGGGCGTAGCTAACACATCGATACCCCCGAGGCTCTTCATCCTCCTCAGTGCTCCCATGTATAAATCCATGGTCCCCTGCTCCAACTCCTTATGAGGATCCTCGAGCTCGTCGAATAGTTTCTAGGGGACAGGATAATTCGCAGCATACGTGAAACACCATAGTCCAGATGTTCGATGTTGCTTATAATTTTCAATGACTATGGGAGCGGTCATCATTGGGCTCCCCACGGGTTATCACGGGCAGTCGTCAATGCCTAAAATTAAATGATCTCAATTAAAAAAATAAGCTATAATTAATAAATTAAATAAAAATTATAAATCATATGGTACATGATAAACTGAATCAACGGAAAAATCATTGAGCCAATTGTGGTCGGACGACAGGGTCGGCTCGACCCGTACCGGGTTCGCAGACGATGCACCAACCTCGGGGCGGTGTGCTGAAGGCTGCTCCTAATCAGGAGCATAATACTGACACCATTTGCCACGTCGAAAGGAAGTGGGTGCAGGGTTGTGCACCATAGGTACAGCTCTGACGAGGTGGACAATCTCCGTAAACAGGGTCGTAATAGTCAAACATGCTCCGGACCGACTTCGGAGCATAACAGCCACGCTCGCAGATGTTGTGTCGACCTTGCATCGGTAGAATGGCCGGCTGTACACCATGGCGGCTCTCTCGTCATCCACCTCCATAACCTCGGGGCGGTACACCGTAGCAGCTCTCTCGTCAACCCGGGGGGAGTTATCCCCCATCTGCATAATCTTGGGACGGTACACCGAGGCGGCTCTCTCGTCACTCTCGGAGTGGTACACCGAGGCGGCTCTGTCCTCCTCAACTCGGGGAGAGTGATCTCCCATCTCCTCATCTCGGTCACGACGGTATCCCATCGACACTGATTCACTCCTCACAAGGCCGTGTGGTGTACCGTTACCGCCCGCGTGAGAGGACGTAGAAGCCAAGCCTCGGCTCCTAGATCGACCAAATACCGACCGAAATAGATTCTTCACGTCGTGAACTATTTCCTGCCGCAAGGTCCGACGTTCTTCCCTTACGACTTTACGGACGTCTTCGATGGTCAAGATATGGTGTTGATCGGGCTCCCTCGGTCCATCCTCCGTTCGGACCCGCTTACCACCTTTAGTGGAACGGCGTTGCCTCTGTCCGGTTCCTCTAGAACTGGTTGGACGCTGTGTCTGCTGTCTGAATCGGTATAGCTCTCGTGCCCCATGGTCCCCTATGATCGTGGGCTGTAACAGATTCTCAGCTGCAATATAGGACACATGAAGTCGATCGTCCCCAATGATACTATGTCAATACAGAGTTTGTGTCTCCGCATTGGATGGTGTGAGACCATCTCGGACAACAAGCCGCAATTACATTAAATAAATTATTATTAAAAACATTAAATTAAAAATATATATATAATATAAACAACATTAAATTTTTTAGTGTTAGATCAACTCTAAATTAAATATTTTTACCTGACGATGTCAGAAATTGTTAAGCCTACGGGGTTGGACCTCCGCCAAAGAACCAATTCTTCAAACGAGGAAATCCAGTTGTAGACAACCTCTCTGCACATATCACTCCTAAATCTGGAATAGCCTCGTAGGACAAATCTACAATGCATGAAAATCAATATTGATTAGTATATGATATACATTAATAATTCAAATAATTAAATTAATAAAATCTTTATACACACCTTGAGTGCCCAAATGTTATCATTTCTTCGAAATCTGTTCCGCCGTTCTCGGAATAAAACTACAATAATATTTCAGAGCACCGTAAGTGTAGGAGCCCCACGGGAATTGGTCAAATGCCCGTAGATCATCCACTAATATCTAAAGCCACGTGTCCACCACTCTCGTGTCGCTGTAATCGAGAAAAAAGAAAAATAAGGCTAGAACATGAGCCACCTTCAAATACCCCAACTCGTCCAAATCCAGATCTCCTTTCTCGAACTTTGTCACTAAATCTCGGCCCGCTATTGGTGTATAACCATTTTAACATGTTGTACATAGTTGAGGAACGGGGATCATGCTCAGCATGCGGATCAAAATTGTAGGATCCAAACTTTAAACCCGTGACAAGGGCATAATCGAAACAAAAAATTCGGATAGTCGTCCCGGTCACGAAAAACCAAATAACAAAATCATCTCCATTCGGTTGAATCTAATGACACATGTACATATGAAGAGCTCTGGCCACATTCCTACCCACCCTCCAATCCATAAAGCTACCAAAAACACCATTAATAAATTCCTTCACTAACTCACCTTCCCCGATAACTCCTAATTTTTTTTAATAATATCAAAAATCTTCGGGTTAAATTCTATGTCTATCCTCGGATTCACATCGAGAAAACCAATTCTTTTAAAAACGGGTTGCACCAAAACAATATAACAGTTAAAAAAATCAAATCCCGCTCGGCCGAATGGAATCCCGCTCGGTCGAAGCGGAATCCCGCTCGACGAGCAGGATTTCAGACGATATCTGATCGGAAATCCAACATTCATGCTCCAAAAATTCAAAAAATTCATGCTCCGTAAATCATAAAATCATGCTCAAGAAACCAGAAAATCATGCTCCAAAAATTAAACCAATTAAACATAATTCATGCTCAAATTCGAATAATTCTCAGAAAATTCAACGAAGTAAACAGTATTATTCATGCCCAAATTCGAATAATTCTCAGAAAATCTAACTAATTAAACAATATTCATGCTCAAATTCGAATAATTCTCAAAAAACATGCTCAAAAAATAATTAAGATTCGCGCCAAATGAACGGATAAAATTCGAGCGGAACTATAGAATTCGAGCGAGACTAACCTAGTTGGCCATTCTTGTGTTTTGGTGTCGAATTCTACTCCACAATCGCGTTCTCGAGCGGTATTGAGCGGGATTCAGCGATGGAGAGAAGGAGATAAAGATGAGAGAAACTGAATACGTATTTAGTTTAGGGTCCTCCTAGCTGCCGACTAAAATCAAATTCAAATCCAAATCCAAATCGAAACTGAAATATAAATATATAAATCTTAAAATTCAAATATTCAGTATATATATACATAAATATATATAACTAAATCATAAAGAGGTGGGAGGAGGGGATTGGTTGCTGCCGTCCAGAGGGTCTAGTCGGCTAGAGGAACCCGTCATCGCCATAAGCTGGTCCATCTTCGCATTCATGAATGCGACCTGCTCCTGGAGGGTCCTCCTAGCTGCCGACTCCTCCTCCAGTCGACGCATGATCTCGGCATTGCTCTGGGATAACCCAAGTGAAGAAGTAGAAGAGTGGCTGGCGGCGTTGATATAGCTGCTCCCTCGCCGAAACCGTACAACCGCTGCTTCTTGTCCCGAACCCCTTCCAACCGCAGATAAATCGCATTTTTATCCGCGTTGGGGCCTTCTTTAGCAGCAACCCGCTCAACCTCCAGCTATTACAATATAAAAATAGAAAATAGTCAAACTCTTACACTCGCTGAAGTTATTAGAAATCAAATTTCCTTGGGGAAGCATATCCTTTACCATTTCACTCATCCTGTCATAGCCCCTCTGTGATATATGATTCTCAGCCTTCAAGTTCATCATCTGAACTGTTGCAGACAATTGTGAGTATGTCTCACAACCAGGCCACAACTCTGTATCGACTGCCTGCAACATTTCATAGATCTTGCTTGCTTCATTATTTGGCGGCTCCTCAATATCCGCATCCTTATAATTGGGCCCAACATGATCCGTTACCATCCTCTGATAGGAGGTCGACATGTCATTCTAGACATTTCCTGTAGTTGCTCATCTAGAGTTACGTGTTTTTCCCCATGAGATGACCAAACTTTATAATTTTTAACGAATCCCCTCGTATAAACGTGATCTCTTACAACTTGTGTAGTCAAAAATAACTTATTCTTACAATTTTTACACGGACATCTAATTTTTTCTCTGTCCGTATAAGCTGTCTGGCTACTTGCCCAATCAATGAAATCCTCAATGCCATTCACAAATTGAGAATTCAATGAACCGTCTACTGCCCACCGTGTATACATCCACGAACGGCTCATTATTCGGCTAGCCTAATTGAACATTGAAATATTGTAAGTCATAAAACTCGCTCATTAGAATCATTGACCAATCAATTTAGATTGTATTTAGACTTGCAATTTGCATTCCAGTTCTAAATTTATACTGTATTTAGACTTTATGTTATGTAATCCCAGTTAAAATTTTATACAAGGATTTTGCCCTAACTTTATGTTTGCCAAGCAATGAGAGATTAAACAAATAAAAATAAAGCAATAGTGTGCTTTTCAGCTAGATTTCAAGACACTCACTATGGCAGCTTGTGTGATTTAAAGAAAAACAGGTTTCTTTAGACTTTCTAATCCAATAGGATCCATAGTAGTTAAAGAGTGCCTCAGCAGGAACGCATCTTAAGTATTAAAGGGCCAAAGATAGATGGAAATATGCTATGTAGAAATCACACACACATATAGCAAAAGCATAACTTAAAAATTCTTTTTTGATACATGCGCCACTCCATTATTCCAGTATTAAGATCACAAACACGCAGCATTCGAACTCTTTCTTGGCCTGGAACATGGGCATGAGACTCCAAAAATTTTAAGTTATTTATACTAATTCGATTCCAAATCCACTTACCAAACACCCCTAACTAATACTATTTGACATTGAGATTGCACAAGGTTCCATAAACACACAAATTATACCTCAGCGGTAATTCAACCAAATTATCAGTTGTTCCATTCAGTTCTCTAGAATCAATTTTTCGATGAATATGGCCAGGTTTCATGCATTGATGATTTGTGATATTGCAAATGTTTGTAGTTGTGATAAACAATAAAAACCCAGAGCAGGAAGAAAAGTACAACATTAGAGTAAAATGGAAGATAAATTATTCAAAAGCCGCCATCTGAGGAACAAAGTAACTTGATAATACAGTAGAAGTAGCAACCTACGAAGTATTAAGGTTCAATATATATATATATGGCAGAAAGCAAATACAAAGGCGTACTTTTATAAATCGGGCGTCGGCGGGCGTGGACGGCGACAGCGTGGTGGTGTCAATGGTGTTGACGGCAGCGGGCGTCGACGGTGGTGGGCAGCGGAAGAGCTGAGGCAATTTTTTTTTGAATTTCTGGTGGATCGACGGGCTTCTGCCCATATAATCAATTTAGGTCACGCCGACGGATTTACCGACGGAATATTCCATCGGTAAATCCATTAGTAATTATCGACAAATTTTTCCGTAGATAAATTTATGTTTCAATTAAAAAAAAGTAAAAAAAAATTAAACATTGCCGACGGAATTTTCCCTCGGCATTAAAAGAATAAAAATAATAATATGGAATTTCAGGATTCACCGACGCAATTTTCCGTCGGTGTTTTCCCGACGGATTTTTCCATCGGTATTCCGTCGGCAAGTTGAGCGTTTTCTTTTCCGCCGGTAAGCCGACCCGTGTTTTTCATCCTTCGACAATTCCGTCGGTAAAAACGATATTTTTTGTAGTGTACGAGAGAGGCAGCCGAGCGGGATTGAAAACTAAATCTGAACTCAAATCCCGCTCATAGAATCCCGCTCGGCGAGCGGAATTTGCTGTCGGTCGAGTGGGATTTCAGTAGGCAGCCGTTGTTGCTGTCGCCCGAGCGGGATTCGTTGTCGTCCGAGCGGAATTCGGCTCTCGATCGAGTGGGATTTGATTTTAAGTGAGCGAGATTGAGCGGGATTTCACTGCGAAGGAGGGCGACACTGATTTCATGTGAGCGGGATTCAATTTCTTGTGAGCGGGCTCGAGCGGGATTCATGTGTATATATAAGTTCGTGTGTTTTTTTGTTTGTTTCTTCAATTAATTCATCTCGAATTTCGGAAAACACCTGAAAATGATTGGTGTCAGTCAAGTTTTTCAAAAAGTAAGGGTAGTGTAAGTAAGGTTGGGTATTTTGTGTAGCAAATATAAGGATTGAGTAAATTTATTTTTTGTTATACGAAATTGGGTAAAAAGTAATAATACCACTAGAAAATATATATAATTTGTTGTAGCCGAATGGTAGACTTTTCATTTATCAAACCCAAAAGGTTCTTTGGTTCAAGTCATGTTATACACATTTTTGTAAATTCATTTTTTTTATTTATAAAAAATTACTGTTTGTTTCTTTAATAATTTTTAGTTTTATCTTTGAATTATTTTTTTTAAAACTTTCGTAAAATGGTTTTCTATTTTTTTTTTAATTTTTTTCTGTTATTTTTCCCAGATTTTAATGACCATTCATTTTCTTTAATTATTCATTTTCTAGACTTTTTTTAAACGGTTTTCATTTTTTCCCAATTTCTATTGAGGACGAACTTGTCATTTGTTATGAACAAAAGTGTTAAAGGGAGGAGGTAGAGAATGCGGAAGTAGAGAGAGGAGGCGGAGATGCGAGAGAGAGAGAGAGAAAGAGAGAGAGAGGCAAAAAATGAGCGGAGACGGAAAGGTGAGAGTGGAGAATGAGAGAGAGAGTTTAAGGTAATTGCAAAATGGATCTTGCGTTAGACCCGGATGTACCATACATCCGGCGCACACAAGTGTCCCTCTTAATTAATAGTACTAGATATATAAATATATGGGTTATTCGCCTCTAAATACATCCAACTTTTTTCAAATTATCATTTTGCACACGGACTTTCAATTTAGCTCATAAATACACAAACTCTTGATTTGTTTCAAATTGCACATCAATAAAAAAATCTAGTGAAATCAAAGTTGACATCACATTTTTCGGCATGACATGCTGCTGACATGTCGGGTGAGTCATAGTCGATTTTATTTAATTTTTCAATAAATACACAAACTCTTTACAGTTTTCCTTTTTGCACATGATTTTCAATTTAATTTATTTTTGCACACAATCAAAATTTATATTTTTTTATAATTATAATTTTTTAAATAAGATTTTTATATTGAATGACCGAATTAAGTTGAACAAACCAATCAAAATAAGTTTTTTAATGATAATTAAGAGATCATGTCAAGGGAAGATGACAAGATCATCGAATTTAGCTTGTCGATTCGGTGAAATGAAATAGAACAAGTTGAGAAATTATAGTGATTCAAGAAAGGGAATCAATCCTTACAGTCTAATTTGTTTGGTTTAGAATCATGAGGGAATCAAATCTCCCTTATTCTTTTTGTGACTATTTGATCAAAAAACAAGGTTTATAATTTTTTTTAAAAAGTGGTTTAGAATTAAAAAAAATAAGGTTTAGAATAAAAATTGGAGAGTTGAATTCAAATACATGTGATGTCTGGACAATGAAAAATGAGAGAATCAAATACAATGAAAGAAACACACTATAAAAATTTAAATGAACACTCAATAAGAGAATTAAGGTTAAGCTTGGTTCGGTTAATTGCCTATTTAATATATAAAAAATATATTTTAATCGATTTGTTCAACTTATTTCGGTCATTCAATACAAAAATCTTATTAGAAATAAATAATAATTAAAAAAATCGGTTGTGTGCAATTAAATTTAAAGTTCATGTGCAAAAAGTGAAACTGTAAAGAGTTTGTGTATTTATTGGAAATCAAATAAGATCGATTATGACTCACACGACACGTCAGTAACCACGTCACGCCGGAAAATGCCACATCACCTTTGATTTCACCTGGTTTTTTATCAGTATGCAATTTGAAACAAATCAAGAGTTGATGTATTTATGAGTTAAATTGAAAGTTCGTGTGCAAAAAATGAATTTTACCACACCATCATAATTTTAGTCACTAATTTTACAAACATTGAATTTTCAATATCATGGCCGATTCTTCATCAAATCAATGCCAAAATCTCATAACTCACGAAGCCATTTATTCAAACAATCGTCATAAATTCATAACCTACACCTAACTCAAAAGAGATACACTTCCTCTCCCTTTCCCTCTCCTCTACTCCACATTAGAGATGACAATTTTGCGGGTCGGGGCTTGGTAGTATAGTACCCGGACCCGCCCCGCAAGTTCGACTCAGAGATCCAGATCCAGACCCAGACTTGTACGGGTCCAGAAACTTAGAACCAACCCCGGACCCGCACGAGGCGGATCTACACAGCCCCAGATCCGTTGGTGCCGTTTCAATTGCTAATTTCGAATTATTTTATTTTTTAATTATTAATTTTCGTTAGTGCAAGCCTTTTTATTTGGATTTTCTTATTATAGTTGTCATCTATTAATATCTAAAAGTATGAATTGAAGAACAAGAAAATTCAAATAACATAAAGTAAGATTACATAATAAAATTTAAAAAAAATTAGTAATGCGGGTTTGAAACGGGACTAGGTGGGGCGGGGCGGGTAGAGAAATTGGATCCGGACCTGTCCTGGATCCACGCGGGTTGGGTCCAGACCTGCCCCGTACTTCTACGGGTCTGGGTATTACCCGCCCCATTGCGGGAGGGGGCAGGTCGGGTCCGACGGGTCCAGTTCCAATTGCCATCTCTACTACACATCCACTTCAACTTCAACTTCGTCGTAAAACACGCGCGAATACCTTTTACGAATACCTCACGATTTACTAGATCTGGTCCGTTATGCAATGCAAGTGGTGCCAAAAAGACCGAATCAAACATGATGCAATTGTCAACCGAAACCGTTAAGAAAGTTCTAGAACCCGTACGGCCGGATTCTCTCCGCGAGGAGCTGGCCATATACCCGTTCGAAAAGGTGCGTGAAATCGAGCTGGAGATCGCATTGCCGGAAACAAATTGATATCGGAGTAAATTTCCAAGGCTACCACATCTCCGCCCCGAAAAAGGGCGAAGGCGGCGGGAGGCTCTATTAGATTTAGAGAGAGGCTATGTTCCGTATGCCTCGAAGAGTTCTCCGACGAGGGACGTCGGAAACTGGTGACCGGTCTTCCGTGTTCGCATTATTTTCACCTGGACTGCGCCCTGAAATGGCTGAAGAGGAATCTCATAATCCACGAGGCCGATTATTCAAACACGTGCTATAAATTCATAACCTACTTACTCAACCGGAGTTCTCTCTCCTCCCCTCCACATCCCCGTCAAGTTCCCCATCAAATATGAATTTCTCACCGTCGACGAACAAGATTCTCTCTGGTCCGTCGTGTACGGCGAGTACCACCCCTCATATGTCTCGAAGAATTTCCGGCGAGGGGCGTCGGAAATTGGTGTACGGTCTTCCGTGTTCGCCTTTCTTCCAGCTGGATTGCGCCCAGAAATGGCTGGAGAGGAAGAAGGTTTGTCTGCTTTGCCGCGGGAAAGTGCCACTGCCGCTAGGGGCGGATCCAGAATTTATTGTTAGGGGGGGCAAATTTTACGGGGATGAACTGTATTTATTCGGGGGTTCGGGGGCGGAGCCCCCGAGAAAATGTTTTGAGGGTGTTTTTTGTCTAAAGTTTTTGGTCTAAATATACTTACTAATTAAAGCTTATTTAGCGATATTATATTTTCTTTTACGAATAGCCGTTATATGTTGTTTGTAATTTATTTGAAATATATAGTATAAAACCGTATTTTGACGATACCTAGATTTAGTCGGAGGATATTACGAAGAATAACAATCTCTAACTTGTGAATTAATCAAGTATTTGAAATATAGAGTTTTTCATGCTTCAAATGTTGCTAATTTTACTTAAAGGACAGTCAAGTATAAAAAAATGAAAACACAAACATACCATATAACTGCATAAAGATATATGTTATATTATATATGTAACTCTATCAAAATAGAAATTAAAAACTTCAAATTCTAGATCTTCACTAAAATTAAAATTAGTAATGTAATATACATTTTTTAATATTTGTCTAATTTAGTGATCACATTCACACTAATTCTTAATTTTTACTTTGGGTAAATTGACAAATTCAAAAATCTCGAGGGGACGAATCCAAAAATTTAAATGGGACAAATGTATAAATTACTAAAAATCGAAGACAATTCGTAGTATTACACGAAAGTTCGGGGGGGCGGTCGCACCCACCCGCCCCCCTTTAAATCCGCCTCTGACTGCCGCCGTCTTATTTTTTTTCGAAGCCAATTGTTTTTTCATATATTTTTGTGTACAATTGTAAATAGACGTTATTTTGTTCTTGGATTCATGATTTATAAATTATAATTAGATAGATTACGTGAAATCTATAATCCCCCGAATCTGTAATTTCGAGTAACAAAATAATTTTAAAAGTATGGCTTAAGAGTTTGGTCGTGGATTACCTTTTCAATTTTCCATATATATTCAACTTGTTGAAACCAATGAAATGATGACGTGCGTCTCTGTTTAATAATTATATACGGAGTATTATGAAATTTGTTAACCATGCAAAAGTAAATAATATTAAATATTTTTAATATTGTGTGAGCTAGATGTACCTATATCCAGCCTTATTTGAGATCCAATTTGCGGCCCTTTAACCCGTCCTACGAGGATCCTTGCTACTGACATTATTATTCCATTTTTGTATTTTATTTTTTTCATTTTGTTTAAGTTTTTTTATTCGTCTATTTAAATTTGTTTTCATTTTTTATTTTTTCAAGCCCATGTCATTATTGTAAATAAAAGTGGCATTTATTGAGTATCATTTGTTTCAAAATAAAAGTGTTCTTTTTCGTTTTGAACACTTTCTACCTGAATCACTTTACGAAAATATCATTTGCAGAGTATCATTTGTTTTGAACAAAAGTGTCATTTGCGTTGAATAAAAGTGTCATTTATAAAGTATCATTTGTTTTCTTTCAAATGTGTCATTTGTTTTTGAAGAAAAATGTCATTTTTAAAGTCTCATTTGAGGCTTGTTCCACATGTCATTTGTAATGAATAATGTCATTTGTAATGAATAATTGTTTCAATTGCAACGAAAAAAAAAACATTATTTATCTCAAAGTGTTAATCGCAATAAACAAAAGTATCTATTATATCGGAGAAATGTCACATTCTTGTAGACTGTCTTTTTTTAATGAATAAATGTGTCAATTGCAACAAACGACAGGGTTATTTATCTGAAAGTGTCAATCACAATGAAGTAAAATGTCAATTATAATTAAGGAACATGTCATTTAATCCAATAATCATATGAAATCACAAAGTTACAACAAAGATGTTGACAACATAATAAATATATTTCTCAAACATTTCCACAATTCTTTACTACCAAGAATACACACAAAACTAGCAAGTCAAACATCGCAATTCTGATCAAATAAATACATCAAATATCTACAATTCTACATACATATCCGTTAGCTCTGGCTAAAAATAAAATCAAAGAGCAAACCAGAGTTTGACTAAATCTTCACTGAAGTAGGTTTGAAGGTGATGTCCGTCTTATTTTGAAGCAATGGCTGAGTATTGGAAAAAACCAACCCTCAAATTTGTAGGAGAGAGAGGCGAGAGATGCGAGAAATTTCGGAGAGGAAGGAGAGAGAGAGAGAGAGAGAGAGAGCAAAGACAGAGGAACGGAGAGGAGATCGCACAAAGACAGAGAATGAGAGAGGAGGTGGAGATGATGAGAGCGGAGAATAGGAGACAGGGTAGGGTTATTATTATTATTATTATTATTATTTTATTAATTTAGTCAGCGACCCGGTTTGTCAAAATTAGATCCTCCGTGCAACGCGAATGTATCTATATCCAGCGCACGGAAGACTTGCTCTAATTTATATGACAAATTGACCAGTTATCATTCTAAGTCCAATTAATTATCCAAAAATACGGTTAGTAATTTGGGATGATCTGATATCCAAAAACTCCATATCTCAAGCGAACAAAACTACATAGTTTTTGATAAAAAAAAATGCTAAAATAGTTAATTGAGTTGCTATTAAAACTACACAATTTTATATTAAAATTACGTAGTTTTGAATGAGACATTATTGAGATAGTGAAATCTTTGAGACAACAAATATGAACCCTAGTAATTTTGAACTCAATCCAATTCAAAATTTCAGACCAAATTAAACATTAAAAAGGCCATTTCCCATGTCAAGCAATTATTTAAAATATATATATATATATATATATATATATATATATATTTGATAGTTATATATTCGATGAACGTGTTTAAATTACGTCCTTAGATGTAGCTAGTAGTACAAGTTAAATATAGTGATATTTAGTGCATGGAAATAAATATATCAACAAAAAGAGATATTTTTTCATAATAATAGCAGCAGAAATCTTAGCATTCCATTAATTACTGCTTAATAACATAATTAATTCCAGTACATTACATATGATTGCCATCGACCGCAACCAAAGCTTATGCATTTCGATTCTTCAGAGTAACACACCAAAAACAAAACAAGGCAAATCAAGATTAATTTAGTTAATAACTTCTTCAGACAAACGAGTGGGCCCCATGCATACTAGGTTAATGTTGTTTGCTCATGCAGCAGATGGAGCTGGGATGTAAGAAACTGCAGGCTCCGGAAGGGAAGCCAAGATGGAGGGTTTGGAGAAGCCTTCTTCGGCTTCTTCAGGCTTGTAGTCGAGCGATTCGTCGTCGTAAATGTCCCACCATTTCTTCACCAGCATCTTGATGTCTTCTCTGTCCATGTTGGCTTCTTCCCCAGTATACCTCCATGGCTTGGAACCCTAGCAAATTAAAAAAAAAAAAGATTAATTACTTCAAATTAATTTAATCCTCAAATAGAAGAAGAAATGAAGCCGTATTCACTTGAAAATTATGTCAGAAAAATACTCAATATTACTTTATTGCTGAAAATATTCCGTGTCCTTGAACAATAATACATCAAAATCTTTGTCTTTTTTGTTTGTGCTCGAGATTCACTTGCTTTTGACATAAATGAGCAAAAAAAAATTCCTTGACGTAAAATGTCTAAAATACCCTTTAAAGATCTAAAATTAAAACTATGAAAAAGTGACACCATGACACTTGCTAGTATGTTTGACATAACTCTAAAATATAGTTGACAAATAGTTCTGAACATCTGAACTTTGGGGGTAAATTACATGCTAAGTTTCAGTAAAAGGGTAAAAACGTCATATTATTGAAAAGTAACGGGTGAGAGAATTCAAAGGGTCTGAATTCCACACACGATTCAAAAAGACAAGAAGAGTTTTAGTGCAACTGTGAAAGGTTAATAAAAACACATGTTTTTTTTTATGCAATAAAACAAACACATGATAAGTTTACGTATTTTGAGCAGAAACTAGTGCTCGTAATAAACTTACCGCAGCACAGTAGTGAACAACTTTAACCTTCTCGAGCTCAACGTTCTCAGGGTGGCGCCACAGCATAGCAAGGACAAGATTGTAAATGTTCGGGATAGGCTTGTAGATCGGATTGAAGAACATGTTCAAGAAATCCTATAATGAAAAAAAAAACCACATTAATAAACAAGAAATAAAGTATAATAATAATAATAACAATACTAATAATAACCTGCTCAGCAAACGGCGTCGTTGGGGAGACGACAAGAGTCTCAAGTAGGGTTTGGTAGGTTGTCTTGCTGGGCTCGTAAACGAACATGCCGGCGTTGAAGTAGAGGGGAGGTGGGGGCCCCATCTCGGCCGGCCAGGTGACTTTATCAGGGCACTGCTGACAGTAGCCGACGGAGAACTGCGGAGAGTGGCTCCACGTCTTCTCGCAGAAGCAGTCCATCACGGCGTAGAAGTAGCCGTCCGGCGTGTCAAGGAGGTGATCGATGTTTTCGAACACTTGGATGTCGCCGTCGAGGTACACCATCTTGCTGAACTCAAGAAACTGCGAGGGCAGATTCAGAATTAAGAGAGGAGTGACGAAATAATAATTATTTTTTCCCGAAAATTAAACATAAAATTTCGGATCAAACTCGGAGATAAAGTGGAAAATATGGGAGAAATTGGAAAAAGGAAATATTAAATGGGGAAATATTGTTAGTGAATGGGAAAAATTGGGAAAGTGAAAAATTTTAATGTGAAAATAATATTATTTGTGAATAGGAAAAAGAAAAAGATGACGTATTTATATGTGGTTAAAAGAGATGTTTTCTTCTTTTGACCTAATTTTTCTTGTCTTGTTCATGACATTATATAACATTCTTTTGTCGTATAGGATCTTGAAATAATAATATTTCCTATCTTGGTATAATTGTCATAATTTCTAGAAGTTTAGGTTTCACAAAAATACAAATAAATGAATAATAATAAAAACTAAGAAGTCAAATCTTGAAAGATAATTAGAATATTAGTGAAGTTTGATCCTTTTTAACACAAATAAATAGCAGTTAGGGCGGATGAAGAATTTTGAAAGACGAAATATTTTTCTAAAGTGTATATATTTTACTTTAGTGAATTAGAATCCAAATATTTCACAAGTAACGGATCCTATATCAATTAAGCATAGTATTAGTGCTCGTGTCCGTATAATATCGTATTAACACTTGCATGAATATCGAGACTACTTACGTTCCAAATCCGAAGCTTGGAGTAGTTAATAACATAGTAAGCCATGGCGAACTGCGTCTGGTTCGCCGGCGGGTAGACCGGTTCAATCTCCTTCACAATGCAGCCTTGCTTCCGCAATATCTCACGGTGCTCCTCCGGCACGTCCGGCAAGATCGCCACCACCAGCGGGTAAACGCTCTTCACCTTCCTCAAACCCTTAGCCAAACCCACCACGCCCTTCACATAATCTCCCGTCCCGGCCAAGAATGTGACGAAACCCTTCTTCGAATCGAGGGCAGCCGGAAGTTTTCCGGCGCCGGAAAAGCCGTCGGAAAGTGGGACTTGAGGGGCCATTTTTTTTTATTACAAGATTTTCTCTCTCTCTCTCTTAGGGTTGTAGTGAAAAACTTTGAAGTTGCTAAGTTGCCAACCCTAGTATTTTTGTCTTAGTCTTGTTGAGCTTCGATTGCAAGATTTGTGTCGTTTAAATAGGAGGGAAATGGCATGTTAAATTTAGTTGAAATTAAATTGAAATGAATTGTTTTTGTGATTAAAATTTCATCTCTCTCTCTCTCTTTTCCTTTATGGAATGAAATAGTGTAGTATTTTAATTTTTGAGGAAAAAGTGTTGGGATGTGTGGAGAGAATGAATGGGCATGCATCTAACCGTTGATCAAGCCTTATCACCAGAATGAACGGCTGAGATTCAATGGGATGGGGTCGTGTTCATTTGGAATTCGAATTGACATCATTTGGATAACTATTTTTTTACTTTATTCCTATTCTCTTTATTTTATTGAAATTTTCTGATGGAAAATAAAGGATGCAACATGCAAGATAAGAGAAGCGAAGGTGTGGAGGTGCATGTCTTTTTCGTCGTAGAATATTTATTAGGAAGTAAATAAATAAATAAAAGTTGGAAGAAAAGAGACATTATTCAAAATAATCAAGCTACGTAAAATTCAAAATAATGAAGCTACTTACGTAGCTATTCGAAATGAGAATTAGGTTTTTGTAGGTACGTTTTTTTGTTATGTATAATTTTGTGATAGCCGTGATTATATTTTATTCCCCAATGTGGTTGACTATAAAAAAGTAAACAAATATTCTTCTTTTAGGGTCTTTCAATCTTGTCCCTTAGGTGTCATATATTTGAAATAATTTCAATTTTGATCCTATACGTGTTGTGTTTTTTTTTAAATGTTATAATGCCCTTTTTTGTCTTTTATCGGAAAGTATAGTTCCATCAATTTTCTATCGCCGTTGATGATTTATTATTATTATTATTATTATTATTATTATTATTATTATTATATATATATATATATATATATATATAGGGCATGGATCCGGTGGGAAGGTATAGTTATGTAGAAAGGTGAGAAGTATGCATATTACTTATATGTTTTATGCATATTCTTTATTGTTTTATGCATACATCTTGTATTTTTTACATTTTTACCCTTATGCATAAAACATATAAGGAATATGCATAAAGAATATTTCAGAGCATATTCAATCTAAACCATCAAAAAATGAAATCAAGGGTGTAGATTTATTCTTATTTCTTATTTTAAAGAGGCTTCTCATATGCTCCATTCCATATATATATTATCGGTAATTTTAAAAAGATTATTGATAACACAATATTAGGTATATGTACCACTAGTTGAAAATATATCCGACATCGATAAAAGGGGCACTTAAATGAAGTACACTATGGAGAAAAAAACATAAAATTAATTGCTCCCATTAAATAATAATAAAAATACAAACTAAATTACATGACTAAAATCGTAATTTCCTAACAAAGTGATTTGCAAATTTGTAGTGATAAAAGAGACAAATATTGAAGAGAGAGGGGCACCTCAAATAAATGTTTATTTTATTAATTCATTCTTCAGTGCATAGATAAAGTAATGTTTGTTTATGAATTAGTGGGGTTAATTTTTAACCAATTCTAATGCATATCCGGTTAGCCTATCAAAGTTTGCAATAAATTAATTATTAATATGTGATAAACTAACATGTGTTATATAATTGGGCAGAATTATAAACTAAAATTATCAAGAAAACACGCAGAAGAAGAATGCTGTCATTTTTATTAATAAATATTAAAAAGCTGTCGATCCAATCACATACTAGAATGTCGCACTCCTGTCCTTATTCAGTTTAATTTAATTGCTTTTAAAAGTTGTATTCAACTATTTAATTGTATATGTAACACTTTATTTTGCAAAGTTTTCTTGTAGTGCTTCTTACTTTTTACATGAAACTCATACGAAATTCTCTCGATTCTAATCTCATATGACCTATACGTTACGTGTATTTGACGATATTAATTGTTAATATGCATTCTAATATTTAAATGATAAATAAATATATAAAAAAAAGTTGCACATGAGTTTTAGAGTTTTGAAATTGAACGGAAAACAAAATTTTATCATCTTTCAAGATTTGATTAGATTGTGTAGTTTAGCAATCATTCTTCTATGTTACGCTCAAGATTCGAAAGATTTTGTCACTTTAGATACATTAGTCCAGTTTTAAATTCTATTAGTCCATTTTTTTAAAATTTAAAATAATATTATAATAGAATCGATTGAACCCACTGCATGATATTCTTTTACACATAAAAAATAACTTTCTTAATCTCCGTGTCGAAAATGTATTGTGGGATAAACATAGTGACATTACATATATTTATCGTGCAATCATTATGTTTCAATAGACATGCAAATTAGTTTATATAAATATTATAAGTATATTGGTTGGAGCTAATCAATAAATTAATTCCTAATATTTTACGTGGCACAGATTTCAAGAATTACGTGGGTATATTAATGTTGAATGTCAGAGTTAAAACAGCAATGATTGGAAAGAAACAATGATCAATTTGCATGTTTGATAAGCTAAGAATACCTTCTCAACATCGACTGATGAGAAATATATTGCACCTTTTACTATGTGCATGGGCCCATAATGTTTAGATCATTCGATTTTATTTTGTCATCAAAATTTATTGTTAGTATTTTCTGATTGAATTCATTAAACATTACTTCATTATTTTAAGTTATATATAATACGTTTGTAATCTTTATGTGAATGGGTTTTTACATATCATGTAAATTTCTACATTATTTTGCAGTTATAGTATAGTTGAAATTCCTAAATTATAAGAGATAATTCGAGTAATTTGAGGCCCTAGCATCAAAATTTCCGTCTCCTATTAATATATTCTAGATAGAGCTGTCTAAAAGTCACTCTTAAATTGAAAACACTCTTATAAACTAAATAAAATAAGAGAATAATAGAGATAATGAGAAATAGATGTATATTATTATGAGGGTGGAAACCTCAATTTATAGAGTATAAAATGGGCTCATGGGCTTTTATAGTTTACATGGTCATTACAATATATGATAAATATATATATATAAAATATATTTACAACAAACACATAAAATTAATATTGAAAGAATTATTTCTAATAAATCATCACAAGATTTTACCAATAAAGAAAAGGAAAAATTGCAATACCACCGTCCAACCTATACCTGGTAACCTCTGATTCGATATGATCATCCAGCTTCACCTTCAAGGACCACTAATTTTGGAGAAGATAAAATTAGGTAGAAAATCAAAATAAAGCATAAAAATTCAATTGTAACAACTTTTCCTAACATACGAATTCTTTGAAGTTAAATTAAGAATTCATAAATTACATACTTAATAAAAAGACATATAACTTCTTACGTGTTTAATAAAAAGGCATAAAACCTCCTATAATAGTGAGCCTAACATATATAAATAAGTGTAAAATAAAATTAAACACAAAAATAAATAAATAAATAAATAAATAAAAGGAACCGAGGTGAAAGGAGGGATGGAGAAATAGGCTAAGCCAAAAAGGTTGGAATATACAGCTTTCTACTAAAGCAAAAAAATATTTTCTCCGTCCTATTATTATTGGCTTATTTTCTTTTTGAGTTGTTTTATTATTGTTGTTTTGTTTCGTAAAGTATAAATAATATGTGGATAGACACTTTAAATGAGTAGACCACAACTTTAACACACCTCCACCCACTTTTGTAATCTTCATACTGAAAAAAAATAAATTAACAATAATAAGACGGAAGGAGTACATAATATAAATAAATAAATAAATAATACTCTCTCCGTCCCGCTATTTGTGGCTCACTTTTCCGAAAGGGGTGTCCCATTATTTGTGTCCACTTTCCTAATTTGGTAAAAAAATACTCTTACTATATCATATTCTCTCTCCTACTTTATTACATTCTCTCTCCTACTTTATCATCTTTCTCTCATACTCTCTCATTATCTTACTCATCTTCTCTCTCATACTTTATCATCTACTCTCTCTCTCATACTTTATCATCTATTCTCTTAATTCCCGTGTCGAAACCAATTGAGCCACAAATAACGGGACAGAGGGAGTATATCATCATCACAATAATAATGTCCTCCCAAGTGGGCAGCAAAAGACAAATAATAAATCGATGATGAGAATGAAAAGCCATGCATTTCTCTAATAATTGAAAACACAAAGAGGACTAATAGTACACTTGTGGACTGTGGTAAGCTGCAGCCAATGCCCATTTGTCAAACACTCACAAAAAGATAAAAATAAAATAAAATTAAAAAGAATCAATTTTCGAACCCTAGCTTTCATGCAACCCTCCAGTGGTCCTCCCACCTCTTTCACCACAACTTGAGCTCTAGCTTCGTCTCGTATATCATTTTAAAAAATAATTTGAAAATAAATAATTATCGAGTTCGAGCTTTTATCCCAATCATTCCACGAGTGAATTGGGACAAAAGTGGGTTTTTATTTTATTTTTATTTTTTTAATTTGAGTCGGACTTGACAAAGATTTCGTAATGTGTACGTGTGTTTTGATTAACTCCACACAATCAAAAGGGCAGCTTGAGATTGCTTCGGAGTGCGTCATATTTATTCTATTTTTCTCATTTAGAGAAATAAATGATGACAAACCAAATACGATTTGTGGTTATGTTTGGATATTTTGAGTAACAGCCATGCATGGTCTTTAACATATATACATGTGGACCAAAGATGGGCGTTTTCATTAGCTGTTGATGAACAATAAATTTATATATATATTTTTAATAAAAAGACAATGATTAATTTGAAGCCATTCAATGATGTCCAAAAGGAATTAATAATAGCCAAGTCAAATTTCAAGAATTGGGGAAAATTATTGGTGGCATGGAATCTGATCCTCACTTCTTTCGGCCCTCCCCCTTAACTTTGGGGGGATTCAAAGATGGGAACAAGGAAACAAAATAGAAAGATCCCTTCCATATTTATTTATTTATTACTCCCTCCGTCTCATTTGAAGCAACGCGTTTTTTTTTCGGGATGTCCCATTTAAAGTGACACGTTTTATAAAAAGGAAATAATTTTTCAAAAAAAATACAAATTCTCTTTTACGTTATCATTTTTCTATCATACTTTATCATTTTCTTATTATTTCTCTCTCATGCTTTATCATCTACTCTCTCAATATCTCACTCATCTTCTTTCTCAAGCTTTATCATCCACTTTCTTAATTATCACGCTGAAAAGAAACGTGTTGCTTCAAACGGGATGGATGGAGTATTATCTTTTAAAAAAAATTCTTGCTAATTAAGTATTGGAATGTTTTGAATCGTTGCAAATGGTGCGGTTGGAAATGTGTATAGTGACTCATTCATGCCTTGAGATCTAATACTTCCTCCATTTCATTAGAAGCGTCTTCTTTCTTTAGGACACGTAGATTAAGAAAATGATATTTGTTGTGTATATTGTTTGATTTTTTAGCAGTATAATCATATCCACATATTTTTATCTTTTTTAAAAACAAGACGCTTCCAATGGGACACCCCGATAAAAGATACTAAACCTTCCAATGAGGACGGAGGGAGTAATGTTTTATGGATTGCGATATGAGTGTAATTTTATATATCGTGGAATTTGGACGTGAATATATGTTTAGTTTTCTTAATGTGTAACTTGTGTTGTTTCATGTTTGGTATAAGTTGTGGGGTTTGTTTGCAATGTGTGATTGGGAAGGTACTAGTCATGTGTGCATACAGCACAAAGGCTTTAGACAACCTCATATATAGTCTACTATCTTCTCCATGCCAAATTCAATTTTTTCATTTATATATATAAGGTATAGATATTTTAAGACCCACCATCTTAGATGAAAACTAAGAATTAATCCCAGCCTTCCATTTATTTGACCTATGAATACTTAATTTCCTTATTTTCCTTTTATTTTTAATTCAAAAAAAGGAGAAAATAAATTTTGTTAAGGGTAACTATGTCTTTTTACACTTTATATTTTGAAACTAAACCAAACACCTCCACTTCATGAGGCGGCGGACCGGCGGCGATGGTGGCTGATTGGTGGCGGCGGCGGCGATGGTGGTCGGTGGCGGCAGTGGCGGCACCGGCGACGGTGTTGGCGATCCGCTTGAAGATCGATTAGAAAATGCTATTTTTTATGCATTCTACGGTGCTGGTTTATGCATAATTATGAACATTTTGTTGCATAAAACTGTCTGTTATTTTGGATATTATATTATACAATAAAAATACATTTCATGCATATTTTAATATTTGTTTATTCGTAAGCCCGAACAATTTTATGCATAAAACTGACTATTATTTGAATATTATACTATACAATAAAAAAAAGTTTGTGCATATTACAGTATTTATTTATGCACAAGGTTGAACAATTTATGCATAGAATGACATATTACAATAGTAGTTTATGCATTATTCCGTCCATTTTTATGCATATCATTGCATGCGTTTAAGCATATTGTGATTTTACAAAAACAATTTATCATACTTATAATACACAACACACACCTTCTCTCTCTAATTAGTGGTGGCGGTGGTCGGCGGCAGCGGAGGTGGTCGGTTGCGGCGGGAGGTGGTAGGTATTTAGGATTTTTAATATTTTGTATTTTTCAAATTTAATTCATAATATTATTGTTGACTATTTTACCCTTTTCCTAATTTTGGAATTAATTAAAGCAAAAGTAATAATTAATTGTAGACCATAGATCGAATGGAGATATATGACCTACAATGGTTCTTAATTTTTATCTATAGAATGGTTCTTAGTAGAACTATACCCTATATATATACACTAGATAGTTCTCACCATACTGTCGCACGGTGCCCGATAAGGTAAGGACAAATAAGTTTTCAAATTATTTTAATATTCATTAAATAGATTAATTTTTAATAGTTAACATCATAATTAAATAATTTTTTATATGAGTTGTGGACAGGTAACATTTATAAAGTAAATCATTCTTTGACATAGATCGTGAATGTACACTCGTAACCAGTGATATTTCAACAACAAACACAACAATATGATCCAGAGGCTCGTATGATATCATATTGCATTCAAGGAAAGCAATACGCTATCAAACATATCGAATTACTATATAGTTACATAGTAAGGGAAAAAAATTTAAAGTTGCATCCTCATATAATACAAACTCCAATAAAAAAATATGTACATTGAACATAAAATAACATAAATGTTTCCAAATATCTTCAATCCCTAATTAATCTGTTAAATTTTCTCTTTAAATAACTATAATCGACTATGATTTAACATATAGTCAAAATGAATATATAACTAAGTTCTCGATTTTAGGATGATAGAATTTAAGGGGGGAAGCAATTGGTCGGTTTATTAATTTAATTTCTTTCAAGTTGAGAATTGCCTAAGTTTTTTCTCTTAATTGTGGAAATGACACCACAGTTGGCACTGTTCATAGGAACAGTGCAACGTGTCAAATTTTCCTCATATAAATTCTATAATAGTTAAATAAAAAAAATTCTATAATAGTTAAGAAATATAATTGACAAATAAAGATTGTAGTTCCGGCAATATGGAATTTTCCATTTTCTACTTCTGGAGAATTCTTAGTTGAGAATCTTTTATGTTTAATTATCTTTGGAGGAAAGAATTTAATGTTAATATTCGTGCCGAAATTAAATAAGTCATGTTTATTGGGATAGATAAATATAAGATAAAGAAAAACAAAAAAAATGTAGTTAGAAATAGAAAAAGTCATGTTTATTACTAATAGATAGAATATTAGTAGAAGCAAACCATGCCCAAATGTATAATTACACATGCATAAAATTAATATGAGGCACAATAATTAATGTACAACCATAGTGATTGAGGCCTAGCTATTACTAAAAGTAGGACACTAAAAAAAATTAATTGTTAGCCCATTAAAACCGAGGCCCATTAGTAATTGACTACGAAGTCATGATAAGCAGTCTAAGTATTACACAAAGTTTTCGATTTTCTTACAAAAATGCAATCGTAGTGAAGAAGTTAAATTTGTGGGCAAGGGGCATTTCTTGCATTTCCCACATCATATCAAGCAGAAGTGTTATCTCCTTATAAGTATGGTAAATATAGTTAGACATAAACCTCTTATAGAGTTGTTAAATTGGCCCAAAATGATCTGGACAGGTTGCTCGGCCCATAAAATCCAATAAAATTGGATAAATTTGACTATACAAGACTTTTATGTATTCAAATAAAACATACTCTCCCGGCTCATTGAAATTGTATATTTTCTTTTCGATGCAGATGTTAAGGAAATTTATTAATTTTGTATAGAATTGTGTAAAGTTAAAGGTATATCAAATAAAATATTTATAATAATGTACCAAAGAAAAAGCTAAACAACTTTAATGAGACAGTCCGAAAAGGTAGACTGAATAACTTCAATGGAACAAAAGAGTACATAAAACTTCTAATACATATATACATGAAAGACCAAGCTAACCCGGCTCAAACACTTTGACAACTCTAACCATCTATATTTAGTCACATAACACATTCACACACATACATATATAAATATGGTTAGGATCCATTGGGAACAAGCGTTATAATAAGAAACTAGGAACAATTTATAGTCGTTGGATTGATCCAATTGAATCGATCCAACGATTGTAGTTGAATTAACTTACTAAACGATCCACAAACGCGATAACACACTTTCTTTGGTTTTCTTATTCACTTTAGGGTATAAGAGTAATTTTATTAGATAATTCATTCAAAATTGGAACAAGGGTTCCGATTCTTTCATTCTCCATTTTTCCCCCTTTCTACCCAGTCCTAACTCGTAACGCCTCCTTCAAAATGAATCAATCCGGCGTGGCAACCAGACGAACGTCGTTTGAACGACGGCGGACATTCGGAGTTGTCCAACCTTTCAGCGGCAGCGGGACAGTTAAGATTTCAGAGCGGCGGCAGCCAAACGAACGCAAACTGAAACAGAAAGATTGATAGCGGCGGTGAAAGGAACGTATCCAGTCAAAGGTTTCGTGTAGAGCGACGATAGACGATGACTTTCCTGAATCGGGCCTTTCTCGGACTACTGCTTTGTGATTTCTATTCTTTGTAAATTGATAGTGTATTGCTTCTTTGAGATTTCCGTTCTCGGACTGCTTCTTTGTGATTTTCGTTCTTCGTAAATTGATAGTGATAGTGTATGATATCACGGAATAACACGATCTTGTGATTTCACTTTGCTATAGTTTGATTTCACTTGTGTCCCTGTATTTGATTTGAGGATGATGGAAGAATCGGGTTGAGAATTGGGAGTAGGTTCCGATTCACTTTCTACGTAATTATAATACATTTTTTGTTGATTTTCAATACTTTCTATAACGATTCACTGTCACACCCCGTGTGGACAACGGCGGAGACATCGCCGGAGAAGAAGGGGATGAGGTTTCGGCAGGAGAAATTGTGAAGGAAGATGAAAGAAATTGTCAACGGTTAGGTGGGAAACAAGGACGTGCGTGGACTTTATTACGCTTTCCACGTGTTATCTGCTTTATCATAAATTTTCTCTTAATTACGTTTAGCTTATGATAAATTTTAGGTAATGTATGGCACAGTATATAAGCCAAACTTGGGGGATGATATGAGATAACAAGAAATTTGCCAAACTTTTCTCTTTGTACTCTCTCTGTTTCTCTCGGCTATCTCTCTACTCTTCTCTCTCTCTCTGTTCAACAATCATCTCCTCTCAACTCTCAATCTTCCTCAACTCTTCTTTCTCAATCAACTCTCTCACTCCATTCTCTTTCAATTATCTCCCAAATATGATTCTACTTCTTCTACCTCAGGTTTCATCTCAGTTCCGGCGAGTGCAAGCTTAACAATCCGGCGAAATTAGTACGGGTTGTTACAATGGTATCAGAGCAACGTTCCTGCGACTATGGGCAAGCACTCCGGCAGAAGGCTATTAGAGCGGGATATTCGGAGCATCAATGGACGGCTATCGAACAATCGATGGCGGCGGCGTTCGAGCGATCCACTGCCCTATGTATCAGCGAGATGCAGAGAGTGTTTGATAGCTGCACCCGTAGATTGGAGGCCCGCCGACGTGCAAATGGTGGATGGTATCCATATTCTGACACTTCCGGCAATGGAGCTCAAGAAATGGCGACGCAGGTCCCCCTGTTGCTCGCGGCTCAGCAGCAGATCGAGCCGAAGAAGGCCGTAACACCTACTGTTGCCGAGATTCCAGATTTCGACGGAATCGTTTCAAGTTACCCGATGGCTCTCATGATTGAGAGTGAATCTGAAATAAACGAGGAGATAGGTGAAGTGAATTCTACCGAGGTGTTTGAGGCTCCGACTTATCACGCAACTGATCAAATTTTGCAAGGAAGTGATGCATTTGAATCTGCATAAGAGGTGTTCGATGAAATGTTTCAAACACGCCCTAGGCCGCTATTCGTGAATGGGCTTGAGAACTGGGAGACTGTCAAGATGTTTGATGAAACACCTATTTTAAACATGACGGTAGAAAAGGTGATAGGCGAAACAAGCCGTGACCCTCTGTTTTGCAAACTTGCGGTTATTCATGATGTGGGAATGGTTCGCATGTTTAAGGTAAACTATCGCACTTTTGGATATTCCTACAAAAAGTTTCTATGCATGAATATGTTGGGAGTGAATCATGGTGGAATTGATTATAATAAGAGTTTTAAAAACCTATGCATGAATATTGCAATAAGTCAAGTAAATCCGACTCTTAAAATTCTTCATCACGTTCACTTGGTGGTTGGAACACCTTGGTTTCATTTTAGAAGTTATGGTGCAAATGCTTTTGTTCTGAAGGGCTATATAGAGTCACAGAAGCTATGTTGTTGGATTTTTCATTCATTCAATTATAGGGATTTGCCTGAGTTTTTTGAGAATCATATGGGTGAATGGATGTCTGAGTTCAAGAAGTATCTGATGGTGAGATTTGCTGCTTTAGAAGATAGTGGAAACGATGGGCTTGCTGTAGTTGATGAGTTGCGACCTGTTGTTTGTGATAATATTAGCTTGTATATGAAGAGAGGTGATTAACCGTCTCAGATATATTTGCATGGTTTTGTGGAGGCTTTGTGGGGACTCTTGGGTATTGCCTCAAATTCTTCCAGTCAAGAGATGCTCACTGTGATTGCTATTAAGTTTTTGACCACAGTTCCTACTAGTGTTCATCATACCTTGTTTGCAAGAGATGACATTTTGCAACAGATTTGTCAGAGTATTGTGATGTCCAATGTGATGCTAAGGGAGGATGACGAGGAGCTTTTTGAGATGAATTACATAGAGTTCACTAGAAGAGACATGGAAGGCAATGACTTAGAAACTAGTAGGAGAATTGCTTGTGAACTTGCTTTGAACTATAAGGAGAGTGTGGCCGGAAATATTTCTGCTTAGATACATAATCTTTTAGCCTCATTTTCACAGAATCCTGCTGCAAACTGGAAGCACAAAGACTGTGCTATCTATTCGGTTGTGTCCCTGGCCACAAAGACAGCTGCTGGCACCTCGGTTTCACTGATCGGGTCGATGTTGAGAGCTTATTTGGGTCTGTTATTGTACCAGAGCTGCGAAATGCAGATGTGAATGGATTTCCAATGTTGAAAGCTGGCGCATTGAAGTTCTTCACCATGTTCAGGAACCAGATTCCAAAAGCTATTGCAGTCTCCCTACTCCCTGGTGTCATAGTTTTTCACAAGTGGCAGCTCATCCACAAAGGAAAATTGCCTTGGCTCAGCACGCTGTCGGAAGGGATGAACTTAGTTGCTGCTACTCTCATCCCGCAAGACTTTTCGGTAGTTGTGTTCTCTGGCGGGTTGCCTCCAATATACCACTTCTATGTTTGTCTACGGGGCATGCAATGCGGTAGTAGAGCTTCTAAATTCGTCTTGGTATTCTTGGCGCCTTCTCCAGCAGTTGGTTGGAAGGTATTTTCTGAGGAGGATAGTGTCTACACCTTCCAAGGCCAAGCAACACGCCTACCGACATCAAATATCCGAGTCTTGGGGACAAGACTCACTAAAGAGGGGGTATTGTCACACCCCGTGTGGACAACGGCGGAGACATCGCCGGAGAAGAAGGGGATGAGGTTTCGGCAGGAGAAATTGTGAAGGAAGATGAAAGAAATTGTCAACGGTTAGGTGGGAAACAAGGACGTGCGTGGACTTTATTACGCTTTCCACGTGTTATCTGCTTTATCATTAATTTTCTCTTAATTTTAGGTAATGTATGGCACAATATATAAGCCAAACTTGGGGGATGATATGAGATAACAAGAAATTTGCCAAACTTTTCTCTGTGTACTCTCTCTGTTTCTCTCGGCTATCTCTCTACTCTTCTCTCTCTCTGTTCAACAATCACCTCCTCTCAACTCTCAATCTTCCTCAACTCTTCTTTCTCAATCAACTCTCTCACTCCATTCTCTTTCAATTATCTCCCAAATATGATTCTACTTCTTCTGCCTCAGGTTTCATCTCAGTTCCGGCAAGTGCAAGCTTAACAATCCGGCGAAATTAGTACGGGTTGTTACAATGGTATCATAGCTTATAGGTAGCAGATGTATTTTATTTGTGTGTTGAATTGTAAGGATATATGACTGGTAATTAAATAAAGGACGAGAGAGAGAGATAGATTGAAGAGGGAATTGAGAGAGATAAAGAGACGAGCAGAGAAGAACAGAGAAGTTGAGAGAGAGAGAGAGAGAGAGAGACGTACAGAGAGAAGAGGGAAGAGAGGCTGAAACTTTTCTTACTTCATAACAACTCAACTTAGGCTTATATAGTACGACCAACATTACCTAGCATCTAAACATAATAAACGCGCATAAACGGAAATTAACACATAAGTAAATAGGATAACACGTGGATAGCAATCCGGACGTCCACGGCCGCCTTCCTTTAATCGAATGGCCATCTAGCCATTAGTTGGATCTACGGCTTCATTCGATAAGTCAACTCTTCCACCTTCCACCTTCTCTCCTTCTCCTTCGTCCATGAACCCTTCTGATTCTTCCCCATCTCTCTTTCTGATGACTTCACCTCCGTCGATTGTTAAGGGTGTGACAATACTCCCCTCTTTAGAGAGTCTTGTCCCCAAGACTCGAATCTTTGACGTCGCTATGACTGCTATTTGGCAATACACAGTCTCAAGCTTATCGGTCACAACAACACAACCCAAAGTATAGACATCAAGTTTCTCCATATCCTTGAAATCTGCATCACCAACTCCAACAATGAGGACAGAGAGAGGCAAGTCATATGCCATCACTAGAGAGTTTATGGTTTCTTGAAGATCAGTGACCACACCATCTGTTATGATTAATAGGATGTAATATTTGGCTTCATTTCTAGAAGGAGAGCCAGCAGCAATATATGTAGCCTTGTTGGTCTTTGGGAAGAACCTCAATGTAGGAAAATCACTAACACCATACGTTTCTCCAAACTCCTTGTGTGCATCAGCATCAACATTCGCAATGACCACATCTTCCTCCGGATTAAATGTTGTGGCAACCTTTTCATAGGTAGGAGCAAAGCCCTTGCAATGACCGCACCAGGGTGCATAAAAAGTCAACTAGCACGTCCTTTTTCTCATCAAGTATAACTTCATCAAAGTTTTATGGAGTCCAAACCACAACGTCTGATGGGATTGCTGCAATTTTGACATTGCCACCTCCTTCCTTGTTAACAAACTCAGTAAGGGCTTCAGTTCGTGCACCTTCATACTTTTTTGGCTCCAAGGAACCTTTAGGGAACCATTGGATGGTGGGATACCCAGAAACACCATACTTGCTGCAAATGATCTTATGTTCATCACAACCAACCTTTCCAATCAAAACAGATTTCGTCTTCTTGAAACTTGCACCAAGCTTTTCAAACTCAGGAGCTTAGAGTTGGGTATCCATCAACATCATGCTTAGAACCAAGCTTTCTGTACTTGTCAGCATCTACCTTTGCTACAACTACGGGTGGCTTCAATTCAACTAGAACAGGGGACACTTTATCCAACTTAGGCGCGAGAAGCTTGCAGTGGCCGCACCAAGGAGCATAAAAATCTACAAAAATGTAATCGAAGCTCAAAACCACAGTATCGAAATTGGAGTCTTGGAGCTCCAACACTTTCCCGTCCACATAAACATCAACCTCTGGGAGTGGAGGAAGTACTTGAGTTTTCTCACTAGCTCTTCTGTCATTTGGTTCTTTGTCTTCTTCCTTCTTCTGCTCATATTGATTCTGCATGGGAGCAAGCAAATATTTGACGTGGGGGTCATTGGGATCAACTCCTGGAAGTGACGCTAGAATTGAGGACACAATTGATTGATCTGCTAATAGCTTATTCATATCATTCGGTTTGACTGTAACAATGCATTCTCATCATCCATTAGATTGGGTGTTTTCTTGTCAGGTTCTGAGAGTTCACATTCTCAGTCATTGTTGTATGCCCTGAAGTATACTGTTGTTCCCTTTTTTCCCCTTTTGAAGCCTCTTCTGCAGCCTTCTTTTCTGTTGCTTCTTGCCTTGCCTTCTCTTCCTCCATTGATACTCTAAGTGCAAGAGCAAGTTCGGGATCCAAATTTGGATCAACGCCGAAGTCAAATCCGCCACAACCAGCTGCAGCTGCGATATAACCACTCGCCCCTTCTCCGTCACCAATAAATATTGGGGTACTGATAAGCACATCCGGAAGAGCATTTGGACTAGGAGGAACGTGAACAATATTACTGCTATCATTGTTATTTTCAGCCGAAAGTAATGCCTCAAGTTTCTCTGTATTTTCTTCATCTTCGCCAAAGTTCACAATATCAAGAGCTACACTATTCTTTTTCAACTTTCTTCCATTTAATTCTAACGCCCTCTTGTCATATTTAGCAGGACTTCCCTCAAACACAATTATCCTTTTGTGGGCATCACTCCGCTTCTGCTTCTTCTCACACCACTCATCCAAATCCTCGAAATCCCCATCCTCGTAGAAATCCTTAGTAAACGGCTCGTAGTCAATAGAGCTATGATCAAGTGCGAAAATTGGCTCAATCTTCTTCTTGTGAAGAATAAGAGGATTATCGTTAGAATAGTACTCAACCATCCCTGCATCCACAGCCTTTGGCGCAGCATAAACCTCCTCATCCGAATTGTAACCTGCGCTTGTCGTTTTTCCCTTGACAATTTGAGGATCTTTTCCAGACATTTCAGCGAACACCTCCTGTGCAGACTCCTTTTCACCACTTCCTTCAAAATTTAAATAAACTGGATGAATGGTTGTGGGTGGAGGAATTTCAGAATACCAGCCAAAGTTTTCCCGTCGACGAGTCTCCGATCTGCGAGTGTAATAATCAAACACTATATTCTTCTCCTTGACACGAGCAATTTCTCGCTCGAACGCCGCCACAATCGATTGTTCGATCGCCGTCAGTTGATGCTCCGTATATCCCGCATTAATTGCCTTCTGCCGGAGTAGCCCATAGTCGCAGGAACGATGCTCTGATACCATTGTAACAACCCCTGCCGGAGCTATTAATTTTTGCTGATATAATAGCTTATAGGTAGAAGATGTATTTTATTTGTGTGTTGAATTGTAAGGATATACGACTGGTAATTAAATGAAGGACGAGAGAGAGAGAGATAGATTGAAGAGGGAATTGAGAGAGATAAAGAGACGAGCAGAGAAGAACATAGAAGTTGAGAGAGAGAGAGAGACGTACAGAGAGAAGAGGGAAGAGAGGCTGAAACTTTTCTTACTTCATAACAACTCAACTTAGGCTTATATAGTACGCCCAACATTACCTAGCATCTAAACATAATAAACGCGCATAAACGGAAATTAACACATAAGTAAATAGGATAACACGTGGATAGCAATCCGGACGTCCACGGCCGCCTTCCTTTAATCGAATGGCCATCTAGCCATTAGTTGGATCTACGGCTTCATTCGATAAGTCAACTCTTCCACCTTCCACCTTCTCTCCTTCTCCTTCGTCCATGAACCCTTCCGATTCTTCCCCATCTCCCTTTTTGATGACTTCACCTCCGTCGATTGTTAAGGGTGTGACATTCACTTTCTTCGTGATTTTAATACACTTTCCTCTAATTTTCAATCACTTTGTCCTACATTTTTTGATTAGTTGTTTGGGATTTTTACGATTGTTTGGGTCAGTTTGTGATAATAATAGGTTTTGTTAATTTCTTAATAAGTATGCCATCAAAGGGCAAGACTATTGTTGGGACTTCCAACCCAACTCCCGAAGCGAAGTTCAATTATCAAGGCTATTAGTGAGGGTCAATCCAACATGTCTTTTCAAATCAGCAAAGCCATTTGTTAGATATGAAAGTTGCAGAGGTTTCTATGAGATTATGTTACTAGTTGGTGGAGAATTTTGATCCTAGAAAAAGTAGTATTTTTTCCATACCGCATATCGTACCGATAATGTTCGGTATGGGAAAAAGCATATCGTTACCGTACCGATCATTTCGATATACCGTAGTTCGGTATACTGAAAGTGTAACACCCCGAAAATTCAGGCCGAAAAATTTATTATTTTAGTTCCAACAAATTAAAGCTTACAATTTCGTTTTTAAAATATATGTATATCTAGGGAGATCCAACACTCAAAAGAGATATGAGAACCGATCCTAAGCGTCAATCGGTCCTAATCTAATGGCCAATATCAACCCCTTCTTTCTTAAAAAAAAAGGAGAAAAGGGCAAAATGGGAAAATTGAAACAAAACAATTTGAATCCAATTCTCAAATCTTCATAATCTCTCTCACTCTCTTACAAACAAATACGCAGTCCATTCTCTCTCATTCTCTCTCATTCTCTCTCTCTCTCTCTCTCTCTCTCTCTCTCTCTCTCTCTCTCTCTCTCTCTCTCTCTCTCTCTCGATTTCTAGGGTGAAAAACTAGTTCTTTTGCTATAAACCCTCTTGTAACAGGTTATCGAAACAGTAGATTTGCAGATGGAAGCCTAATCTTCGCAAATAGTGTTTTCGTGTTTGGTTCCCCAAATCGACTACAAATTCGCACAAATCGACTACAAATCCCTGTAATCGACGAAATTTCAGGTATGTTTCATGTTTTCGTTTCTTAATTTAGTTTACCCATGGATGATTTTGTGTTTTAGAGGAGAAATTGTTGTTGTGAATGAAACCCTTTTGAAACCGATGACCTTGCTCAATACGGAAGGGGACGATTTTGTGATTTTAAGGAAACCGAAACAAATTAGCTATTACAGAAATCCATTCGCTGAAATTCCAGATTTGCAGACACAACCTTTCTGAAAAATCGTTGTTTTTGGTAGCGATTATGTTGAAAATCGACTTCAAATCCCCTTAATCGACGAATTTCGAGGTATGTTTTATGTTTTCGGTTGTTAATTAAGTTTACCCATGGATAATTTTGCTTGGGAGGAGTTTGAAGGCTTTCTGTTAAGAGTGAATGGATTATCGTAAGTGGTGCATCTTAATAGTGGTTAAAAAAATCCTAAATACATATTTCTTTCTTTACTTTGTCCTCATTTTCTAATTTATGGTTTTTTCTATCCCGGTTTCATTGATATGCATGAATCTTGTGGATTATTAGCATGAAATTGAGTGTCTGTGTGCATAAAAGTTTTAATATTGGTATGCATACCCTTTTTTTTCGTTTGCCTTTTTTTTTGTAAGCGTAAGCATAAAACATTTTATATATTAGCATAAACATATGAAATAGTAAGCATAATTTTTTTTTCATTGGTACATATTATTTTGGATTTTTGTGCATAATTAATATTGGTGGTGTGCATAACTTGCTCGAAAGGTTAGCATAAAAAGATTGAGTCAAATGCATAAAATGTGTGCATAACTTGATCGAAAGGTTAGCATGAAATTATATACTTGTGTGCATGATTTCTGAGAAAGGTAAGCATAAATCAATTTGTAACGGTAAAATTTGATAAATATGAATTATTTCTTGTAGTAGAGTATTTGGATCTCGTATCTCTTCGTATCGAGAAAGGTAAGCATAATTAATATTGGTGGTGTGCATAACTTGCTCGAAAGGTTAGCATAAAAAGATTGAGGCAAATGCATAAAATGTGTGCATAACTTGATCGAAAGGTTAGCATGAAATTATATACTTGTGTGCATGATTTCTGAGAAAGGTAAGCATAAATCAATTTGTAACGGTAAAATTTGATAAATATGAATTATTTTTTGCAGGAGTGTATTTGATGAGACATATGGAGACATTCAAGGATGACATAATCAACTGGGACACGAGATTTTTGATGAAAGGTGTGAAGCAAATTAAGCTTTTGAGGATGAGGTAATGCTTGAGCATAGTCAATTTCGATGATAACAAAATGAAGGAGACAGTGGAACAAGAGGATGTTGGTCATGCCGATGAGAATGAACTTGATTCTAAAGAATGTGTGAAAGAAATGCTTGATAGTTAGAAGTTTGGTTGTGAGTCTCTTTTGTTGGAACAACTTGGGATGTAAAACTTAGAAGTTATGGTGGTACTTATGTTTTTTATTGATACAGTAGTTGAACTAATGTAGGCGAACACTTGTTTTGGTATATTTAAGTATTAGAAGTTATGCATATATAACGTGTTTTTCATGCAAATCAAAATTGGACACTATGCAGATATAAACACACATGTACATAAAAAAGGGATATACAAAAAAATTACATACCATAAGCATATAAATATACTACGGTATGCATGAAATGTCAAACCTTGAACATGACTACGAAAAAATTTAAATAGAGGGCTAGGAAAAAGAAAAGAGAAGTTTACAAATTTGCCCTTAATGAGCCTATTTTTTCCTTTTTTTGATTTAATTTTAAATGCTTTTGGGGATAAAATGAGAGCCTTAGATTTACGAAATGGAGGGACGAGATCGGATTCTCGTATCTCTTTTAAGATTTGGATCTCATAATAATTATTTCATATATATATTATATATATATATATATATATAAGTTGTCATTATGGATAAATAGGTTTCTTTTCCAATACACATCTTTTCAAATTCTTTGTCTCTTCGCAAGGCAAGTCATTCTCAAAACTCTCCACTAATGTATTTTGCCTCCTGACACACGCCTCCATATGCCAATACCAAGAAGGAAGAAATGCAACTTTGCAGGAAATCATTAGCATCAAAGAAAAATATGATCCTTTCCACCAATGAATGTCTTTGTGAAGATTTCTCCTCATATTTCACTCTGAAAAAAATTGATTCAGCAAGCTTGTCAATCATCTACTTCTTTTGTCTGCAAGTACCCCAAATCACTATATAAATACCCCTCCAACTTACTACAAATCCACCTCTTCCCCTTAATTTCCTTCACCATAAGCTTTTAGTTATTTGTGCAACTTGAGTTTGAGGTACAATTCCTTCTATCCTTTTGTTCCTTAATCTCGTTTGTTTTGTTTCTGCTAAATATATATACTATATGCTTCTCTTCCTCATGTCTCTGCTAATAGGCCATATAAATATGCATATGATTATTGTTCACAAATTAAAGCCTGTATGATAATATCTACATGTATATATAAGATGTCTGTTGGTTTAGATAGGTAATTAGTACATTTATTTCTTATGAGGTTCAGAACTTGGGCAAACTTCATATAATTTCAGAATATATATTTTGCACCCCATGTGTTCGATGAAATGTCTCACTTGATTGTTGCTAAAAATAATCTTGCTCGATACTTTGATTTTTACCTTTATTAAAATGGAGTCTTGTTTTAACACCGAATTTCTGTCTTGCTATGATCATTGGGTTAACTATATAGAGATTAGATTAATCGGAAATTATGGCCATGACTTTGCCTTTGGAGAATTGTTGCTTGTCATTACCGTAAGAAAGCTTAGATGTTTACAAAATTATTTTTGAATAATTTGTTGTCTAGATTCTAGGCTTTGAGTTTGAAAAACTAAAGCAAGTAAATAAAATAATCCTAGCATTTACTTATGTTTAATGATGGGAAGGACGTGATTATTTTAACTTCTCATTTATTTTATGTTTCTTATCTATTAATTTAGTTATTAACGAAGATGAATGACCAACTAGAATTAATTAATCAAGTAAAGAGTTTTGTTCACTCTCTGTACATGCATATTCTCTCACTTTGTAACCATGTTTTGAATATTATATTGTGATAGAGACTTAGACATGTCTTGAGAATTTTTATTACTTTGGAGAAATTTTAACATTCTTAAGCATATTGAAGTTTATACTTAAGCTTATCTCTATATGTTTGATACATCTACGTGTGCATCTAGGATTTCCTCATGTGTTAATATTTTAAAGAAGCTCGGGGTAATATTAATGCCTAGATCTATTAGAATATTGATGATGATTAGGAATTGGACTACGACTAAGTTAGGATTCCTCTTGTAGGACCTTTTAACGAAGAAAAGTAGCTCTGTTGCCGTTGCAAGATCTTACTACTACGCTTTGAAAGGTGGGTTTATATTTCTATAAAAGTATGTTTGAGTTATTAAGCTCCGTTATTTACGCAAGATATGGATGTTCATGTTTTTACTCTCTATTGGCTTAAATGCTTCTACTTGAATGATATTGGGCGAAAGGTTTTCTAGTTAGAGTTAGTGTACACAGATGTTACGAAGTTAGTCTTGGGCGAATGTGTTTCCCTAAGACTAACGAAGAGAAAAGGACGTAGAATGCACCAATAGTTGAAAAAAGGAAAGAATGGCCAAATGAAATATTTTGGTATTCATAGAATGCTCTTTTGTCTTAAAACTTTCTATGTTATACCGTTTTACATGAACAGTCCATTTTCAAAGATTTGTCTAATGTTTTTATCAAAGGCTTAACCCACGGAGCACATTAGTATTCAACCCAAATGTTTTCAAAATGTTTTCAGGTTAGATGGACGGTGCAAGGTGGATGGTTGAGTTGGTGTTGATCGTGTTATTTTGCCCTTATAGCCTTATGTTTTAGAGATATTTCCGCTAAACTCTGTTTTAAATGTTTTTCTATGACCTCCTCACTTTCTTTCTTTTGCTCATTGAGGAGTATCGCTACTGTGAAGTTTCATTTTGATGATGTTTATATATGGTTATAATTGTTAGAAATTATTCTTTCATGTTTTTCCCTTTCCTTTTCCGCTTCTTTATACCTCACCCAGTCACGTCCCGACACTTGTCACTTCCCTGAGGAGCTAGGGCGTGACAGAAAGTTCGTTATAGCAAATCTCCATACCGTTGTCATACCGCTCTTATGGTATACCGTACCACACTTCGGTATACTGAAAAATCAAGGTATACCAACTATTTAACGGTATACCGTAAACTTAGTCTATGTTTTTTTATGAAAAAAGCAAGAAAATTATTAATATTGTTTTTCAATCAAATTAATTAATCTATATACTTTGTATGAATTTGTTAATATTACGATTTAATGTTTATAATGTTGAAAAATATAAATTATTTATCCATTTCATAATTTAATAGATAATTGATGTGATTTTTTTGTCAAATAAAGTTATGTTATTTAAGTGAATTCAATGATATAACATTAAGATTGTTAATAATAACAACCTATATCCAAACCCTGAAACCAACATTTTTGCACTTTTTTACACAAAATATATGTTGTATGATTTTTGCACCTTTTTACACAAAATATATGCGGTATGAACTTCGGTATGTGGTATATCTTAGTATGAAAAATCTTATACCGTTACCCTACCGAAAAACTTTGGTACGGTATGATACCGTACCGAAAAATACGATATATTGAAAATTCGGTATCTTCGGTACGGTATATGCGGTATACCAATTTTTCGGTATACCGTATTTAGTCCATAATTTTAGTTTGTAATTAACTTTAAGTTATATCGGTTGTATATTTCTTCTTGAATATGTCATCTGATTAATTAGACATAAACATTGAATTTTAATAGGCCGACTTTAATGGGCCTGGTTCCGTCCTGGGCCATGATTTTCGCGTAGCTTTATATAACTCATTTTTCTTGTAAAATAACTAGGTTAAAAAATTGCAAAGATGATTCGAAGGTCGAATCGCTTGAGGAGGCAACCCATCAAGATTTGCGGATTATGTTGTAGGCGAAGAAATCGATGTGCTTCTCGAAGATCCACCAGCTGCAGGTGACCTTCTACTGAGTCCTATCTACTGACTTCAGTCAGTGAACAGTAGTTCAATATCAGAAATGGTGTGCGGAAGTATAGACCTAAAACTATGTTCGTCTCAGTTGAAAACCCGTTTTATGTTGATTATGGGTGTTCGGTACGGTATACCATACTATTTTTCCCATACCGTTACCGTACCGATCATTTCGATATACCGTAGTTCGGTATAGCAAATCTCCATATCGTTGTCATACTGCTCTTTCGGTATACCGTACCGCACTTCGGTATACCGAAAAATCAAGGTCTATTGAATATTTAACGGTGTACCGTAAATTTAATCTATATTTTTTATAAAAGCCAAGAAAGTTATTAATATTATTTTCCAATAAAATTAATTAATCTATCTATTTTGTATGAATTTGTTAATATTACGGGTTAATATTTATAAAGTTAAAAAATATAATTTTTTATCTATTTCATGATTTAATAGATAAATAATGTGACTTTATGTCAAATAAAATTGTCATTTAAGTGAATTTATGATCTAACATTAAGATTGTTTGATATGAGTGACATATTTGTAACAATCCGTGTTCAAAACTTGTAACAACCCGTGTTCAAAACTTGTAACCAACATTTTTGCACTCTTTTCTACAAGATATATGCGGTATGAACTTCGGCATGCGGTATACTTCGGTATGGAAAATCTCATACCGTTACCGTACCGAAAAAACTTCGGTACGGTATGATACCGTACCGAAAATTCGGTATCTTCGATATTTTTTCGGTACGGTTTGTGCGGTATACCGATTTTTCGGTATACCGTAACACCCCTATCTTTATGAACTAGAGTATCTAATTTGATTTGGCGAGGAATGAACATTTGTTGTTTGGTAGCTGGACTCTGCCATTGGAACTAGGGTTTCAATTCACTTAGTGTGTAATTATAATAACTTTCAGTTTTCAATACACTCTGGACTGAATATCAGTAACTACACTCTATTGGACTGTTTATTTTGTTGACATTATAATACTTGTGTATTGGATAGGTATGTCATCAAAGGGGAAGGCTATTGTTGAGCCTTCCAACCCAAGTGCCGAATTGGAAATTCATTTTCCAAGGCTATCACTTGTGTTTTGGTGAACATAGTGTGTATGGTAGGCATCATTTGTTTTTTTATTTCAAATTGTATGGAACATGTGGATATTGTCTTGGATTTCACTTATTCTGGTTGTGTATTTATTTTTCATAGTTCTACCAGTTTAGCTCGTAATATATATATGACTCACTGCGTAGTCATTTCATGATACACTAATGATGTAATTCTAATTCACTTAACAGACAATACACTTGTAGGTATATAACTAGTTCACTTTCTTATATAAAGTGATACCCTTGAAGAATGTAGGTAGAATACCAGCAATAATTCACATAATATTTCAATTCATCCGAGAAGTCGGATTATAGGATATAACTCTGCTACACATGACATACGATCATCCAAAATGAATATAAAGTGATTCAAAAAATGAATACAAAGTGAATCAAAAATTAATATAAAGTGAATCAAAAATTAATATAAAGTGATTCCAAAATGAACACATAAGGTTTCAATTCATCCGGACAGTTTACATAAGATATAGATGTGTTTTCCAGCATCCGATCCTCCAAAAATGCAGAACAACTACTAGAAGCTGCAAAATAAGATAACCACGCAAAATAAAGAACTGCTCCATTTAAGTTTTTGCATTCACAAGAGAAAGTGAATCAAAAATGAATATAAAGTGAATCGCGTATACTGAAAATAAAAGAATACATATCAACATCATTTTAAACCCTAGTTCCAAAATATAATACAAAAAGGGAGATAAACGACTATAAATATCAAAGAGAAAGGAGCTCGACCTCTGAAGCTAAAAGACGAACTCGAACCGATAGAAATTACACTCACCCATTTTGGCTAAAAGATGAACTCGATTTTGAAGCTTGAGCAAGAAAAAGAAATCCCAAAACCAATCGAAGGAGAGATACTGCAATGTTCCAATTCTTAGTACTAGGTTTCGAAAATGAAGGTGTGAGAGTTAAAGAAGAAATAAAGTTCCAAACAAAAGAAAAAGGAAGTAAGTTTTGGAAAATAGAATGAAATTTTACCAAATGGCCCTTAAATAGTTAAAAAATGATAAGAAAAAAATGAAAATAGAGTTTAATATAAACCATTAGATCTTAAGATCAATGGTACATATTTGTTCCTACTTCCTACTTTAGGAGATGTTCCTATTGGATCCAAAATCTCTCTCTCTATATATATATATATACACACATGTTTCTAACATGTTAAATTGGCATAAAGTGGGACTAACTAGAAATATTTTGAGATCCAGAAAAATCATAAGAAAAAAATTATAATTCTGAATCATATTCATATGATAGAAATAAAGACCAGGCAGTTCACAAAAAGAGAGAAGCATGAGCAAATGAATAAAAATCCAAAACCCTAGTCTCTGTGTGAATATTACACTGAAAATTAAGCAAATGTAGAAAAACATATAAAACAAACCATAGTCTATTACAGCAACATCCAGAGTAATATATGGTTAAAAAGACTAGATAAAAACTCGACCGCGTCCAGTATTAGCTCGCGTAAACAACTCCACAAAAGCTTCAAGCCTGTAGTAGTTTAGCAGAATTAGAAACCGACTAAAACGCTCATATAACAAAGCTCGATTTTAACCGTGTATAGTAATGATTCCTAACTACTTGCCTTGTTCGCGATGTTGTTGGAGAGCCAGTCGAGGCCCTCATAGAGGCCCTCACCAGATGTGGCGCAAGTGCTCTGGATGTACCTGGAAGGAAAAGGAGGCCGGGTGAGTTCGTAAATAGATGATGAAGAGTCGATCTTATAGGTTAAGAATGTAGTATACCAGTGGCGCTGCCTGAGTGAGTGTAGGCCGAGCTTGTCGGTGATCTCAGCAGCATTCATCGCATTAGGAAGATCTTGTTTGTTTGCAAACACAAGTAATACAGCATCTCTCAGCTCATCCTGAAAGAAACAATAGTACTTAAGTTTCGGGCCTAAATTAATATCTGGAAAACTGAGTAAATAGACTAGAAAATAAATTATCTACAGCACTCCTTTTCAAAATAAAGACTTTTCCCCATTATTGATATGGCCGCTTGATAGATGGCGATAATTTTACTTCTCATTCAAACTAGAACCCTTTTTCTTCCTCAAATTATTGACAAGTTTTCTATCTTTAAAGTAGAATTTGAGAAGAATACAATGAAAAAAAGTGGATCATCACCTCATTCAACATCCTATGCAATTCATCCCTTGCCTCAACAACACGGTCCCTATCATTGCTATCCACGACGAATATGAGACCCTGGGTGTTCTGGAAGTAGTGCCTCCACAACGGGCGGATCTGTAAAAGGAAGTACACAATATAATTATAAAAAAAAACTAGATCAATAAACCTATGCAATGAAAAGTATTAAATAGGGAATGGAGATTCATATTTACTTATTCAATATTAAAATATAGTTACAGAGTAACCATGAGACACAATTAAAAGACCCCCACCTTGTCCTGACCCCCGACATCCCAAACAGTGAAGCTAATGTTCTTGTATTCAACAGTCTCCACATTGAACCCTGCAGACAAACAGTAAGCCCAAGAGAAAACTTGAGTATGTCTAACAAGTTCAATAATTCAAAACATGAAATGTGAATAACCTTGCTGAGTTTCATATAATACAGGGGAAAAACAATAGAGCCAAGTTTCAAAAGAAACCATACCAATGGTAGGAATAGTAGTAACAATCTCTCCGAGCTTGAGCTTGTACAGGATGGTGGTCTTACCAGCAGCATCGAGACCAACCATCAAAATACGCATCTCCTTCTTGGCAAAGAGCCGGCTAAAAAGCTTTGTGAATGTCAACCCCATTTCCCTTTCTTTGCTTTTATCCCTGCATAATACCACAGCACCAGTTATGTCAAACAAAACTACATACACAAGCATACTAGATGTGGTTACATTACTGAAGATTGAGACCAACAGGCGACTGCAAAATGTTTTCTATACGTATAAGAGAATTATTTGATTTATATTGTACATGCCCATCAGTACTCATTTTAAACATACTGGGTAACTTTTCAATCAACATTACCCTTCATCTGTTTTAAGAAACTTCATGAATGAATCAAAGGAGCCTAATACAATTACAAAATTGTCTATGATATAATAATCCTTGGGTGCACATTAGCATCCTTGAAAGACAGAAACATTAATAAGTATATTCATATGTTTCAAAAATTCAGCTACCTATACGATCAAGCTGGTGGAACTATAATCCCAGGACTCATATACATAGAAAACGTCTAAAACCACAAAAGCTGGGTGAAAATTCAACTTGTAGCTATCTATACTAGATCAGAGATGGATCAAAGAATACTAGATCAAATGGATCTTCATGAAAAATCAGATTCCAACATAACCACGACATGTATCAACAATCATTTTCAGAATTTCCAGATTCCCGAAACACAGTTACGAAATTCATGAAATGAATCCATCAGATCGGAAAGATCAAACAACAAACTACCAGGTCAGATCAATCGATTTGGAAAACAACACAACATATCGTTAAATCTACCAAACGCGAATGAGATCCCAAGGCGTAATGCATCTCTCCGTTCATCATTACTAACAAAACTCCACAAATCTCGATCAGCGCACAACGAAAAATGCAGAACAACCTAAATCCAACAAATAATTCCTCGATCTCAACAAAACACTTATCTCCATCAAATCAGTTCATCGAAATCAGAAACAAACACACATCAAAACCAAAAAACGATCCAAATCACAAAAATCGAACTAAATCGGCGCATCAGAAACAGAATTCTATATGGAGAGATCATCACAAACCTTAGAAACAACAGGATCGGCGAGACGCTAGAGAGAGAAGGTATGTTCCCTGCAGGCGCGCGAGGGAGAAATGTTGAGCTGCCTGAGAACAACGCGAATGACAATTTTTGGAAGGAGGATTGAGAATCGTCAACCAGTGATTATTTATACTAGATGCGCTCCATTCACTCCTAAATGACCAAACTGCCACTGAAAACTACATAAATAGCCGGGATTGCCCCTGCAAATCCATCCGTTGGATCTTGCCTCTGCGCATCAGACGGTGAAATTTGTCTGTAGTAATGCTGCACTGCTTATTTCTGACCGTTGATTACTTTAGTTTGATCGATCAGTGTGAACTAAACAGGAAATAGGATCAGACTTTATTTTTCCCTAGTTTGCTATGAAGTACACTTTTTTAGTTTCTACTTTGTGTTTTAATATAACTTTCTCCATTTCTATTTTATGTTTGGTTTAATTTTGTCTATTCCAAATTATATACCTATTGCTATTTTTTCTTACTAATTAAATGTTTTACTCTAGTTTTAATTAGCCTAATCAATGGGATAATATATAGAAGATTATTTTATTCAACTTTTCTAATAGCAAACATAATTATGTTACTTAACTTCTTAATAATTTACTCAAATTTTAATATTAATATTTATCTTGACATTATAGAAAATGAGACTTTTATTATACGTATTAAATATTTTCTTAATATACGTAAAAGAGTCAAATAAATATATTAAATAGAGACAGAAAGAGTATTATATTAATGCAAAATCTCAAAAATAACTTTCATAAATAAATTATTTGAGTTTGAATCCACATATTGAGAAAGTTTTGTATCAAATAAAAAGGTAAAAATTATAGTATAAAAAATTTGAAAGAGTCATCATTCGATTGGAAGATCTGTTCATAACACTCTCATAAGCTCCGAATAAGCTCTGTCATTTCAAATAGACTAGTACGATCTTCAATTAATTCTAAGGATTAAATTTTGAAATGTGTGACAATAGGGTAATAAATTCATGTTAAAGGATAAATTAGGGCATTACTAGGGGCATGTCTGGAGTCACCATCCCCCCCTTTCTAGGAACTTAAAAACTCTCTTTCATCCATATTTAGATTTTGTCAGTAATTTTGAATTCGAATATCATGGGTTGTTTGGGCTTTTATTTGTTTTGAATTGGGTTTAAGTTATGTTTTGGATCAAGCAATATTAGATTAGACTAAAGAGCCCACTAGAATTACGTTTTTTCTGAAACAAATTATTATATACTCTCACACTCTTAAAACCTCATACAATCTCACTAAACAAATTATTCAATATTACGTCTAACATTTTCTAAAATATCTTCACTAGCTACTGGTGTAAAAGGGGCCAGCCACACACCGCCGACCACACAAAAGCAATACACAACCAATATGCAGCAGCAAGCAACTCCACCACTATATATATATAACCAAGCATCATCAAGATGACCTTTTTTCTTTTTCTCAATCTTTCAAGCATAGACCTAGCAAGAATCATGATCCCCTTGAATCTTGTTGCTCGATGGCTTCCCGACGAGCAAGCACTCGACCGGAGGGATGGTCGGAGAGTAAAGCTGCCCGAACGTCTGCCAGCAGAAGGGGTCATACATGTGGTAGTGCTCCTGCTGTGGCTTCAGCTGTATGTTCGTCAGAGTAACATCCGTGCAGGGCGTGTGGTCGCTGCAGGCTAAGTGTACAGGCTTAACGGTGTAGGTCCCGCGTATGTTCTCGTAGTTGATCCCGGATAGAGCCACTGCGGAAGACTGGTTCTTGCACCAGCTCTTGTCGCAGTAGAATTGGTCTATCACTATTGGGAGCTGCACCTCGGAGACTTGGATGTTCGAGAACTGTACGCCTTGGACTGATCCCGACCCGCCCTAGAGAAATAGCAAGAATTGTCAAATTATAATTAATTAAAAACGCTTTCTAACTTATTGTTGGTATATCCATATCCAAAATGTATCAGATACAGATACATTATGTGTTTTTTCAAATTTGTTGAAAGGAATGATATTAGCGTGTAAATAGAAAACGGCTTCGTTTACCTGCCATGTTTTGATCCGGACTCCATTCATGGTGTTGTGCATAACGATGTCTCGGACTGTGATGTTCGAAACACAAGCTTTGGTGTTGTCTTTCCCTAGCCCTCCGATGCTGATCCCGTGGCCCGGTCCACAGTTAACGTTATGTATGTATACATTTGTACATCCGGTTTGTATAGATACACAATCATCCCCTACAACAGAGCATCTCTTGTAAGAACAAACAGTGCAAGAATCTCAATCTTTGCAAAATATTCTACACTTAACTTCAAATTTTCACATGCCTCTATGTAATGTATGTATACGGTTACTCATTATGTATGTATACATTTGTACATCCAGTTTGTATAGATACACAAACACAATCATCCCAACAACAAAGAATCACTTGTTAGAAGAAACACTAACAGTTCAAGAATCTTAATGTAGTTCAAATTTTCAAATGCCTCTATGTGATTATGTAAGTATACATTTATACACTATGTATGCATACATTTGTACATCCAGTTTGTATAGATACACAATCATCCCACAACAAAAGAATCTCTTGTTAGAAGAAACACTAACAATACAAAAATCTTAATCTTTCCTAAGATTTTACACTAGTTCAAGATTTTCACATGCCTAAATCTCATTTTGAACATTCTATTAGTTAGTATAAACATATCAACTTCTTTACCCTTCTTCCCCACTACTACGACAACGACAATCCTAAAGCTAACATGGTGTGATAATTCATAACCAACACACCTCCTCAAGTAGAAACGGGCCACCACTAAAACGGCTTGATTTCAACAATGTGTGGTTGCTATAGTTGATATAGGTCCCCCCCCCCACACACACACACATACACACACAAAAAGGATAAGATGGATCATAAAATTGTCCCAAACAAGCATCTCATGATAAACAAATTACACAATAACAACAATAGCAAGAAAAAAGCCATTCGTGTTGAGAAAAAGACATATTTACCACAAGCAAGAGTGGAACTCCGGATGAGCACATCCTTAGAGTTCTGCAGATGAATGCCGTCCGTGTTGGGGCTATCACCAGGCGATGACACACTGAAGTTGTACACCGTTACTCCGATGCAGTTGTCGAATTTCAGATGGCATTGTGGGCTGTTTCGGATTGTTATTCCGGTTACCGTCACGTTGAAACTCCCATAGAATCTAAGTGCCTGCAGTCCATGAATTTAACTTCTTAGGTTAAAGTTAAACCAAAGGTTAAAACTTTTTCAAGAGTTTTATGTTTTCTTACTGTTGGTTTAATGCTTGGCATCTTCCCATTAAGTGAGCTCCTTACCTAGCAAAAACAAACGCTTAGAAGTTAGAAGTTAGAACAAAGCATTGAGACAAGAGAGTTGGAGAAACTAAGTTGTGGATAAGACAAAATTGGTTGGGGTGTCAATTCGGTAAGTCCGAACCGAACTGAATTTTCGATTAACTAAAATTTCGGTTCTCTATTTTATGAAACCAAATATCGAACCGAGATTTTTTGGTTCAGTTTGATTAGTTATAACCGAAATTCCAAGAATAATAAATCAATAAATAAAAAATTTTGTAATTTGTTTTCTTAATATAAAAAATTATAGAAAAAAATATCTTTTTAATAAAATAATATTTTTAATATAAAAATATTCAAATATTTCGGTTCAATTCGGTTAATTGATGGGTTAAACCAAAAATAACTGAAAGCCGAAAAACATAAAAATTGAAAACCAAAAACCGAACCAAAATTTTTTGTTTTGATTCGTTCCGATTGAAAAACTTTGGTTCGGTTCGGTCGGTTAACCGGACCCAAAGACAGTCCTAAAAATCGGATCAGAATTATTACTGGAGCTGGAGGTTGTTTCCCAAATGTGCCGTTGATTGGGAAGATGAGTTTGGCTTGATCATCAAAGGGATCATCATCATACGGGGCATTCTTCCACCAAACGGCGCCGTTTCCGTCGATCGTGCCGCTTCCCTTGATAGTGAGTCCGACCAGCTTCGTAAACTCAAGCCATTGCAGAAGGCCTGAGCCCCAATGGCTCGAGCCAGTAGGCGCAACAATAGTGCCATCTAACTGCGGCATTTCAACAAACACTCGGTGAGCAATCAACACAATGTCCATAATTTCAATTTTCCGGCAACGATTATGCTCAATTACCTTAAAAACGATGTCGTGCTGACAATACGGACCGGAGAAGGAGATGGGACCCACCAAGAAGACGTATTTTTGTGGGACATTAACGATTGAAGCTTCGACCTTGCAAGCTGCAGCCCACGCAGCTTGAAATGCCTGAATTTCACCATTAAAAAGGAGGATTTTTTCTTTGATATAAGATGATAAGATTGAGATTAATTAGAACGGATTGTAGGAAGGGCCCTTCATGAGGAAGTAAAGGGCCCGGACCAAAATGAAAAAATGAGGCCTCAAGATAAGAATCGTTCGCTAAAATTTCAAATTAATATTATTTTGTATAATAAATCAATGAAAGATGCTTTAGTCGACAGTAAACATTAAATATGAATTCTTAAGAGGAAATTCAAATTATTTTACTTATGTTTTACATAAATTTAAAAACTTTGGACCCCTAAAATTTAGAGGTCGAGAGCGGTGTTCGTCCACCCTCAAGGTCGACTCCGTGATTCTGGTATAAATGTTTAAAGTGGTGGAATAATTTCTTATGTTGGTTTGGAACATTATGGTTTAACCTGTTACAGTTGTTAGTTTGTGTGGGACCACCTCTTTGTTCATGTCTGTTTCTTTGGCAGTTCTGTTATCCCTATTGGTATCTTCTCTTTTACTATGTTGCTAAAGAATTTAAAAGAGATGTAATTTGTCATTTTCTTTTTTCAATTAAAAGAGGTGGTGATGATGTGTTGAGATGAACATAAAAAAATATATATATTACCGTGCCAAAAAAAAAACCAAAAATTCGATACTCCGTACCTATTGTATAGATAAATAATAAAGTTTTTAAAATCACGATATAACGATGCTGAGAACTCAACTTAACGGTATAATATACTGAAAACTCGGTATAATAGTATGTCGATAGACCATGAAAGTACGGTATACTGAATTTTTGGGAAAAAAAGTTAAGTATGACAAAAAGTGTTTTGAACTAAAAGATATTTTGGTTGATTATTATTATCATCATTGTTGGAATAAAAGAAAATACAGCAATGATTGGAGTAGGTGATGTTCAACAACTTTCATAAATTCACAATTTTCTTCTATAAATGACAAAAATTAACCATGCAAAAAATGTTAATTTTAGGCTAAAACAGGGGAATATCAGAATTTGCTCACAATATGAATAAATTTAATATTTAATAACCACATTTAGACATGCAATAAATTTATTTTCTTACCTTAGTGTCATCTGAACTTCCATCACCTTTGGCTCCAAAATCCATCACATCAAACACAGCTCCACCTCCACCACCCTTCTCTGGTGGCGGAATTTTCGGCGGCGCTCTCGGAGACGGAAGCGGTGGCGCTTTTTTAGGTGGAGTTTTATGCTTTGACTTGCCGGCATTGCCGGCGTGGTGACCGTAGCCGTGGCTTTTGCTCTTCTTCTTCGACATCAAGTCGCCTGAGTTCCGACTCTTGCTCCAGTGCTTGCCTACTCTCCTCGCATTGCAAATCTCGACGTCGGAGAGCCACATTAGAAGCACTACGGCGATCGTGAATGTGAACCTCTTGAGGGCAAAACCACCCATTTTTCACGGAGGCGGGAGGCGGAGGGCGGTGGTGGGAGTGGTGGAGGGAGAGAGATAGAATGGCACTTTAAGGCTTTTGTATAGGGAGTGTGACTACTATGAACAAAAAGATTATCTAGTAATAATGGTACAAAGAATTATGAATTATTCCACTTTATTAATTGTTGTGTCACACTTTATTGTGAATATATTGGTTAGGGATTTTTGTGAGGTAAACTAACTGGTCCAGTTTTCTTGCATGTGACAAGTTTTGTTGTGTAGTAAGTGGCTCATTCATTCGTCCATGCAAGAAATATATACTAGCCAATTGGAACTACAATTTAGATTTTTTTTTTAAAATGATAATTTATGTTTTAATCTTTTATTTCATTAATCAGTATATCGAATAAATGTTATTGAATCCTGTGGTTTTCTAAAGTTATGTATTAAATTGTTATACAGTTAAACCTCATAAAGTAATAATGTCGCAAAGATAATAATTTCTTCCGGTTCCAATATGGGTCAATGCACTAAAATAATGTTCAATAAAATAATAACCTCGTTAAATGAATATTTTTTTCTCGGTCCCAAGGTTATTACTTTATCGAGGTTTAACTGTATCTATCTATCACTTCATCATGTCATCTACATAGACGGATACAAGAGTGTATTCACTCTTAAATTAAATAGAATACAAAATTTACGGAGATTTTTTATGATTTAATTTACTATTTTACCCCCCCCTTCCATATTCACACCATCCCAAATGATCATTTTAAAATTTAACTTCCTAAATTATAAATTCTAAATCTGTCTCTAATTACCCTAAACTATTGATACGATCTATATCCGGGTAAAATGGGTTGTTTGTTGGAAGATGATTAATTTATTTGTTTAGTATGTAATTATAATTTAAGGTGGTGATTCCGTATATTGCAGCTTGTACTTTGCTTATATATGTGTGTGTATATATATATTATGGTAATAATTTGATATAAAAAGGCAAGAAGACACGTGAGTGGGTCTATGGATTGTCAAAGTGCAGTGATTTTAACAGCTCCCTTTACCATCACATGCAATCCTTCACGGGCTGCGCTTCTCAGCCTTGTCTTCTTAACCCTTCAATTATCTCTAACCCATTTTTTATTCCCAATCTCATAAACTCTCGAGTTCGTTCCGCTATTATTGTTTGATTTCTTCCCACTACGAAAATTAAAAAACTTTGTTTAAATATATATATATATATATATATATATATATAGAAACAACGGGACTAAGGGTGTATACAAATTCATAAATATTCCTCTCTAACTCCATAAATTAAAATAGTGATCGAATTACATTAGTGTTTTCAATCTCGTTGGTCCAAAATATGTAACTGCTCAAAATTTCATTTTATCACCTTTATGTAAGAAATTGTAAGGAAAATATAAAAATCTAAGGTAAAAAAGATAAGAGGAATTCAAACAAGAAAAGGACGCCCATGGTATTACGAGGTTTGTTAAGTTTGGCAGACAAGGTACTAGGAAAGTTTCACGACTTGTCCAAGTGCCACAACTTACAATATTTAATTTTACATTAATAATTTACAAATTCACTCACAAATCAAACAGTCAGAAGCATCACGAGCATTTACACCTCTTAAATTAATATGGATTTTAATTTATTTATTTTTCAATGACTAGCTAATCGGATTCACTCGAAATTGTACGCTGAATAAATCTCGTTCTTCTATAATATTTTCGGCCATATGTTTTCTTTTCTAAAAGCTAGTCAGATGTGATGATGCAAAATGCGAAATTACTGGGATAAGTTCAGAAGAAGCTTTAATTTGTGGATGTAAATTTCTTGTATCTGCTTTCAATTATTAGGGTTTTATCCTCTCTCTCTCTCTCTCATGCCTCCTCATCACCTAAATGGGGTCGCCTTATTTTCATCACCCACCTATATTTTCTTGCTGGGTTTGACTTTTGCTGACAAATCTTGACAAAGTGTCAGAACTCTTTCTCTCTCACGCATGCACGAATTATGTAAGAAATCATCTCCAAATATTTTTTTCCCCATTTTACCACAAAAAATAAAGGGAAAAAAATAAATTGGAGTTTTTATATATGTTGTAATCTATATTCTATAGTTTTTAAAATTAGTTATCAAAACAATTTAACACCCGAAAAAAGGAAACTCTATCAATTTGAATATTCAAGACTGAAATTAATTGGATATAATCATTATTTTTTTGCGACAAGATTGAGAGCCTTGACGCCGTCGTTTCGTTTGGTGAATGATACGCTCGTGAACGTTTTCGTTTGTCTCGTGAAGTTAGGATTATTAGGAATTCATTATTTAATTCAAAAGTTCTGCCATAATATCACACTTTTTCTAAGAAAACATTATCTCGAGCTCAAATAAAAGGCTGTTATTTAAAAATAAAAAATAAAATAGAAGGCTGTTATTTGACTGAATAGTTTAATGAAGTAAACTACACGTGACTGAAAGAACACTGGAGTAATATGGTAAATGAGCAAAGTTTATTCTGATTTAATTTGAGTATTGGTTACATGTTATCCTCGTCATATATGAAATAATTAAGTATTAATATATATTATTTAACTAATGGACGGAACTAAGGGGGTTAGGAGGGTCAGCCGACCCTCCGGAATTTCACCTTTATAGGGGTCAAAATTCTTTGTTCGCCCTTGTTTTTTTCACTTCATTCAACCCTCCAATCGACACGGTTTCTTTCTTGTTTCTATTTCAACCCTTCGACTAAAAAGTTTTAGGGGGGTCGGGAAAGTCGATCGACTCTCCAACTACCGAAATTTCACCTTCACAGGGGCTAAAATTTCTTCTTCCACCCTTATTTTTTCATTCATTCGACCCTTCAATTGACACGATTTCTTTCTTGTTTCTATTTTCTTCGACTAAAAAGTCTTAATTCTGTAATTACATGGACGAATTACAGGGAGGTCGGGAAGGTTGGCCGACCCTCCGGCCGCAAAATTTCACCGTCATAGGAGATAAAATTCCTTGTTTCGTCTTTGTTTTTTCACTTCATCCAACCCTCTGATCGACACAATTTCTTCTTGTTTCTATTCCAACCCTCAAACTAAAAAAATCCTAGTTCCGTCATTGATTTAACTACCTTGGCCGCATTTTAAATTTCAGGTTATAACATAATTAATGCTCAACTTTGAAACAAAGAAAATTAAAATTGAAACTTAACACTTCAATATTAGTTGGATTTTCAACCAATCCTAATATAATGTGTATCTTGAAGAAGATTTTGCCCTTTTCTTGTACTTATTTATGTTTGTAATTTAATTGGTTCTTGAATTATGCCATTAAGACAAGGCAAAAACTTGTGTGCATCATGTTGCACATGCAACATGATCCAATTACCCAATTTTGACCCGCTTTGACTCGTATTTGACCCGTTGACCCGTGTTGACCCGCTGATGTCAGCATGACATCATTAATCCTTTTTTTAATTTAATTTTTTTTATTTTTTTTTTTTTTCCTCTATTTTAAGGATGGGCGTGTCACTCTTTGCATACGGAAGTGTCAATCGTAACAATCAAAAGTGTCAATCGCAACAAACAATTTTTTTTAAAATTAATTTTTTTTTTTTTTTTTTCGTTTTTTTTTTCAACGTTTTTTTCCATTTATTTTAAGGACGAGCGTGTCACTCTTTGCATACGAAAGTATCAATTGTAATAAACAAAAGTGTCAATCGTAACAAACAAATTTTTTTATTTTTTTTCGATTTTTTTGATAAGTAAGGCGTGTCATTTGTAATGAATAAATGTGTCATTTGTTTTTTATCTAAAGTGTCAATCACAACAAACAAAAATATCATTTGTATTTGAATAAAGTATCATTTATTGACTATCAATTATTTTTGAAAAAAAATGCGATTTGTATCGAAAAAAGTGTCAATTGTGTATGAAAAAAGTATCAATTGTTTACGTTGTTTGTGTCAATCATGACAAAAGAACGTGTCAATGATGAGTAGAGTGTATGTTTAGGTCATAATTCATAATAGAGAGTAGAGTGTCAATTGTCACTATCGTGCGTGTCACTCATGACAAAAGAATGTGTCAATGATAAGCAGAGTGTTTGGTTAAACCATAATTCATAGTAGAGAGCAACAGTGTCAATTGTATCTGTTGTACGTGTCACTCATGACAAAAGAACGTGTCAATAATGAGCAGAGTGTCTAGTTAAGGCATAATTCACAGTAAGAGAGCAGAGTGTTAATTCTCCTGGTTGAGCGTGTCAATCATAATAAATAAAAGTGTCAATTGTCCCGAAGGACAGTCTCACATTCTCATAATGTATCAATTGCAACGAACAAAAGTGTCATTTATCTCAGAGTGTCAATCACAGTGAAATAAAGTGTCAATTATAATTAATGACGTGTCACTTTAATACAATTATCATACGAAACCACTAACCTCGCCAACATCACTCTGTCCATCATCACCCCCTAACATATTTGGATTCATCCAACACAATCAGATTCAATATGTAAACCAATCTAATTCCACATATCATTTGCACCAACACTTCATACAAAATCTCAAACATTCCAATGAAACAATAAATAGTTAAACAGTCACAAACCCATTTTTCAAATGCCTATAAACACACAATTGAATAGAAGCAAAAGGATTGTTAATGATTTAACATAAACAAACAATAATGGCCTACAATGAACCACAAAATTAAGTCTAAAAACAAACCGAAAATACAAATTGAGGCACACCCACAAACTCAAATTTGATATAAAATCAAACTATAAAGATAAAAAAGATACGGAACTATATATAATTCACCGCACATGGGCTTCGATAAAATAAAGCAAGAAAATCAACTTTTCGCGAAATAACTAAAATTTTCCACCTTGTGTATGGGCAGCGGATGGATCCCGATTGGTGTTGGGATGAGTTTCCTTCCTTTTCTTCGCAGCTTTTCGCTTCTTAGCACCGGACGACATGATTGTTTGATTTTTAACAAAATTGATTGAGGACTGAAGACCGAAACGGAAATAGTGGGGGGTGTCTGCTCGAATTCTCGATGAAAGAGGGGAGAGAGCAGACGACGGTGAAAGAGGGGGAGAGAGAGAGGAGTGACGGAGATCGGAGGCGGAGGCGGGGAGATCGGGAGGACTGTGGAGAGAGAGAGAGGGGGGAGTGAGAAAGAGAGAGAGAGGGGAGTGGAGAGAGAGGGGTGAGCTGCAGAGAGAAAGAGAAAGAGAGGAGAGAGAAAAAGGGGTACTGGGTAGGGGAGGAGACGGGAGAAAGAAAAAAGTTTTTTTTTATTTTTTTTTATTTTTTTTATTTTAATAAAGTGAAAAACCAGGTCAAATCCGGTTAAATCGGGTCAAAATTGAAAATTGGATCATGTTGCATGTGCAACATGATGCACACTAGTCCTTCTCTTAAGACAAACTATAACAGTTGTCATTCCACATTCCACGGAATCCAACCCCTTAAATAATAATTATTAGATCTTAGTATTCTTATCAATAATGTTTCCATTAAATTAAACATAATATGATGCTACAATTTTTCTCTAAGATCTATTTTATGTCCTTGTTGGTACTGTTTCACACCACACACGCATAGGGAAGGCGGATTCAAAAACTTGAATTAATGCGGGCAAATTTGTAAGAGATTGAGGAGGCGGAATAAATTCTTTTAAAAAAATAAACTACAAAAATTGAGTTCGGCACGATTTAGGGAGCTCCCACTCTGGGACAACAATTTCATGAAGTTTCTCTAAACAGAAATTTTAACTGTTTCACGAGAATTTTTACTGAACTGCAGCTGCGGTAAATAATTGTGGGGGTTGTTTCAGCATGTGAAAATTTCAGTTGGAGTTTTTTTGTTTTTATTACGTGTAAATTTCAATTCCATTCATGGTCCTCAATAGAAAACAAACACAACAAATATTTCGTCATAAATTCCGTGTCTTTTTTGAAATTTTTTACTAGGGCTTGTGAAAAATAATGTATGGCCAATATAGTGTTGCAAGGATTCACGGATTGGTTTCCTTTTATGGCCAAAGATTTGGCCTACTTCCCTTTCCCTCCAGCCTAGCCACTCCACTTCATATTTCAGCATGATCAAAAGATGCCAGTAACGCGGAGCCCGCCCCTAAATCTTATCGAAACTCAATTTTATTCATAAAGTTTTGGGTTTTTTAAAGTTCATCTATCGAAATTCTACAATTTGCCCCGTTTTCGATTTCGCCTCCATCTCTTTCGTAATTCTTGATCCGCCTTGCATATATACATATCTTGAAATTAGAAATTAAGTTACGATTTACATAAAAGTGCTGAAATCTTCTCTCGTAATTCTTGATCCATCCAAATAGTGTAGAAATTCAATTTTTTGTGTAATTTTTTTTTTAAAAACTGTCTCCTGAAATTCTACTGTTTGTTTTCTTTTCTTCCCAAATTTTAGATTTTGTTCCATCTCTCGTAATTCTTGATCCGCCCGTAATACTATTTATCTAAGGTTGTTGTGGGGGAGGGAAGAAGGCATTCCGTGACTAGCCACAGCTTTTCTTCTGTGGTTTGAGTTTCTTGCCATGTGGCTAATGTGTAAGCTCTTCTCTCTCTCTCCTCTCTTCTAAATAATATGAATCCATCAAATGATCCGGATCCAAGTTCATATCTAATGACATATTTGTACTTTTGTTGATTAGATATATACATAGACAACTACCATTGCATCACTCCAGCAACATAGCGTTCTGAATACCTAATTTTTATATTTTTGTGACGAGAGAAATCATACAAAAAGATAAACCCATATTCGAATTTCCATATACCTAAACACTACACACCTTTATAAGAATTCTTGATTCATATTTTTGCGCCCAAACACTGCAAGTAAAGACAGATTCATCTTGAACACTTAAAAGCAAGCATAATCTAATGACACTCTCTCATTCTTCACCTAATGTGTTTTACTCATACTACATCGTTTCTGTCGTTTTTCCAACAAGAATAAGAATATTTTTCGTCTCTACATTAACAATATCAAGATCTCAAAAAGGGTCAATGCAATTGAAGAGATGGATTTCGTGCCAAAAGTATGCATGAAATTAGATTCTCTAGTACTTTATGCATCCAATATAAGTGGAATATGCCAAAATTTTGATGATAACCATTCCTTTCTTAGCTATAATATTCTCTTCTCCACATAAACTGCCTAGGATTGGTTTTCAGACAATAAACTAAGGTAACAACCAAGCTGCAGATTAAGATACTGAATTCATAGCTAGCATATATCTGGGAAGCTGCATTTGGAGTTCTCTTTGTCTTTCTCTATCATTCCACTCTAATCCATCTAAAGTGGCACTAGTTCGATATTCGTCTCCGCCCTTGTCCTGTGTTTTACGTATAACATGCTCGATAAATACTATTGACATGTAATTGGAAATCCTATGATGTAGTACAAGGGAAATGACAAAAAAATACCATGTGTTAATGTGAAAAAGCGTAAAATTACAGTGTGTTCTACAAATTGTAGCAAGAAAGCCCCTCATGTCAAAATTAACAACACATTTAAGTTAATCGCTCTAAAATCTTTAACAATGTTAGTATTTAAATGAAATTACTAAACTAGACGAGGCAAAATCTAAAACACTAAATAAGAATGGGGAGGAAATATGAACTTTGAAGATATCAGAATGAATCGATCCATAATGCAAGCTACAATATAGACGTATATATTTGTGAATTTATTAAAATTAAACATTATGTGCACATTGTAAGAGTATTTCAGACATTCTATAACAACAAAAATACAAGAAGCTAGTGCACTAATGAGGCGCTCAGCATCCTCTGTCCCATATGATGGTGGCCCATATGATGGCCCACCAATCACGTCCCGCCACGCGTGCATTGTTGGGTCATCCTTTTATAACTTAAATAGTTTTTAATTGCTAACATGGCCCACAAATACACGCGTGGCATCGCGTGATTGGTGGGCCACCGAATGGGACACCAATTTTGGGCCAGAGGATCGGGATTGCTAATGAGGCAAGAGGCTAGTGCACTAATGACCGAAGCTAAGAGGCAACAAAAATACAAGAGTTTTCCCATACCGTTTCGCAAATCTTTGCCTGCTAGGCAAGAGGCTAGTGCACTAATGACCGAAGTGAAAATGATAACGTTTGGAAAGTGGAGTTGAGTGAAGATCTTGAGGGAGAATCCAATTTCAACGGACTTTGAGTATGCATCGATCAAAGCACAAACAACGGAAACATCGGATTCAAAACCGGATTTTAGAGCACGAGAATGCAGCAAAGGGCAACCAACCGAGCTAGCAGGAAGAGAGGCTGATAATGCTTTCAAAGACAAGGAAAGACTAACTTCATCATATCCAATCTTCTCATCAACCATCAAACCAAACAAATCAACCACATCCTCTATGAGTAAAGGCTTCAACAAAGATGCCATCAGAGAATTACAACACTCAATAGTTCTCTTACAAACATTATCAAATACACAAACCGCGCTCTCAATATCTCCACATTTTCCGTACATATCAATCAAAGCCGACTGCAAGATGACATTATCAAACCCGGCCTTCACAACACAACAATGAGTTTGCTTTCCAAAGAATAAGTTTTTAATTGCACTAGATAATTTCAAGAATCCTAAAAAAGAACAAGATGATGGCTTCTTATCCCAAAAATGCATTGTCCTACAAACTACAATAGCATCATCTACTTAGCCATTGGTAGCAAAAACGGATACCATAGAGTTCCAAGAAATCACATCTTCATCCGGGATAGCTTCGAACGATTTCTTAGCTTCTACCAAACTCCCACAAGCAGAGTAAAAGTCCACTAAAGCATTGGAAACAAACAAATTTGAATCAACCAATCCTTTCTTGATCACACTACATTGAAGCTGCATTCCTTCATCAAGAAACCTCTCATAACCACAACCCTGAATAATGTCAACCCATTAGGCTCCAATCCTTCCAACTCCATCCCTTTATACATTTTCATCAACTCCTTAGCTTGTCCCATTTCGCACAATCCACGGAGAACAACGTTCCATGTAGCCAAGTTTCTTTCTTTTAATGTACTAAACAATCGTAAAGCAATTTCAATGCAGCCCATCTGCAAATAGAGATCGATAAGGGCGGAGGCGATGTAGACATTCGTACAAAATCCAAGAATAGCAGCTCTACAATGAACCTCACGCCCTTCTCTAAACAACCGTGAATAGGTGCACATGCTTAACACAGTTGAAAACGTTGATGAGTTCTCTACAAATCCTTGGGAAATCATCTGGTTGTAAAAAGTTAGACAAAAGGTGCGCGTAAATGCGGGTTTATGCTTCCACGAAGACGTTGCTGCTGTTTTGCAGAGTACGACGAAGTTCTGATTTTTCATCAATTAACATAAAATGGAATGAAATGTCGCTTAATTGGCCAGTTCGTGATTTTAATTTTGGTGGGCCTTATTTGGAGACTCGAAATCTTCTGAACAATTGCTGGCCCACGAAGCCTAAGAAGCCCGAGGCCCACGTAATTTATTCCGCATAGAACTCGAATTTCCCCAAAATCAAACAAGGTTTTCCTGATTTCTTATACCCAAATTGCAGAGTAATCGATCAGGAAGCAATGCGATACAAAGACGAACGCCCTGCAGTTCGCGTTTATACCGTTTGCGATGAATCCAAGTTTGTCCTTTAACCTTCTAATCTTCTTCCTCAGTTTATAACATTCGGAAAAAGGGGGGGAAATTGAAAGGGAGGAAAGTTTATTCAGCTAATTGATTTTTATTTTTTTTCTTAATTTTCTGGATGCAGGTACCTAATTGTGAGGAATGTTCCTTCTTTGGGTTGTGGCGACGAGCTTCTGAAATTGCTGTCTACCTACGGCCCAGTTGCAGAGTAAATGATTGTATACATCTAAATAAATGATTTTAAAAAGGAGAAAAAAAAAAAGATTTTGAATTATCTTTGTAAGTGGGTGAATTGGATTAGAAGCTGAGAACTGTAATGATGTTTCTTTATCTTTGTTTAGATGTAAGCCAATGGATGGCGAAGACTGTGAGCAGTATACCGATGTGTACTGGATCAAATTTCATCAGATCAACAATGCTAGGTGATTATGCCAATTTGATGCTTTGGTTTTCCTTCATATTTGTTGCTTAGATGGATAATAAAGGTGTTATTTTTTTCCTATATTTCTGCACTAAATGAACTTGTGATTTTTGTGGAGATTAAGGCTTTTTACTATTTGTTTCTCTTGATATAAGTGTGTTACTACATGTTCGTTTATGTGTATCGTTTTCATTGCGTGAAGCATATCATGTATGTGTTATGAATCTGGTGCGCGATAGATATGTATATATGTCCGTATGAGAGTTCACTTTTCATTGAGTTTGATGTATTATGTGTGTTGTGAGCTAGGCATATTACGTATTTGTGCGGTTATTGGTAATTATGCTGCTTATATGGATAATGAAGGTGTTATTGGTTCATATGTTTCTGAACTTGATGTTCTTCTTGATTTGTGCAGAGAGTTCGGTTTCATTGTGTGTGGCGTATTATGTGTGTTTTGAATTACGCATTTTCCTTGATATTTGTGTGCTTATGGAGTTATTAAGTTGCTTATATATATGGATAATGAAGTTGTTATTTGTTCACATGTTTCTACACTTACTGATCTTATGATTTGTTTGGAGATTAGGGAATTTTTACAATTTGTGTCTCTTGATAAATATGTTAATACATGTTCATAAATTTCTGCATTTAATGGTGATTCAAGTGGATAGGGGGATTTTCATGTTTTGTTTTATCCGATAAGTATGCATACATGTCCATTAGTCCATATGAGATTGCAGTTTCCATTGCGTGTGGCGCATTACGCTTGTTCTGAACTAGGCATATGCATGTCCGAATACCCTTACATATAACTTTGCTCCCAATGCACTTGTGATTTAAGGGAAACGGGTATTGTGTTTTGGTTTTTCTTGATAAATATGTATATATGTTCATTTACGCGTTCAATTTTCACCACGAGCAGCATATTATGTGTTTGTTGTGAATTAGGGTTGGCATATCTCTAGATTGAAGTATTAAGGCTTGAATTTGATATTTGTGTTAGGTTTGTGAAAAGAAAGTTAGACGACACCGTCTTTCTAGGAAACCGAATACAAGTAGCATATGCTCCTCAGTATGAAACCCTCTCCGATACAAAAGAGAAGTTAGAAGGGAGGAGGAAGGAAGTTCTAGCACGATTAAACCGTAAACCCACACTGACCTAATTTGTAGTTTTATATGCATTGCATTGCTTATAAAAAATTCGCGTTTATTTCAGCTAAACGATCTAAAGGCCCTTCAGATTCTGCTCGTTCACTAAACGATACACGCCCCTCTACATCCGCCGTAGCTCAAAGGTACTCTTTACACTTATAGAATTTCGGGTTTCTTGAATTTACGATCAGCATTATCTCCGTTTCCTAGGCAGTCAAACGAGCCACAAGCTGCTGCTATTCGACATGCATTGCCATTAATTCCCTCTGATAAGGTTTGTTTATAAGCATTTTCATTTTTATCCAAGTGAAATGAGTCTTGTATTAGATTGGAATTTTGTTTCTTTCATTTTTGTTAATTGATTAATTAAGCTTTCTCTCTCTTGATTGATGTTAGGGCTATTTTCCTTCTGAATCAATGAATCAAACAGTGAATTTTGTGAGGGAGAAACTGAACAAGGTAGATGCTTTAATCTGATATTCCTTCTTCAATCAGTTTATAGCTTTGTGATATTTATATTCACTTCATTATATATAGATACAATCAAGTGCTGAGCATGCAGCACCGGGTTCTTCCAAGAAGGCCCGCGTCGACAACAGAAGAAGAATCTAGAGTGTTCTAGAAATGGAAGTATCAGTAATTTGTGGATAATTTCCATACCTCTTTGTATAGTTAGAACTTGATTAAATTCTTGTTATAGATTGTCATCTTTATGCCAAGTAGGTAGATTCTGGTTCTTTTGTTTTTCCCACCGTGTTTCAGGTTTCGTATTTCATTCTATTAATATATTGAGCATAGTGTGTGATGCGATTAGTATGCACTCGTTAATGTTATTAGTATGTAAATACATCAATTTGGGGTGGATTTTGTGTACGAGAACATAACCGTCAGTTTGAGTTTGGCTTGAAGCAAAAATATCCTACTTTGCTATTTACTACTTAAATAATCGATTTTTGCTTGAAGCAAGGGTGTTTCCCGTATTTTACGGGAGCTATATTCCTATTTTATGGTAGAAATGTTATTTCATCCCTAACTATTCTCCCTTATTGTTCATAATATTTTTATTTTTTACTTTTACAAATCTAATTAAAATGCAATTATCTTATACATTTAAAAACAATATTTTATTAAAAAAACATAATTAAAATTCTACATTAATTGCAAAAAAAAAAGATAATTTAAATTATTTAAATAAAAATCATAGGTTACATAACAATATCTAATTCTATGAAGATGAATAATCATCCCACAAGTGATCAATTAGTGCATTCCGGAGCGTGAAATGAGCGTTTGCGTCTGTAAAATTGTATTGGTGGCTGATAGGGCTGCTTAAACGGGTATAGGGTATTCGGTTAATACCCGTACCCGTACCCATACCATGGGGGTATCGGATACCCGATTAACCGAGGGAATTAATGGCAATCGGGTATGTATCGGGTATCAATTTTTTGAAGACAACGGGTATGGGTAAATAACCGATACCCATTCGATTAACCCGATACATATCCGATCCAAAGAGAAGCTTAATTAAACTCACTAATTGATTTTATATTCTTATTAATTGGTCTCCTAAATCCTAATCGGCTAAAAATCTTAAATCTAATCCTAACTTAACTTCCTAATCCTAAGTCAAACAAAACAAGGTAAACGTAAGTCGACGACTTATTTTTCCTATTTCTCTGAGTCGAATCGAGTGGGTGGGTCTTCTTATGTTCTGTCTCGTCTCAGTGTCTCTTCTCTTCTGTTCTCTTCTCTTCTGTTCTGAACGGTCGACGACACGAGCACACAACTACACAAGCGTCTTCTGCTGCCGCACGCCGTCGCCGGCGACGGCATCTGACGTGCCTTCTGTTCCGGGCCTTCGAGTTGCGAGTCAGCGACTTGCGTGAGCCGTGAGCTTGAGGGAGACGACTCCGTCCGAGCCTCCGACTTCTTCTTCCCGTGCGCGACCCACTCTTTTCACTTCGAGTCCTAATTTGAAGGTATTAATTTATATTTCTAACTTCTAAGTTCTAAGCCCTAACTTTTACTTTATAGCCCTAAATCTAATTTGTATTTTTGAATTGATAATGTGTTGATTCGATTCAGTCAGGTGTTACGATTTACGAATGCATTGCAGCCTTGCCGGCTTTATTCCCGTGTGTTTTCTATGTTCAAATTTTGCAACTTTGAACTTCCATTTTTTATTTTCCAACTGTTGAATACTTGAATTGAATGCATTGCAGCCCGACTTTATTATCTTTGGAATTGCTAGTGATTAATTGATTCAGACTGGAAAGTGGAGAGTGAAGACTGAAGACTAAAGATTGAAGATTGAAAGTGGATTTCTTTTTTTGTTGTCTGTTTTGTTGTTGACTTCTTGTGGCATTGTATTGTTGTTGACTATTGATTTTGAACTTCGAACTTCTTTTTATAATCGAGACATAGCTTATGTGTGACAGTCGGTAGAACATAGTTTATTGTCGACGTCGTGATCAAGCATCTCTGTTAACAAAATCATGTCTTTCCTCTCGTCAATGTCTGTCATGCAAAGTGTACATAGGTCCATAAACTAGTACTACTCAGTACTCACTTGACTCACTTAGATAAGACATAACAATATCCAATTTTTCTATAACCCTCCAAACACAAACATCTCAAAACTGAAAAAAGACACGTGATTGAATTAGAGATATTAATACCTCACTGGCGGCAAAAGAAACTAAAGATGCCAGTAAGTCAGTGTAACAAGGAAGAAGAAAAAATCCAATCTCGCGCATAAGGTTAATTTCGGTTAACCTGATAACCAACCCGATCGGGTACCGGGTTAACCGATAACCGATTGGGTATGGGTGCGAGTATATAAAATTTTGGTTTTTTCGGGTACGGGTAACCGATTTTCGGTTACGGTTAACCCGTACCCGTACCGATTAATACCCCTAGTGGCAGACATGTCTCTTGCAACTTCAATTGGAGCATCAAATTCTCGTCCATCCTCAATTATCATATTATGCATTATTATGCATTAAGTCATAATATTTCACAAATAACTTGCGTCCCAAAAATGTGCTGGATCTGCCACAATTGGAAAACGACTTTGGAGAACTCTGAAGGCACGTTCAACATCCTTTCTACACGTTTCTTGTTTCATTGCAAAATTCCTTTTTTTGGGACCAACTCGTGCACATGTAGTTTGCACAATAGTTGTCCATTCAGAGTATATACCATCAGCTAGTAAAAACCCATATTGAATTATTTTCCATTTATGACATAATGAGTATGGGGAGAAATGCCTAAGGCAAGGTTGTTGAAAAAATGGGATGTCTCCAATACGTTAATATCGTTGTTGGCACCCGATATCTCGAAATGTGCATATCATATCCAAAGATCATAATCAACTATAGCTTCGAGAATATTTGTTGGATGTCCACTTCTATCCGCCCATGTTGTCAGACAATTCTTCCACTTCCAATGTATGCAATCTAAACTCCCTAACATCTCAGTGAATCCTCGTTGCTTACCAATATAGGTGGTGTTTGGAACAGCTTTCAGCTGCAGCTTATAGCTCTCAGTTGTAGCTGAAATGTTTGGAACACCCAACTCTCAGCAGAAATTCCCTACCAAATATAGTCAAGATAAAAAAGTTGCTTAAGATGTTATGACTCAGCTTTCAGCTGCAGCTTACAGCTTATCTAATTTATTAAATTATTTTATCCTTTAAATATTTCTATAATTCTCAAAAAATCATTAATTTTAAAATTAATATTTTTCTTAGATACAAATTTAATTATAATCATATTTTAATATATTAATTAGTAATTTGATAAAATTATTTTATATTTTATATTTATAAATTCTTCAAGTTTAATGAAATAATTATTATTAAAATTAAATATAATTAAATTTATATTAATTAAAATAGTGGGTTCTAAAAATTTTGAATTTTAAATTGATATTTTTTTATTTTCATTTAATAATAATTATTTCTTAGCTGCGTAATTATCAAAATTATATAAAAATATTATTATTATGAAATTTAAGAAAAAAATAATATTTATAATATAATATGTTTATGTTAATATGATATATTATAAATTTATATAATATAAAAATTAGTAATATTTATTTATTTATTACAAATTATATTTATTTAATAACATTGAGGTAAAATGGATATTTTATTTAAAAACTTAAAATAAGCTATTGATATCAACAGTTTTCAAAACACTATTTTCTCCACTTTCAACAGCTTTCAGCACTTATTTCCAAACACCTACAAATTTTCAAATCAACATCTTTCAGCAGCTTTCAGCACTTATCAATAAGCTTCAGGTACTCCAAACACCCACATAAAGAAGTCTACCAACGTCAGCAGCAGTGGGGCTTCTCAGATATTGTGGTACAAATATTTGACAAATTTCTCTATAAGACCTCTTCACACACTCAATTGCAGTCGACTCACCAATTTTAATATACTCGTCAGTTGCATCTGCAGGAAGTGCATATGCCAATATACGAAATGCAACAATTATTTTTTCTAAAGTAGACAAACCTTGATTAGCATCTCTTTGTTGCACAAACCAAGGATCATGGTTTTTGACAACCTCAACTATTCTTACGAATAAAGGACGGGACATCCACAGGGGCGGCTCTCCCATAAGGCAAGTGAGACACTTGCATTAGGCCCCCATTATAGCAAGGCCCCAAAAATTTATATAAGGTTCTTCTATATTTTAGACTTAAGAAGGACCAAAAAAAAGTTAAATGAGATTATTTTAGACTTAAGAGGCCCAAAAAATTTTTGTTAAATGAGATGCTCTAACTAAAGCCCTAAATGTATTAAAATTGAGACCACAATTAAATTAATTGTCCAACACTAAAATCCATACTCCAATTATGAATCCTCCCATTAGATACATCATAAACGAAGCCAAAATTCCGTTGGAGGGAAATGAAGGGTCTCCGGCTGCTATTCGTTGGTGTTAGAGAAGAAGAAACTAGAGAATTTCACCTCTATTTATTCGATTCTTGCAATGTTTCTCCTCACTCAACACTCCAAATCTCCAAATTCCAATCTCCTTCGTTGCTAAATAAAAAGTATTCCATAAGTTTGAAATTCTTTCCTAACTTCTCTTGAACAATTGAATTACATCTCGTCCCCGTCGACGCCGTCGTCCGCCTCTAAAGTGTTGTAGCGATGTGTGAGCGTGTCATTCGCGTTGGAGCCATCCAGATTATCCCGCATGCCGTGCGTGGAGTCTGTGTGTAATTATTTCCACAAAATTTCACCTATTTTTCTCACTTGAATTCTTATATCTTGATAGTTGGTCCTTAAATTTTATTTGCATACTATAGCCGAAGCCGATAGTTGGGAATCTATTGAAGGAATCAAAACTATCTCATCCGGGTTCTATTGTTTTAACCCTTAATTAATTTTTTTGGTAGTAATTTACTTGTCTATTAGTTGATTTTAGGTTTGGTAGTTTGTAAGAAATGACCGGTAGAAAGTATCCTTCCGGGTATGATAAACTAAAAAAGAAGAGAAGGATAGAGAATTTAGTACAATCTCAAAAGGGTGCTCTAAATAAATTTATTATTAAAAAAATAAAGTTCCGAATGAAGAGGTAATCGGTGAAGCCGAAAATAGTAATGTAGGAGTTGAGAATGAAGGAGTTGAGATACACGGAACGGAACCAAAAGAAAATGATGGTGTGATACAAGAAGATTGTTTAGAGCACAATGTAGAGAATAATCACACTATACAAGAAGACGAAATTGTCGAAAATATTGAGGTGAAAACAACACAAGTTCCAAATGATATAGAGTTAGATGAAGTATCTTTTGCTTATTTTGATCACGGGAATTGGAAAGAAATAAATATGAAATTAAGAGATATTTTAGTTGAGAAAGGTCAATTAGAATTGATGATATTGAGTTTCCAAAGGATGAAAACAACCGACATTTTGCTAAACTTGAATATAAGTAATTTTGTTGAAACAAACAATTTTAGCAATTGAAAATGATTTATTAGCTAAACTTGAATATAAAAGTTTAATAAGTAATTTTGCGTTGAAAAAAGCTTCATTTTAATATCTTGCCTTAGGCCTCCGAAGGTTTGAGCCGCCCCTGGACATCCGAAAGCGTCGGTGAAAATGTTCATCATTATAAGTTGGATTTTCAGGAAAGTAATATTGAAAGAGTTTTGCAATAGCGTCTTCTCGATCACGAAAGGTTGTCTTGTACCCGGGAACTAAGCCACCAAGAGCCCTTGAACTTTGCCCCATCAACTCAGGCAACAAATTGAATTGTTTGCAAAATAATTTGTTCTTCATCATCATCAGAAGAGAGGAAATATTGTGATGAAACATTGTGAAAAGTATTTTGATGAAACATTAGTTTATAGCTTTAATATATAGTGGTTTCAATTACCAAAGCACAATCCATATGCTTTTAATCTGGATCTTCCATTTCAATCATAAAAATACAAAGTAAGGCTTACGAAGCGTAGTAGATAGGCGAAAGTCTTTAGAGGAGATGTACAGAGTCCTAAAACCCGGTTCAAAGTTATCGGTTCTTGACTTTAACAGCACCACTAGCTCAATAAAATCTTCTATTCAGGTGTGTAACTTGTAAACATTCATCTCCAACTAGCTGCATGAGATTATCTCTTAACTATTATCCTTATCTTTGTTTTGCAGGACTTGATGATTGACTATGTAGTGGTTCCTATTGCTAGTGGGTACGGCCTAGCTGATGAGTACCATTACTTGAAGAACTCGATCAAGGAGTATCTTACCGGTATTTCCTTTGAAGAAACCGCAACAGAATTGATATATTTTTTCGAATATATGTTACTCAAATCAGCATTATTTTTTGATGCAGGAAATGAGTTGCAGAAGCTGGCTGCAGAAACTGGCTTTTCGGGGGCCAAATTCTACGAGATTGGTGCAGGGTTCATGGGGAACTTGGTAGCAACGCGTTAGGGACGTGTACGATTTTCTCGATGCAGGTTTGTTTTCTGCAACTTCTTGATAGGTTGAAAGATGATACTGTATAGAAGCATAGTCTCTCATAAGCATAAGTACCTTATGAATCTTGTGGCTTTGTATCATTTGTATCTATATATTGCTGAATAAAAATGTCAAACTTGTTTCTCCCAATCCATCTAAGATGTTTGTAGCATATGTAAAATGGAAGAAATTTGAACATCATTACACATAAAAAGTGGATGAATTTCTTTTTAAGCAACAAATAGTATTGAGTAAAGTTGTGTATACGGTATAACCCTATTTTACATCTCATCCCTTCTTTGTTGTACACTCATCTACATCTAAACTACTAACCACCACTCAAATCTCATTGAAAAACTCTATTAAACTCCTCTTTAAGCTATGAAATAGTGTAATTTTAACTCACCTAGGAAGAAAAAGACTCTGTGAAATGTTAGCAACTGAATCTGCATTGCCACTGTTGAGAACAGGCGACATATCTAAGCTAATGTCGTTGAACTCCATTGTTTTGTCATCCATGAACGGCGGATTGGTTGGTGCCGGGAGTTGTTCTTTCCCCACCAGCATGAGCAATGCCTTAGACATAGTTGGCCTTAGAGAAGGGATTTCTTGTGTGCACAAGAGTCCCACATGAACCGTCCGTAGAATCTCGGCTTTAATGTTGATGCTGCTGTAGTTATGCAGCATTATGTTCGGGTCGAATAGATCCTCCACTGTCCTTAGCTGGAAATTATTCCATGCCTAATCATAGAGGATTATTCAGTCCAAAGAAAGTTGAGTTTGTATATAGATTGAAATGTGTGTAGGACTCACAAGGGTTATCAAGCTATCTGTGTATTCTGCAGCTTTACTTCTGTTGTTCTGCCTTCCCGTGACGATCTCTAGTAGTAGCACTCCGAAGCTATATACGTCTACCTTTTCGGTCAATTGGCCGTGGGCTAGGTATTCCGGTGCCATATAACCCCTGCAATTCAAGAAATTCATAACCCTTAGTTTGTTTCAAGAGAATATGAGAGGAAAGAAGTTGATCGGAGAGAAAGTGGGATTTTATGCCATTGAGAAGGGAAGAAAAACGGGTGGGACCCGTATATGATTCCTTTCTCCCCAAAATAGAGGAGAAAGAAGAACTAAATCGACCTCTTTCTTCTCATACCAAAAAATATATAAAATCCACTGTCTTTCTGACCTTTTTCTTTTTCTTTACTATCTTTCTCACGTATTTTTCTCTTCTCACTTTCTTCACTCGACCAAACAATGGCTTAGGGATCATATCTTGCTTACTAATATGTTCCTTTTATAAAGATTTGAAATATACTCACAATGTTCCTGCTATGGCTGTGCTGATATGACTCTTATCCTCTTGAAAAGACCTAGCCAGCCCAAAATCCGCAATTTTAGCGCGTAATCTTGAATCCAACAGTATGTTGCTCGCCTTTATGTCTCGATGGATGATCCTTATCGTCGTGTTTTCGTGAAGGTACACTAACCCTTCTGCTGTCCCTATGATGATCTCAAACCTCTTCTCCCAATTCAATCCTTTACCTTTGCTTGAATCTATCAACCATACAAAGATTAGTACACTTTTCGACATAGAGAAATCAAGAACCCTAGTTGTAGAACATTCTAGAACTTACCAAATATAAATCTATCCAAGCTCTTGTTAGGCAAGAATTCATAGACAAGAAGGCTTTCTGGGCCTGAGCAGCTGCAACCCAATAATCTTACTAAGTTCTTGTGTTGGACACTGCTTATCATGTTTACTTCATTGTAGAAATCTGCTGCTCTGTGTTTGTTGTTGAAGAAAAGCCTCTTGACAGCAATCTCTCTCCCGTCCTGCAACACTCCCTGCAGTAGGGCTTCGGTTTTTCAGTACCGGAACTCAATAAGCACGCGTAGAAGAAAAGCCGGTTTTACCTTATAGACTGTGCCAAAACCACCTTGCCCAAGCTTGTTTGCTTCATCAAAAGAATTAGTAGCTTTCTCTAGTGTGGAGTATTTGAAGTTTAAGCTTCTGTCATTGAGGGTCTTCACTAATTTCACTGCATCGCCTGAAAGCACGAAAAAGATTTGATCCTTATAAGATTAATCAATCTTTTTAACATCCTAATAAAGTTCTAAAATAGGAAAAGATTCATAGTTTAAGCTTCTGTCTTCATTAATTTCATGAAAACGCGAAAAAGATTCAATCTTTTTAAGATCAATCGATCTTTTTGATACGTAAGAAGGATCTAACCTAGGAAAAGATTCATAGCTTATGTAAAGATGTACCTCTTCTCTTCTTTTCAATGGTTCTGTTCTTCCAAGTAATGAATCCAATTACAGCTCCAATTGTTATAACAGCTGCTGCACTAATAGCTGCTATAACAATGGCTATAACTTTCCCTGCATAATCAAGAAACCTAAGTCAAGAAATTGAAAAATAGTCGAAAAGGTAAGAGAAAATAAACTCTACTTGGTCCTATTAATTACCTCTTGAGCTTCCATTTCTAGGTATAGGGTTGAGGAAATTCGTGTCCGAATACCTCATGAAACATCCGGTGTTCAAGGCCCGGCCCTCGGATGCGGGCAAGCACCTCGATATGGACGCAGACGCGTTCTCAAGGCAAGCCCGGCAACCGCTAGCTCTTATCGTCCGCCAACAGTCCGCCAGGACGTAAGCGGACTCGTTCCGCCTCCCGGCCATGGCCACCTCAGCGCGGCCGTAGCCATTACTCCTCTCTGCAGATGCAACTGCCTGCGACATTGCCTGCCCGACCGCAACCCGAAAGCCCGAATCGGACCGGGTTATGTTCCCACACTCGGCATGATCATTCGGGCCGGTACTCTCCTCGTAGAAGCTGTAGTTCTCGGCCCTCATGAAGCATCCGTCGAGGTAGATCCTCCCTCCATTGACGGGGTAGCACTGAGGGAGGACCGTACGGGCCTCGGCGTAGCACAAGACGCAGTCGACTAGGGAGAGGTCGCCGTAGCACTGGGCCAGACCGTAGCTTCGGTCCGGCCCGAAGCCCGTTGCTGCTAGTCCGAAGCCCGAAACCCGGATTTGGGAGCTTATGTTCTCCATTGTGGCTACAAAGTTTGGGACATAAAGGGTGGTGTTGTGCTCAAGCTCACTCCCACATATTAGCTTTATTTTCTGACCTCTTGGCTCTGCATATAAACCTTCTGGTAGTAGCAGAATCACTACAATTATGATCATAACTGCTTTCTCCTTCATGATTCTTTCACTAGAAAGAGAGAGAGACAGAGAAAGATTATTTCAAGAAACCAGGGTGATCATAAAAGTCTAAAAAGTCTTAACTATAGAGCAATTTGTGGCGGTTTATCATCAAATCCCACCTAAAGTTCATTAATTTGTTCAATAAATTCAAACTAGGTGTAAAAAAAAAAAAAACTAAATTATTACAAATACTGCATATATTAAAAAAAAGATCACATTTTGGGCAGGTAAACAGATATTTAGATTGTGGGGCCTTCTTGAAAATTGATGGAAAAGGAAATCTGAACCAGAAAACAGTGTTTAGTCATGAATCATGAGTTATAATGGAGCATTAACATTCAAAAGATGAAGATGACCCCATCCCACCCCACCACCCCGCCTACCCCTACCTCCTAGTTGTCAATTTTTACATACCAACTCTGGAATTTCCAGAGAATATAAAAAGACTTTAAAATTGTAACAGATATTTTTTTGAAATAAAATATTTTTAGGTCCTAATTTTTCAACACCTACTACTGTGTGAAAATTCATCATCTGTTTTTTGCCTTTGATCACCATTCTAATCTTGGATCATCTCTAACTAAAGATGTTTGTCTGATAGATCACCATCACCAACTGCAGAAAGGTTGAATCAGCTAAACCAAGCAGAGTTCATGGAAAAAAGAAAAAAAAAATCATTGATAAAAAAAAGGAAGATGAATTAACACGTATTCAAGTAGTTGTTGGATCCGAATCACACAAACTTTTCACAGAAACTCAGAGCAGAAAAAGATTAAACAAAGATTTAGCCAAGAGTTTAAGTCTTACCTCTTATTAAGAGAATTGGTTTATTCCGAGAGAGAGAGAGAGAGAGAGAGAGAGAGGGAATTATGTAGAAATTGGTTGATGAATGGAAGGATTTCTACAAAGTTTTAAAGTTTAAAGATTGAATTAAGTGTGCGTGGAAGGTTTATTCAACCTTGTCGCCTCCTTTACGAGTGGGGTCGTTCTTGACTGCTGCTGCTCTCTTGGATCTCATGAGTCAACTCGGGTTATTACAATTTTCAACGATTCTAGATTTTGTTAGAATTAATGTACTTCGTATGGTGCACGAGTATTAGTTTTTTAAACCATAATTTGTAATTTGAAACAAGCAAAGTCCTATAATATAGTCCTGATTTATGATTAATAATTAGGGGAGAAATTTATAATTTTGATAGAGGGTAAAAATTTCTAATTCTGGAAGTTGGCGGTGACTTTGTGATTTAGACTGATTCTTATTTCTAACTTATGAATATTACTTTGTGAATCATAAGTGAAACTTTTGATTTTTGATTGTGATTGAGACTTATGATCTGTGTGATTTTTGAAAAAATATTATTTTCTCCTTCCCCTTCATCACCTCTAACTCTTTATCCTAATCCGCCTCCGCTGGTCTTCATTAACTGTTCTTAACCATGTCAAAAAAGTTTAAAAAGTGAAAGAATAAGAATGTTTTAGTCATTTCCACTATGTAATGAATGGTTTTATTTTCTTGTTTTTTTTTTGTTGTAATTAAAATGGAAAAAGTGAAGAAGTAAAAAACTTGAATCACCGATTAATATATTGCATTTTATTTTACGCAATGCGTGATTTGTTGAATGATCTCGGACGCAATTAACATATATTAAGTTGGAATAATGAAATATAACCAAATTAATTAGCCAAGTCCCATCACACATTAATTTAATTTCATGTTAATTATAAATCAAAGAATAAGAAGTACAATTTACAATTAATGAACGATCAGGATCAGATCTGCAACATAACAGCCAAACAGTTATCAACCTTCAGAGTCAAATGCCCAGAATATTTAGTCAACACAAACCCTTGACCGACTCCGAACTCCTTCATGGCGTCCGTACAGTCGGAAGCGGTGGCGCCGCTCAGATACGACTTCGCCATATCAATATCGCCGCCGTCGAGCGCCTCCACGCTCATGTCCAAGTAGTCGATCACGTTCTGGAAGTTGTCGACGCAGCTCTTCCTGATCGATTCGCGGCTGTTCGGGTGCAGATCGGCGATGATCGGCTCGATCAGCGGCACCAGCGTCTGCAGCTTCTTCGCCAGCTCCTTCGTCGACGCGATCGCGTTCACCACCGCGTCGTGCCAGTTGGCCGCGCCGTTGACCATCTCCGTGCAGCTCGCGCGGTGGCTCGCCGTGCGGCAGAAGGGGCTCACTCCGGCGAATTTGCGGGCGTCGGCTTGGTGGAGCTGAGCCGAGCCGAGGAGTAGGAGAGCAGCCGCGACTATGAATATGTAATTCATATTCTTTCTTGAAGCCTTTTTTTTTTGTGAAAAAAATTTGTACTTTTTGGGTCTTGTTAATTTCTCTTTTAAGGTTTCTTGGTTGTTTCTCTCTCTCTCTCTCTCTGAGAGAGAAGAACCTTTCAAGAAAATTGTAAGAGAAATTGAAGACAAGAATCCTAAGTTTGGAATTAGGTTTTTAATGAAAATTTTCCAATTTTCTTGCAATTTTTTGTGGGTTTCCAATCAAATATCTTGCATGTTCAATTTCATGGAAAACCGCTAAGATAGGTAAGAATTAGTTGAATCATTCATTCATATGACTAATATATATTCCAAAGCTCAAACCGTGTACCTTTATGTGTCAAAACTCCTTAATCCAATAACTCGGCATTTGTAGAATCATTACAATTGTGACACATACGGAATATGACACAAAAGGTACTAAGAAACTTTTTACAAAACTCATAAAATAATAATGGCTATAGAGTTGGCACTAGAAGAAGGCAAACTAACCAGCCTACCCATTGTGTAATCCATTTCAATCCTCTTGAACAATCCAATCTAAGCAACATCAAAATTGGGTAAATCTCAAGGCAAAACGAGCACAGAAATTCACAGAATTGTGCAAAAAATTAATAAATTATCATACAAGGAAAAAAAAAAAAGGTGAGTTAACTTGTACCTCCACAATGTTACATGAACATATTTGGCCTGGTTGCTTTGTATATGGCCTTGAGCTTCCTGCTTGGTGGCCTGACCTTCTTGAACACTAAGGGGAACTCGATCTTCGAGTCGTGGAACTGCTTGCTGCTTTCCCTCTTGCAAAGCTTGGCAGGGACAGTGGCTGTCTTGATGACGAGAGGCCATCACGGTATACATAAGCTCCACACCTCCGTGCAGAGTGGTATAGCGGTACTCTTTGTACATGTTGTGGTAACCCATCCTGCTTTGGTATCTCAGCCATATGCCAAAGTTTTTTACTGTGGTCGGATTCTTCTCAAAAATCTAAACATGAAGGCAAATAAAAAAAATCAACAAACTGAAAATTCAAGAAAGTAGAAACTGAAGATTCATGCAAGATAACAAGGCAAAAACTAAAGAAGAAAATTACAACAATAGAGGCCAAAATGGTTGATAACCAGTAAAAAAAATACAACTATCCCATAACACAACAATAAAAGGCATCGTAGCTTCTAAGCATTATGCACTGGAGCACTGTAGTAATGGAAAAAAATTGACTCCACACCCAAGAACAATACATGAGGATAGTAAGTAGTTGCAGGCGATCAACTAAAATAAACTAAAGTAACAAATTTCATAGCTCCAACAGTTAGCATGAGCTATCTTTCCTTATAATTAGCTGATTTCTATGAGTAATTTCTTACTGTGGTGCTGGTTGTAAATCCCATATTAGGCTCTGTCTTCCTTATATAGTGCCTAGTACAGTTGTATAGGTCTAATGTAGTTTCTTCCTGCTGTATATATACCAAAAGGGGATCATAAGATTTATGTACTGAAATATATAACTTCTTTCTCTCCTTGAAACACAGAAACTCTCCGAGTTAACACCAACAGCATAATCAAGGATGATAAACATCCACTTCTATCAATTGTCCAAGAGCTTTCCAAAATGGGATGATAAATACTCACCATACGACGATAATGATAATGCATTACCTATGCAACACTAACGAGCGTCGTGTCTAGTCTTCTAGAAGACAAAACAATAGTTACATGGCACATTTAGGAGTCCTTGTTAAAATCACATACCAATAAAGCAACCACAAACAATAACCGAAGTTCTTAAACCGAAAGGCCCGTCGATGCTTGAGATAGTATACCTCATTAATAGCAAGAACTTGACAATTGGTCTTCTTCACCTTCTTAAGCTTCCTCAAGATACCTTTCACATATGAGTAAAAACTACATAAATATAACTCAAACAGCATAAGTAATACATATATTAAACAACATCGTTCACTAAGATTCTCAGTTCATCAAACACATTTAGCAATAAATATATATATTCAAAAATTATACGCAAAAACAACAGAAATAAAGGGGATTCTCAACTATACCAGAATTTGGATTTGGCGCGAACTTCATTGGTAGCCCAAAGCTTCATGCGGGAAGTCTTAGGTTTCTCCTCCGCCTCCGTCGGCAGGCCTCTACGGCTCTACCCACCACCTGGTTCTGATGGAACTGCACAAGGTACAACATGACGAAGATTAAATCATATTGGCCATGAAAACTACTAATTCCATCAATTCACTAACATGCACGAACAAATAGAGAGTGCGTACCCTGAAATTCACCATTTCTGCCGATCCTTCACCCTCTTTCTTCTCGCGATGTGGAAGTCAGAGGACAAAAATTAGGGTTCTGTTATGGGAAATTGGGAATTGATATTTGTAAAATCCCAACTCATGCGCTTGTGATGGCTAATGGGCCCCATTTCTTCATTGGGCTCAGTTATTTTTACTTATCCAATCTCAATTATTTTTCAATAAAAAAAAAAACCTAATATTTTAATCAAAGCAAGTTAAAAATGGTTTAGAAAATCAATTAAAAATACTATTCTAAATCCACTTCATCCAAAACGATGAGTTATGTGGTAGATTGAATAGAAATGACATGGTTCGGACACGTAAAATTATATTCCCTCCGTCCCGCTAATTCTGTCTCAGTTGACTTCGGCACGGAGATTAAGAAATTTTAGTTTAGTGTGTATTTTATGAGTTTTAATTGTATAAAGAAAATGACACTGTTTTCGATGAGTGGTTGGTGGAAAGAAATGAGAATTATCCAAATTTTTGCAAGGCTAGTAAAAGGCAATCGATTTTTATTTTTTATATTTTTTTATATTGTATTTGAAGAAATAATCTAAAGTTTTCAAAAAGATAAAAATCATAATTTTCTGAGTTCGGAGCGGAACATAATCGAGTGGAAAATAGATTTTTGAAGAGAGAGAGTATAAGAATGTGGGGTTTGAGTAGTGAGTAAGGGGGACCCACTTCATTTTATGTTTAAGAGTAACTTTTACTCCCTACGTCCCATTCGACTTGTTTAGTTTTCCTTTTTGGGCTGTCCCGCTCGACTTGTCTAGTTTCCAAAAAAGGAAGCCTAATCATTACACAACATACAACTTTTTCTTTATGGGGCCTACCTCTTTACACACAATCACACACTCATCTACACACAACCACCCACTCTTCTTCATCTCCGTGCCCAAAAAAAATAAGACAAGTGGAATGGGACGGAGGGAGTACTATTTTAGAAAAGAGGACAGTAATAGCGGGACAGTCCGATTAGGCAAATAGGACAGTAATAGCGGGACGGAGGGAGTATTCTTTAACAAGAATTAGGACAAGATGCGTGTTTATAATCAATAAAAGAATTCAAAATAACCAAAGAAATATCAACACTGTATCTAAATAATAACGAAGTACACATCTATGAAATTCATTTATCAGACTAATGTTTGCAAATGGTTTTTTTTTAAGTATCTCTTTGTTTTTTCCCTATAAACAATTTATTTGGTTGCTTATATAAAATTAAGCAGTTTGCCTGTTAAATCTATAAGCATTAGGATGTTTTTTATGCTTAAAATAGGGAAATTTTTAAAATTATATTACAAGAGATACTCTTCTAATCATATATTTTGTCCCTTTTTTTGACGGTTATGAAGAAGAATGGTTAGTAACGTAAAACTGTAAGTCTTTTAATTTGTGTGTAATTCTTACTTTTAAAATCTTAACATTTTAGGAATTGGAATAAAATCTATAAAACAATTCAAAAAAGCAAATGAAACAAGATATGAGATAAATTGAAAATTTTAAAATGCTTGGTGATTTATAGTTACATGGAAGCACGTGGCAATGATATGAGAGAGAGCGAGAAAATACGAGTATGGATAAGGGCAGTTGGCGAGTTGGTTTGACACATAAATCGGACCTTCCAGCTCCCATCCACCACATTCGATTGGAAACTCGTAGAATCTCCTCTAATCCAAGCTCGCACTAATCGGGATTCCACAATAAAAAAAAATAAAATCTCGCATTTATTCCTCGTTTAGCAACGTGACCACCCCTTTTAGCACTTATCACACGTAAAAATCATATCTTTGTCGGATTCTCCGCCCTTAATCCCATGCGTTAATCTCCGATTATCCAAAATCCAATAGTCGTCTTCGATTCTCCGTTTCGTCTAGGTGTATCAGTTTGTGGGACCAGGACAAATGGGATTATTGATTTTCTCTGCCAGCCGGGAATATTAAGGCACGTGCTTCTTTCTCAACCAGCCTTTTTGTGGAGAGCGAGAGGAGATAGAAGAAAAGGGTTAGGCTTTGTTGTGGGTGAGAAGTTGTGCAATGAGAGAATTGTGGGGTGGACTGAATTTCTCAGTCTGAAAGAAAAAGAAAAAAAAAAAAAAGGAAAGAGTAACGATTTTCTGCATGCCTTAAATAAGAAACTCATTCAATCGCATTCCACAACAAGAAGGGTCCCCTCGGATTATGTTTAATTCTCCCACCAATAATCTTGTCAATTCTTGAGAGGGGCTTTTCTTGTTTGTGGAATTTAAATTCTTGTTTTTCTCAAGATTCTTGTTTTACATAATTCTTGCAAATTTGCAATCAAGAGAGAGAGAGAGAGAGAGAGAGAGAGGATGTTTAGGTGGTGGATATCATCCCTCCAATTGTTGGAGCTTTTTGTGAGCACCTTGGTGCATTTGTTGTATGGATTTTATGTATTTAGCTCTGCTGTGGCTGGGGATCTCTCTCAAACAATAAGTGAATTGTTTTTCAAGCCTAATCTGGCTGATGGCTTGCAAAGTGATGATTCAGAGAAGCTAAAATCTACCAATTCTGATGATTTACCTCCAATTGTGTTGGTTCATGGAATCTTTGGTTTTGGAAAAGGGGTATGTTTATAATGATTCAGATTCTTGCTTTTTTCGATTTTTTCGAGGATTTTTGCCTCCAATTGTGGTGGGTAAGGATTGAATTTTAGCTCCTATTTTGCAGAAACTAGGAGGTTTGTCTTATTTTGCTGGAGCAGAGAAGAAGGATGAGAGAGTTCTTGTTCCTGATTTAGGCTCATTGACTAGCATATATGATAGGTTGGTTTTGTTCCAAATTAAGTATGAAAATGCCAATTTTTATGGCTTATGTTTGTTGGTTTTGTTCCAAATTAAGTATTAAAATACCAATTTTTATGGTTTATGTTTGTTGCGTTGATTCATTTGTGTTGGTATGAATATAATCAAATGTTGATTTGTACATTTTTTGATTGAATGTTGGGTTTAGGGCTAGAGAGTTGTTCTATTATCTTAAAGGAGGCCAAGTTGATTATGGTGAAGAACACAGCAAGGCTTGTGGCCACACTCGGTTTGGTAGATTGTATGAGAAAGGTTAATAGTTTGATCTGTAAGCTATTTGAAAAGAAGAAAAAGAATTTAATTTAGTCCTTTTCTTAGTATTGAATCTTTGTTTGATGTTTCTTGTTTGAAATTTGTGATGTTTAGGGCATTACCCTGAATGGGATGAGGATCACCCTATACACTTTGTGGGCCATTCGGCCGGGGGTCAGGTTGTTCGAGTCTTGCAGCAAATGCTTGCTGATAAGGTAAGTCTTTGATGAGTTTGTTAGGAGTTGAATGGTGAATAATCTCAAATTGGAAGGGGAGTGAGTTTTTTTAGTGCAATTTTAGGCATTTGAGGGATTTGAGAACACTTCTCCGAATTGGGAGCTAAGCATAACGTCGTTGTCTGGAGCGTTCAATGGCACAACAAGAGCGTATTTGGATGGAATTCAGTAAGTTCTCTTCATGTTATGTTGTTGTATTGTATACATTAGTTATCATCTCTTTATGCTGCATTTTGAGTAATTTGGACTCGAAAATATCATCTTGTTATTTTGATTCTTGTAGAAGTTCTTTAATTCTTGTATTTGATCATATTCAAAACTATGATGTAGAGAATACATAATCAATCTATTGTAGAATTTCATTAGTTCTTGTATTTGATGATATTTAAGATTATGATGTAGAGATTACCTAATCAATCAAATTTAGAATTTCCTTAATTCTTGTATTTGATCATATTCAAGATTGTGGTGTAGAGATTACATAATCAATCTATTGTAGAAGTTCTTTAATTCTTGTAAATTTGATTGTTGATAGGCCAGAAGATGGGAAGTCGTTGAAGCCCATCTGCTTGCTGCAGTTGTGCAGAATTGGAGTAATTCTCTATGATTGGATTGATATTCAATTGCTAAAAAACTACTACAATTTTGGATTTGATCACTTCAACATGTCATGGAAGAAAATAGGAATTTGGGGTCTTGTTAACTGCCTCATGGGTAAGAGCGGTCCGTTTGCATCCGGAGACTGGATTCTACCTGACCTCACGATCCAAGGGTCGATTAGATTGAACAGCTATATACAAACGTTTCCTGATACATACTACTTCAGCTACGCCACCAAACGTACAAGGAAAGTCATGGGCGTTACAGTTCCTTCCGGCCTTCTCGGGATACACCCTTTACTTCTAATCCGAGTCTTGCAGATGAGTCAATGGTGCCACCCTTCGGAAGTCTCTCCTCCTTACAAAGGCTATAGGTGAGAAAATGAGAGAATCCTCTTTAACTAAGTATATAGTATATCATTATCTATTATTGGATTTTCAAGAATTGAACTGAATGGCCTAATGGGAGTTTAGATTCTTGATTTTGAACTTTAAATGATAAATTGATGTATTGATTTGCAAAATCAATTATGTATCGTGGGATTTTCAAGAATTGAATAAAATGGCCTAATGGGAGTTTAGATTCTTGAGTTTGAACTTGAAATGGTGAAATGATGAATTGATTTGCAGGGATGAAGATTGGTGGGACAATGATGGAGCGCTCAACACCATATCCATGACACACCCGCGTTTACCAATCGAACATCCTAATCACCTCGTTGTGAAAGACTCAGAATGCCAACCTTTGCAACCAGGCATCTGGTTTGTGCCTCTTTTCCCTTCTAGTCTCACCATTCATTTTATACATCTTTTACACGTAGAGAATATGCGCTATCATGCTTAATCATTCACGATTCTACTTGAATACTTGCATCATTGGAGTTGTATATACATGATATATCCTATCATTAAGAAGTGTACACATGCTATGGTGAATTCAGAAGCACCCACTTTGTAAAGTTGAAATCTTGCAAAGAAATCAAGGAAAAAAATAAAAAAAACACATGCAATGACTTGTGCCTCTTTTCCTTATAGTCTCACCATTCATTTGATGTATGTTCACTATCTCTTACACGTAAAGTATGCGTTGTCTTGCTCCATCATACGTGATTCTACTTGAATACGTGCATCATTGGAGGTGTATATACGTGATATGTCTATTTTCTTCTTCAATACATTCCTAAAGTTGAAGGGAAGGTGTTAAGTACTATAGATTTACTATCCAACCAAAGACTGTTCAAATGTGAGATGGTGAATGAATAATAGGGATATCATAGTAGGGTAGAGTTCTTTTGTAAACGTGTGAACAATACACTTTTAGTACATATGTAATGCATTTCACATATGATAATATTGCACTTTTCGTAATGCACTTTCCAAATGGTGATACTGCATCTTAAGGGCTTTTTCGTAATCCAACTAAACGTGTAGTATTATCAATTGTAAAGTGCATTACACTTGTGTTAAAAGTGCAGTGTCCACACGTTCACAAAATAATTGTTGTTCACGAAAGAACTCTCTCCTATCATAGTAACTGTATATTTGACTGCACACACATTACTATATCTTGTTTGATGAAGACAATGTGTCACATTTCATATGCAGGTATTACAAGATTGTGGAAGGCGATCACATCCTGTTCATTGTGAACCGGGAGAGAGCAGGCGTGCAGTTCGATCTGATGTACGACAGCATCTTCGAGCGGTGCAGGAAGCACGCGTTTAGGAAGAATCCGGTCATGCCAAACCAAATCACCCAATAGTGAGTCTCTCTCTCACCTCCTCAACCAGAAGAGATGAAAGAGTGAATCAGTAAAGTAGGATGAGATTTTCTCGTTCTCTCACCACCTCTCTCTCTCTCTCTCTCGTTCAGTTGGGGTGGAAGCAAGCTTATGTAGATGTTTGCTTGCTTGTTTAGTTTATGTAGTAGTATTACTTTTGTTAGGCTTTGTAAAGACAGACAAACATTGTTCAAAAATATTGATTTCAGCTACACCATTTCTTGTATTGGGGCTTCATTACCAATCTCAGAACTTTACGAAAAATTATTACAAATGAACTTAAATTATTTAAAAGTAATTAAATCTCATCTCTTAGTTTTTTAGTTGGATATGAGGAGTTTAAGAATTGATGCTTTCTCTGATGTATAAAATTATTTTGTATATAAGATAACTAATTCTTTTTGATAATTTAATAGATTTATTTATGAATGAACCATATAATTATTAGGTTTTTTGGCCCAAAAATTCAATCGGACTGACTGTTGGGGCAATTAGGCCCAAGTTTTTCTTACTTTCCAAAATTGCATTCAACCCGACCTGGATGGATCGTATTATTTTGGGCCAAATTAAATAACTGTAGATGTTACCTTGTTTTAGTAAATTTAAGGGTGTTTGCATTAACTTATCTAAACTAACTTATGGCTGAAAACTGTTTTGAGAAATGAATTGGATGTTTGGGATATCCAGCTTATAGAGTAGCTGAATGCTATTTTACGAACATATAGAGAATTTTCATAAGCTACAGGATGCCAACTGAAACCAACAACTTATAATTTTAAGACAATTATATCTCTAATAGTTGGTATTAAATTTCAAAATTACCTTAATTTTAAAATTAATTAATATATAATGCAATACTATGATATTATATTATATTATATTCATACTATATATTACTCCCTCCGTTCCACTTCATTAGTCCAGTATTCCTTTTCGGGCTGTTCCACTCCATTAGTCCACTTTCCTTTTTTAACTTAAAATAACACTCTTATATATTCTAGCGGACTCCACTACTTTATACTACTTTACACACAATAAACAATTTTCTTAATCTTCGTGCCGAAAAGAAAGTGGACTAATGGAGTGGAACCGAGGGAGTATTATATACTCATGCCGAGATTTAGAATGCTCATATTTAAAATAAAACATCATGATACTAATAGTAATATGATGTAATTAATATATTTAGATAATTAATATAATATTATGTATTATATGATTTGTAAATAAATTTTTATATAATGTTTTTAGCTTACAATTATACTAATATGATATAAAGAAATGAGAAAGAAACTTGCTATTTTCTAAATATCGAAAATCTATATTGGTTAATAGTATGAAGGGTAAAACGGACTTTTAGTTTTAAAAGTTTGCATTTCAACAGTTTTTCTAAACATTATTTTATCAACTTTCTAACAGTTTTCAGCGCTATTTTGAAAATACTTACAAATTATCAAATAAGCCACTTTCAGCACTTATCAATAAGCTTCAGTTACTCCAAACACCCCCTAAATACTCCCTCCGTCCCATTGAAGTTGTTCAGTATACCTTTTCGGGCTGTCCCATTGAAGTTGTCCAATTTCTTCTTTTTTTTTCAAAATTATTACACACTTTATTTAAGGGACCCACAACTTTACACAACTCTACACATAATTAACAACCCTCTTTAAAAACAACACCGAAAAGAAAGTGAACAACTTAATAATGATAGTTTGTGCATTTTCTACTCTAATGTTATTGGTCAATGGTCACAATTTAGGTTTTTTCTTCATATTTTCAATATATTACTATTATTAAATCGATCCTAATAAAAATTGAATACTAAATCAATCTTTAGATCAACCACTTACGTGATAGTGAAAAAACCAGCTAATAAGCTATATGTTGCTTGTTTGTTTCAATTTAATACATATAATAAAAATCAATATGCGACAAAATTAACCGCCTCCAAGAGTAATTTTTCTTCATATTTTGTCGCATTGTGACTTTCCGAAGCATCGATCTTTTAAACAATTTAAATTGTTAACAGAGAATCGTAATAAATTGGGATCAGACATGCCCCTTCGTTTTAGTACAGTATACGACAAATAAACCGCCGACAATACTCATAGTACTTTGCATACTTCCTATTGCAACTCTATTCCTCATACATAGTACTTCCTCCGTCCCAATTATAATGTCCAGTATTTTATTTTGGACTGTCCCAAATATAATATTCAGTATTCCTTTTTAGCAAATTATTACACACAATTTTTTTGTAGGACCCACACTTTTATACATTTCTACTCACAATTAACAACTCTCCTTAAAAATCGTGCAAAAAGCAAAGTGAATATTAATATTGGGACGGATGGAGTATTTTCTTCCTACAGTAACTTTATTGCGCAATAACTTTTCGAGACATCACTCTTCTAATAAACTGCCAACATATAATCATACAAAATTTGGATCATAGATACTCATTCGTTTCAATACAATTTGTGCATATAAGAAAGAACAATATGTGGCAAATAAACGACCGACGAAATTCATGACAGTTTGCATTGTAACTTTATTCGCCGTACACAATACGTTCTACATATTTCATCGTATTATAACTTATTCGAAACATCTCTCTTAACAACCTGAACTATTAATTAACAAAGAATCATAATAACACATAGTAAAAAAGAAGACAAATAAACAGCGGACAAGATTTCAATCCCACCTCTATACTTCTATTTTAATATAACTATAGCCATTTATATAGCTTAGTACACATGTTAGTTCAAACACACATTAATTAGTAATTATCAAATTAAAAGTTAGAAAATACATTTAAAGTGAACATTACTATTTATAACGGTGAGAATATCCCAACATCAAATTATTTTAGTTAAATAGTGAAATTAAATTAAATAAAAAAGAGAAATCATTTTGCCCATGATGAATTTGTCCCTACTGTATCTGGCAAAAGCAAGTGCAGGTAGTTACTTTTTGTCATTACTTTAAGTTATAGTAACTGCTACTTGAAATCTTGACAGTGCTTCAATTGTTTGTTTTCCCACATTCGATGACTGCTAAACAGAGCAGTAAATGCTTAGTTGTCAGCTATTAATTTCTTTTACGTCATAATTAAAAATTAAAAATTCTAATTAAAAATCCAAATAAATAAATAGGAAGCATAAATCAATTTAAAGAAAATTATCTAATTTGGATAAACTAGTTTTGCTTGAATGAAATTAAACCAAATTATCCAATTTTGTTAATCTTTTACTTCAATTTTGTTAAGTGTCCATCATAATGATTATTCATATCCATTGCTACATTGATGTATGATTCTTTCAAGAACTGTAACCACATTTCAATAACTTTGTAATAAAAACTAATTAACGTAAATAAAAATGAAAAAAACCTCTATTAGACTCGTGAATAGAATTCTTTGTGACTATTTATTTGTTATCTAATTCATGAGATATTACACTAATATTATAAATATCATATGAATGTATTACAAAAAAATTATAAAATTAATGTAATAAAATACGAAATCAATAAATAAAACCGACAAACTCATTAAATTAAAGAAGCACATTTAATGTTGTGTACCCCACAACCACCACAACCACCACCTTCATTCCAAAATATTTTTATCTCCACAAGAAGACTTTCCAAATAACAATGCGCAATATTGCATTAATACTTCTAGAGCAAACACTTTTCTAGGTGAAATGCAGTAAATTTTTTTGAAAATTTTGATACTAGGGATAAGATCAGTAACTTCCTCTTGTCCAAATTAAGTAAATTAATCCTCATTCGCAGCATTAAAAAATTTCAACTAGGATACATAATTATAAATGTTTCACATATTTTGGAAATAGAGCACCAAAGAAACCATTTTTTGTGTGTGTGTAAATCAGTCCAAGTTAAAAAAATGTGTGTATAGATTGTGAATATATACAGTTAAACCTCGATAAAGTAATAACTTTGGGACCGAAAAAAATATTCATTTAACGAGGTTATTGCTTTATCGAACACTATTTTAGTGAATTGACTCATATCGGGACCGGAATAAATTATTATCTTAGCGAGATTATTAATTTATCAAATATTACTTTATCGAGTTTTAACTGTATATAGATACCCTTCAGTTACAGGTCAAGTAAAAAGGAAAGAGTATGTATTTGTTGTAGGGAGTGCCGGCAGCCCTATAAATAGGGAGCCAAATACAGATTTTGAGTGAAGAAAAAGAACAAAAGAAAAACCACTTCAAGGCCAAAAAATTCTCAGAAAAGTTAAGAAAATTGTTGAGCTGCTATGGAGGTTGCCAAGATTTCTTCAATTCTGGCTTCTGATGTTGATGTGAATGTTGATGTTGAAGTTGAAGTTGAAGTTCAGTCAATCACAAGCTTACAGCTCCAGCCACTCCTCAATCTTGATCAGTATGTTTCTTTGCTTTTATATTTTTTACCAGTTTTCACCTCATTGCATGTGTATTTTTTTCTTGATTTTTCAACAAGTTTAGAATGTGGGTGTTTTTGAATTCACCATTGCATGTGTGTTTAATCTTGATCTGTAACAATTAAAGTTTTTGAAATTTATGCTTGTGAATCCACCCTGCATGTCTATTTTTATTGATTTCTTTACAAATCTTCAACTTTACAGGGGTGCTTTTGAATTCACTAATGCATGCGTTTTTTCTTCATTTTTTAAACAAATTCTCAAATTTACAAACTGGGTGCTTGGATTCATCATTGCATGTGTTTTTTCCCAATTAATTAACAAGTTTTGAAATTTAACATGTGGGTGCTTGAGAATTCGCCATTGCATGTGTAATTCTTAATTCATTAGCAAGTTTTGAATTTTATTATGTGGGTGTTTGTGAATTCACCATTGCATGTGTGTTTTTCTTGATTTTTTTTTTCTTCTCAAATTCCCAAATTAACAATGTTGGGTGCTTTTGAATTCACCATTATATTGCATGTGTGTTTGTCTTGATTATTATTTTTTTTCTTTCTCAAATACCCAAATTTACACTGTGGGTACTTTTGAATTCACCATTGCATGTCTTAACTTCTCGATTTCTTGACAAGTTACCAACTTTACAAAGTGGGTGCTCATAAATTCACCATTGCATGTGTATTTCTCTTAATATCTTGACAAGATCTCAACTTGCTTATGAATTCACCATTGCATGTCAATATTTCTTAATTTCTTCACAAGATCTCAACTTCACAAAGTGGGTGCTTCTCAATTCACCATTGCCATGTCTATTTTTCTAATTTCGTCACAAGATCTAAACTTTACAGAAGTGGGTGCCTTCTGAATTCACCATTGCATGTCTAAACTTCTTGATCCCTTCACAAGATCTCATCTTTACAAAGTGGGTGCTTCTAAATTCACCAAATTTCAAACTATGGCAGAGGCGATCCAACTATGTACGTCCCATACTGGCAAAATCTTGGAGAAAAACTCAACCTCAAAATCATCGGTTCACAAAATCTCAGTTATTTTGCAAACCCCAACACATTCTGCTGGTTTCTGATGCCAGAATTGGAGCAAGAAATCAAGAATCTCCACACCTTGGTCCAAAACGCCGTCGTCAAAGATTACCACATAGTAGTGGGCAACGGCTCCAGCCAGTTAATCCAAGCAGCACTCTACGCCCTAGCCGAGCCCCTCAATCAGCCTGACCCGGTCAGCGTCGTCTCCGCTGCCCCCTTCTACTCGGTCAGCCTCTTCTTTGTAGTGATGTCAAGTTCTTTAATTTTCTTACATGGCTAGAATAGGACTGTTTACGGAATTAACACCCCTAGCCGTGAATCGTGATTGCATTTATTGCAGTGCTATCCGCAAATAGCGGACTTTGTCCGATCCGGGCTTTTCAAGTGGGGAGGAGATGCGAAGGAGTATGAGAGAGAAGGAGCTTATATTGAGTTGGTTACTTCGCCTAATAATCCAGATGGGGAGATTAGAGGGGCGGTTGTTAACCGGGCTAACGGCATACTTGTTCATGATTTGGCCTATTATTGGCCTCAATATACTCCCATTACTGCCACTCTTGATCATGAGATTATGTTGTTCACCTTGTCTAAGTGTACCGGCCATGCTGGTTCAAGAATAGGGTATGCATGCATATCTCTCTCTCTCTCTGGTTCTTTGTTGTTGAAAAATTCAAGAATATTTGTTTTTGAAATTCAAAAGTGTTTTTATGTGAAAGGGCTATGATTGTTGGAAATGACATGATCTATATAGTATGTTTAAGTAATTATTTCATGATGTTTTGCTAGGCGGTAATTGAAATTAATTATATATTAAAAAACTAGATTTCAAATAGATTAGTTTAATATGTTGATTTTCTCAAATCTAATGTCGGATGAATGAAAAATTAATCTACAAAAGTGGACGTAGTAAACAAAAATGTACTTTGAAAAGTGAATACCTGAAAGTGTGTCTAATTATAACCGTTGATTCATGATCTTGATGAAATATAAAGGATCTAATGGTTGAGATTCTTTAGGATTTAGAACCAAACGGTGTCACCTTTTTGTAAATGTGCATAAGACTCTCCACTAGTTTCTTTTTCAATGAATCAAGAATAGGGTAATGCATGCTCTCTCTCTCTCTCTCTCTCTCTCTCTCTCTCTATGTGGTTCTTGATCTGATTGATAGTTCTATTTGTGTTGTTTTTGATCAGATGGGCACTTGTTAAAGACGAAGAAGTGGCGAAGAAGATGGTGAAGTTCATCGAGGTGAGCACAATAGGAGTCTCCAAAGAAGCCCAGCTCAGAGCTGCCACCATTCTCCAAAAGATCTCCGCAAGCTGCCAATTAGGAGACGTAAACGATACCGTTTCGATCAACTTCTTTGAGCATGGGAAGCTCATCTTGGCCGAGAGGTGGAGGAAGCTTCGAGAAGCTCTTGAGAAAACTCAACTCTTGCAAGTTCCTAACTTCCCCATTGACTTTTGCAACTTCAACCGAGACTTAACTGAGTCATACCCAGGTGAGATTATTCTTTTTACGACAAAACATACATGTCGTTTCAACTTTTGATTAAACGATGTTGTTCTGATTTGGGCAGCGTACGCGTGGATGAAAGGCCCGGAAGGGGTTAATCTTGTGGAGATTCTGAGCGATCACAAGGTTCGTGTGAGGGGTGGGGGGGTTTTCGGGTGCGGGGAGGAGTATGTTAGGGTTAGTATGATCGGCAAACAAGAAGATTTTGATTTGTTTGTCACAAGGCTTCCGGAGATTTTGGAGTTTCTTGCTCTTGATGGGAAGTAGGAGGGTTGGTTATGTTGTTTTGCGTGTATGTTTTATATGAAGGTTCTAATGTTTAGGTTGTGTTGTGAATTATCTAGGTTTGTTAATGTTAATTTCTACATTGGTTGTTGTAGTTATTAGTGTTGTGCTTGTAATGATTCTCCGGTGGATGTAAAACTGTTGAGGCTTATGCAGGGATGTATGCAGGATTTTCAACAAGGGGTGGCATAATTTCGTGTTCTTGATTTGCCTCAAAACTATATATTTAAGTATAAAAACAAAATACCTTAAAAAAATATTGACATGAATTTGCAGGATAAATAGCAAACTAAATACTAAAATTGATAGTAAAAATAACCAAACAAACTATAATAAATTGCTTAAGTCGCAATGCTTGGTTGAGAAAAAGAGATTAAGACGTGTAAATCTTGCCATTTCTTTTACAATGATTTGTGCAATATAGACTTTATAGAAAGTATTTAAGGAAAACAATTTATGAACATCAACACTTTACAAGGTTCATTAATCCAACTAATAAACTTTGTGGGATATTGTATAAAATTTTGATAGAATTTCAGTTTTTTGGCCAATATATATTATAAATACATATATGGGTGTGTTAAATATTACATAACATATTATGATTATATTAATTATGACTATACTAGATAATTATATCAAAAAAGAAAGGTGGTAATTGCCACCCCATGCCCCTATATAAATCCGTCCCTGGGCTTATGTAATATGTACATATATTTACTCCCAACACTCTTGGGCTTCTTAAGTCTAATCGTCAGAAGTCTAATCCCTAGTTTTCTCTTCCAAAGGCATCGCAGTTGAAACATTTTCGTGCATATCCCATTTTGCGTAGCAGAGTTATGAAAATCCACGAGAAGCAACTGTGCATATTGTATGTGTTAATTGTCATTTAGCTAATAAGCCCATAGATATTGAGGTTCCCTCCACAATTCAACAATGGGTTTGACTGGGTGATTGGAAAACTTCCTCAATCTTGATTTGCTTAGAAATTTATGGTCCTAGTTGAAGTGAAGAGATTTGCATTCCTACTGTAAGATTCCTTAGCTACTAATCTGTAGTTAGATATCATATGAATAAGCTTGAGAAATCCCATGTATGGCTTCTTAGATTTCTCGATAAAGATAAATATGACCAACGGTGGCTTAAATGTGTAGGAGAAGAATATTTGCGAAAGATTATTTTGAACACTAAAACATTTTTTCATCACATAAGCAGTTTATCCAAAATTAAGCAGCTAAACTCTTTAATTAAACTTATTTCTTTTAAGCATCAATTGTGCTAAATGCACCGCAATTTTCGAAACTAATAAAAATATCTATTTTTTTATGTTCATTCCAAAATACCCTACTTCTTAAAACAAAAGCAAATAAAAAGTGTATAATAAGAAGTTACAAACACACCCTATATGTGAATCTGTCATTTATGATTACCGTGAAATATTTGCATCTCTTCTATAGACCATACTTTCCCCATAACTGGTCAAATGTCTTATGGTACTGAGTCGACTCAGAATCGAGCAAATTACGGAAGACTAAAGGTATAAAAGAACATGTTTCACAGACTACAACCAAGTAGATAAAACAACTGAATAGGCATTAGAGCTTCTTCTCCTATACAAACAGAGAGATTCAATCCAAAACTTGCACTATGAAAGATAAAGGTTAAGCAAATGAACAATGTGGCATAAACGATCACAATTCCGAATATTACAAGCAGCAGCAAAATGCAATGGCATGGCATTGCAGACTCGTCGTTTCAGCAATGCAGACGTGGCAATCAAATAAGTCTAAGCTCATATTCACCTGCCATTGTTATATACCTTACCCATGGGAGAGCCTGGTAGCCACTTTTTTCGATGATTTTCAAGTATCGGACCTATAACACCACGTTTCAACGGGTAAGAGGCGAGGTTAGAAGACAGCTGGATGAATGTATTTCTGAAGTTCTCAACAATGAAATTTGTTTGACCAGCAGGGCCTCAAAGGTAGATTATCTGCTTATACACTCAATGCAGCAATCAAAACCAACTTATAACAAACTGCTTATGGAATTAAATGAAGATGAGCTAATGAAGTTGTTCATCTGGCCCTTAGAAGAAAGAAAGCCTTAATTTAAAATCATTGACAGAAGGTTTAAATAGCTTAGAGACCGCAAGCACGAGAAGGAAACGTGCTACTTTTGCAGGGAAATATAATTAGTATAACAAAATACTTTAAAGCATAGTCAATTTGAGCTCACCTGTATTCCGGAAACAGTGAAGTATGGTATTTCAAACTTGACCCGTATGGGAGCCTTTCTTTCGGGTGCTGCTTCCTCTGATGCGATACTGGGTAGCTTAAACTCTGCTCTCAACATATATTCCTGAAAACAATATGGAAATTTACACGTGCAAGTAGAGTCCAACACCACGGAAAACAAAGAGTTCTAACCCAAGAAAATTCTTACCTTACCACCTGGAAAAGATTTTATTTTCCAAACTAGTGAATCACTTTCTGGAGCATAAGCAGCGGATCCCATTGAAGTGCGGACATTTGGATTAGTAGCATCAGGTGGCACAGGTAACTCAATTTCAACATTAGTTGCAGTGCTGAATTCCAAAATTAAATGAGTGAGAAATGACATCCATAAGAAACTGGTCAGATGAGATTTTACAACAGGTGCGGGTACCATACCTGCGCTCCTTGAACTGGCTCCTGGCTTTTACCATAATTTCTATGCGGCTCCTAGAGTGCCTTTCTACCTGAGCTTCAACCCATATTAGAGGCTTTACCTGGAAGAAGATGGTAGCAGAGTTATCCAAGCCATTAATTAACTCAAGTTAGAATGATATCACACTACATCAGAAAATTATTAACTCGTTTTGATCGTCCCAGCAAATAAGAACTTGAATTTTGTTTCTTCATTTTCACAAGATTTTTCCTGTTTAAACATATTTTGCTTTTGACTGGTAACTGAATATGAAGATTCACACTTTGAAGGGACTATTCTGATCTAAGTTGGAGAAGCAGCCAAAGTAACCATCTTGTGGGGCGTAAATTTGAATCCTAGACTGGCAAACCAACCTGAGTGCTGAGCCTGTAAGTCATAAGATCAAAGGATCCATCGGGAGGTATGAAGGATATGGTTCTGTCATTCTCAAACCGAGCCAAACGCACACACCTGAATCAACAACCATAATTTAACTACAGTAAGACCTATAAAGCAAAGCCACTAGAGAAAATGACATGAGTAGATGTGTGTTTGCACACAACTGTTGCAGAACCATATACCACTATTCATTTCCCCTAACAGGTTAATGATAATGATCCATAGGTGGTTGGACTGGACATCATATGCATATTGTTCTTCAACAAACAACAGATATCACACAATGACAAGATGATATGGCTATAATACTTACTGATGAAATTTGATGTCGTCAAGATCAATGGCTTTTCCCTTAGTGGCTCGCCCTTGTGCCTCGAGTAAAACTCTATCATTTAGTCCAAGCTTACACTCAGGCATACCACTGCCATAAATACATCATTATGGCTCACTTCTCTAAGAATGTAAACATTTAAAATAAAAACATAAATATGATCTTCTTGTAAATTTAATAAACCGTACTCCCTTCAACAAAGTATTGCCTTAAATGCAATAAAATAGTTCATAAATGACAACAACTGGTAGAATAGATTAAAGAATACACAGAGGTAGAGGTAGAAAATCTAAAACAAGGGACGTGGTGACTGTTCTAGTATAGACCGGAATCACTCATTTATGCCTGCATGATAGAATAATCATTTGTATATGATTTGAGGAATCATAAACTTACCATATGAACCATAGCATGCATGTTACTGTTTGAAACTTAAACATTTTAGCAATACAAATACAAGGTACAGCTTGAGTTCAGAAACATATACTCAGCATGAATGTAAGAGCAGAAAATGCTTAAAATAAAGTAAGAACTAACCTCAAATATGTTCGCATCTTTAGTGCCCCGACAACGTCTGACCTAATTATTTGGCCATTACTGTTGACAAGTATATTGACACTCTCCACTACATCAAGAAATACCTGGACAGCCAACATAAGCCCTTATAATTCAGTGGGCAAGAAATGCATCAGATGCTACACAAGAAGAAAAAAAACTCACTTCATTCTTTTTGTAGCGTATCCCTTCACTGCGCCATGACACTGCATTCGTGACGGCCATCGGAGGCCTCTGTGTCACTTCCATCCTGTAAGCATCAGTCTTTATGAACTCGCTAAGAATCTTAGCTTCAGTGTACTGTGGGTAGCCGAAGTCCATAATTTCATCCAGTAGCTCATACTAAGAATATCATAAATAAGTTGTTAGAGTCGCATATTGAACTTGTGATTTACCATTTATATAATTCAAAAGGAAAAGGAAAAAGTGAATGTTCCATAGTCCATACCACAACAACAAAATTATCTCTAAGAGATTCCTCTTCTAACTCTTCAAAGTAATGTTTGAAGACCTGTTAGAAATTGTGATATAGAAGTTAACTGAAAAAGTGAATTGGGTTTAGGCAATATCAGTAAAGAATGGACTTTATTACCAACAAAACTCACATCAACTACTCTGTGTAGAAATAATAGAAGGCTAGCTGCGTTGCAGTTCTGCCGTGATGCAGTCATGAGATATACATTGTTGTGTTGTACAAACATATATGTCACACCACTGTCGTACACAACAGGATCCTGAGTCTCTGGATCACCCTATACATTACAAATTAGTTCACTCAAGAACAAATTATCAAATAAGAAATCAGAATCATATATTGGTGACTAGAACAAACAAACTAAGCACATAATGATTATCAAAGTGGTATTACAGGTTCTCACATAAATCACTTACATTGAAGTGAGGTCTGCAGCAAGATGGTATCTTATGAAAGAAAAAATGGCAGTAAGTTGGTAGCAACAGAAAAATAAGCCATCTCTTATCTATCACAAGACAATTTGACCTCCCGGATTACAGCTTGTATCGGATCGACCTGGTGGACTAAGAGCAGTGATTCAAATCACCTGATTCAAGGTTTTAAAAAACCCAATTGAGGCCCGCCTCGAGGCCCGCCTCGAATCGAAACGGCGAAAAAACGCCTTGAGGCTTACGCCTCAGACCATACGCTTCATCTGAGCGCCTCGTTCCGGCGAGGCGCGCCTCGAGGCCCGCCTTTGAGACGTTTTTTCATTGAGGCGGTCCCTTTTTTATCGGGCAAGAATTTGAATTCTTATGAAATTAATATAATTGGGCTTAAGCCTAATTACATTAATTAGATTTTCAGTCAGCCCAACCCAAAATATTTAGATTAGAATCAAAATTGAGTAGAAAACAACGTAAATTGAAATTAATATTAGTGCTGCTTCCAGAAACGAAGAGGTTATATTAAATTAGACATTTCTTTATGTGATTAGTTGCATGAAGTTTTATTAGATAACTGGGTATAATTAATTATTTAACTTAATAAAACGAAGAGGTTAGATGAGCTAGTAAGATTCATTGTATTTCTCTTCCAGAAAAGACATTTTGGCCACAAATACTCATGTATTTCACTAAAAAGTTAAAATCCTAGTTGTAGAGAATATTGAATCCCATGTATTTTGAATTTGAGAGTACTTTTGACTTATGTGTTATTATATATTTATTATGGGGAAAAAATTAAATTTACGCCTCAATTTTACGCCTCGTTCCGTTTTGAGGCTTACGCCTCGTGAAACCATGAAAAAACGCCTCAAAACCCGTTTACGCTTTTAAAAACCTTGACCTGATTTACATTTACTAAAAGATGACTAGTTGGACCTGTTATGAAATTCCTATCGCTTATCCTTTGTTCCCATTACTTTTTAATTTAAAAGTAAAATCAGCTTACAGAAGATGCAATTCAATTATCACAAACCCTCAAAGTAATCTACACGTAATACTTTCCAATCAAAGCTACATTGAATCCAGATTCCAACTTCTCATCCAGTTCAATTGAACTGATACACAAAAATCATCTTACGCCAGCACAACCAAAAGACAAAGCCATCAAGCAAAACCAGTAGTAAGCCTGAAGATCAGATCAAGCTCAACATTTACCGAATAGAACCCCATCCATCTCACAACCAAACACTTCTCATTCCGATTCAAAACCATACTCACAAACAAAACCAATCCAACAACAAATCACAGAGAAATCTCACCTCCTTCTCGATGAGCTTAGTGAAGAAGCGTTCAGCTTGCACGGCGGAAACGTCTCCGCGGTAATCCCGCCACACCAGAACCCTACCCTTAATGTCCAGTAGGAACAGCGCCGATGCTGCTCCCGCCATTTCCACGCCGAATCAGTTGATTCTTGGCTCAAATTCCCCGGTCCAATTGCATACGAGAGCCGCAGATCACGAGTTGATTGAATCAATAGGCGGCGAGATCCGGAACTGAACCGTAACTAGGTGTGGATCGAGGCGTAAATTGGCCTCATCATTCGTGTCGGATAGTGTGTGTGAGAAATTTGGGAGAATATTTGAAGTTCAATCTTCTATTTTCTTCAGCAAAATTCAGAGAAACGGGTTGAGATTTCCGGTTTGGTGGTACCAGATTCAGATCGCAGAGACAATTTGTGGCCCACTTTTCATGGGCTTGTTAGCCCATATTTTTATATTTTGTAAGGCCCACTTACAGTTTGCTTTACGTGGAGGCCCATTTGTTTTAATCTCTATGGACAACTGAATTTAATTTCTAATCATAAATTTGAAAATGTAACTTTTTTCAACATTCGGCATCTCATAATATCATCTACTTCCTCCGTCCAATCCAACTTGTCTTGTTGTTGTTTTTATCAGCACGGAAAATCATGAAAAGTTGTTGGTTATGTATGCATAAGTGAGTCCCACGAAGAACAAGTGAGAGTTTATGTGGTAATCATTAAAATATATGACAAGTCAAATGGGATAATCCCAAAAGAAAAACAAGACAAGTCAAGTGAGACGGGGTACTATATATGTAGATATCATATGAGGGAGCAGTTCTTATGTGAGCAACTCTTATTGTGTGAAAGTGTGAATACTGTACTTTTAAGACAAATGTACTGCACTTTCAAGGCAAAAATACTGCATTTTATTTTTCAGATTACAAAAATTCCCCTTAAGTGCAATCTGATCATTCGAAAGTGCAGTACGTAAAGTGCAATATTTTCATCTATACATTGCACATTTGTCTTTAAAGTGCATATATTCACCGTTCACACGATAACAATATGTTTAAATTTGAATTTCCTCCTATAATCTGATACGCACATTAACTATTCTTTCAAATTGTGACTAGAGTATTCACAATTCGATCGAACCGAAAGATTTTTCCAATCGAACTACAGTTAAATTTGTAGAATTCGGTTCGGTCTAGTTATTTCAACCGACATTAGTCGAATCGAACGGTAAATCCCTAGAAAGAAATATAAAAGTAAAAAACAACAAGTATCTTCATTTTTCCGCTCGATCACAATCAAAATTATGAAATTGTAAAAACTAAACAGTGTTCTTTCTTAACAAAAAATCAAGGTACGATCCTTCAAATGAAAATGTATATAGAATAAATATAAAAAATTATAAACATGATACAACCAATATTTTTCGGTTTGGCCGGTTTGACTTTTCAGCCAAACCAACCTTCAAACAATCTTGATTACATTAAATTGAGTTTAATATGAGATCTAATACGAGTTCAATATGAAAGTGTCATTGAATATGGAGCTCCATTTAAAGATTCTTTCCGTCTCCCCCTTAAAATGATATAATGGTTGTAATGATTAGTATAAACGTATTTTAATAGTGACTGTGAATTACCTCATCATTAAAAATTTAAAAAAAAATTCTCCACCCAAATTCAACTCCATCATGCCTCAGAATTCGCCATTTCACCTCCCAAGAATCGAATTCCTCATCGCAGCATTCCTTTCCTACGCATTCAGAGGAGCCATAAAGAAGAGGCGTACGGTTCTGTGGATTCGAAGGTTTTGCGGGGAAAGAGTTCTACAAGCAGAGTTGTCCTCATGCTGAAGATATTTTGAATGCCACCGTGCAACAGCATTTTCTTAAGGATCCGACGTATGCTGCTGCCTTCACGACTGTTTGAGGAAAATATTCGCCTTATAATCTATTTTATGCAGCCATTCGATTTTAGAACAAGATAAAAGGGGATAAGGGATTTCCTATAACTCATATCTTTTTCATTGTTTAACATTTGTTCAAAGTTTAATTTTTAAACATTTTAAGGGTGTTGAATCTCATGCACGATCAAGAAAGATGGTAGAAATCTATCTTGGTGTAATCATTTGACATAATTTCAAGTCAAAATGGAATTATTATTTTTATTTGATGTTTTTGCAATTTTCACTTATTTAGAAAAAAAGGTGAAAGTTTAAGTAGCTGCATCGAGTGACGGTAGCGCTTGTAGGGCTGCGACGCTTCAATCCTCCTCGACGCAACACCCTCACGCGAGCCCGTGGAGAAGAGAGCCGGCCACAACGGGCCCTAAGTCCGCGGCTACGAAGTCGTCCACGACATCAAGCGCCAGCTCGAATCCGCCTGCCCCGGCGTCGTCTCCTGCGCCGACATACTCGCCTTCGCCACCCGGGACTCCCTCGTCTACACCGGCGTCCCCCGCTTCACCGTCCCGGGCGGCCGCCGCGACGCGCTCGCCTCCCGACGCCGGACTTCACGGCGGAGCAGAGCATCAACCTCTTCCAACGAAAAGTGATGACGTTGGAGGAGCTAGTTTTACTAGTTGGCGCGCACTCGATAGGCTCCGCTCATTGTAGCGTAGTTTCCGGAAGGTTCCGGGATGAGGTGAAGGCGAAGGAGATCGATAGAGGGTATTGGCTGAAGATGCAGACTTGACTGTTTGTCATAGTGAGGAGCAGGACGTGCCGTTTGATCCGTACTCGCACCTGAAGATGGATTCGCGGTTTTATAAGGAACTGCTGACGAATAAGGCGTTGATTGAGGCGGATCATCGGTTCATAACCTGGCGAAGGAGGCTCGGACGAATGGGGTTATGAAAAAGCTGGTTGATGATCAGGCTGGGTGGCTCGCGCAGTTTGCTAACGGGACTGTCAATTGAGAATACAAGGATGGGTTTGTTTCAAGGTAGGCTAGTACTCTTTATGGAGTTGTAAGTAAATTTTGAAGATGTATGAAGAAATGGTTGAAGGGAAAAGGAGGAGTTTATGTAGTCTCAAGACTGACAAAAAGATGAAATTCATACTCCCTCCGTGGCTTCTTCCCACTGGAAATGACACGTTTTTCGATTGATACGCGCCAAGGGAAATGACACGCTTCCTAAAATGGCAAAAATCGTGTGAATCATATTTAACTACTATAAAGTCAAACAATCTACATCACATAGCACCACTTTCTTGATTCTCGCGCCTATAAAAAACATGTTGTTTCTAGTGGGACGGAGAGAGTACTATATGCTAACATGATCATAGACTAAGTTTAAGACATTGAACTGTTATCCAGAAATATTGGTTAAGGAAAAAGGAATTCATGTAATCTCAAGAATGACAACATGGTGAAATTCCTAGTATATGCTATAGCATGATCAGAGAAAAAGCTCAAGAAAATTGACTTGTTTTCAAGAAATACTGATAAAGAAGGTATTGGTTAAGGAAAAAGGAACTCATGTAGTCTTCAAGACTGACAACAACATGAAAATTCATACTATATGCTAACATGATCAGAGGTAAAGCTCAAGAAAATTGATTCGTTTTCAAGAAATATTAGTGAAGAAGGTAAAGAGGATATAGTTGTTATTGTAGCATTAGCTTCAAGATTCAACTACAGTTCCTAACCGGAGAGGATTTCTTTCAAGGAACTTACAGTAGCATGGCATCTCTGAGTTGACTGAGAACATCCTCAACTGAAGCCAATAGATCTGAAGTATTGAATGAAATTTTGAAGATCAATGAAAATGGATGAAGGGAAAAGGAGTACTTGGAGTATCAGGACAGATAACATGATGAAATTCATATAATTTGCTAACCTGATATAGAGAAAAAAAAATCAAGAAGATTGAGTTGTTTTCAAGAAGTATTAGTAAGAAGGTATGGATGATAGAGTTGTTATTGTTGCATTAGCTTCAAGATTTAACTATGGTATCTAACCGGAGAGGGTTTCATTCGTGGAACTTACAGTTACGGCAGCATGTCATCTCCTAATAGACTGATAACGTCATCAACTGAAGCCAATAGATCTGAAATAATGAAGGAAATGAAGCATTTATTAGAGAGTTTAGCATTACAAACATTTGAAGATGAGAGATAGTAGACTACCTTTGAAAGATGTTTTTTCAAGATATTGCAGGATAAGAATGAATGAACTCAAATTAGTGGAACCTTGATAAAGAAAAGGAGAAATATGTAGCTCAACCAAGGTAGAGGGTTTACCAAAAACTGGTTTTGTAGATCGCCCGAGTCTGTCTCTGTGGCTACACCGAGGTAATCAGCTAGTGATGCATTGAATGAGATGATAGGTGAAGGCAGAGCGGTGTGTGTACCACAATTGTATATACCACACCACAAGGGTGTCGACATGTGGCGTATGTGGCCCACTATTTTGAATGAAAAGCGCCACATGTCGACACCCTTGTGGTGTGGTACATACAAGGGTACACAATTGTGGTACATTTAAACCTTTGTGAGGTGAAGGCAAACGATCTTCAGAAGCTGCAGGGCAGTAGCTGTTCATCAATTGTGTGAGGGAAAAGCAGGTCTGCGTTTGCAGCTACACCGTCTCCTAGCCTGTCATGTGGTTCTGAATCTTGAGATTCAAGAGAAGAACTTAGAGGCATCAGTTGGGTACTGTTGTCTATTGATTGTGTGCACTGCTCCTCCGAGTCCCGGTTGCTTCTGTAAATATACCAGCAAACTCTCAAATTTCATTTTCATCACGCACGTTAAATATTTAGTTTTTGTTTACAGCCAGAAAAATTGGGAAGTTAACAAAAGGATGACATACAACTTACTTGGATATAGTAATGTGAGATGATATGGCATCAGCTATGGATGACATTTCAGAGTTCAATTCACAGCATTGGTGCAATGGAGATCTATTCTCCATCATTTTCTGGATGAATATAATTGAAAAGAGATTAAATGAATGAACAAATGAAGCCTGTCATTTCTTTGATGCAATAGAAATGAATCAATAAGTATGGCTAGTAAGATCATAATGAGCACCTTAGCAACATTCATGAATTTCTCTGTTTCGTCGACAGCTGAAAACCGCAATGCGAATTTCTGCATCTGCGCAGAAGCGTGAGATGAAGTTCTCAGTCACAGCTTATACACCTCCAAAGATCAATTTTCATCAATTCAGAATTTGAAAACTAATGGGACCTATTTTGTTAGTGATCCAGTTTTCAAGAAACGATTTTCACATTAGGAGGAAAGCATATTCCTCTTGCATTATCATCCATAACATATCCCACCTCCACTTCTAAAACCTTACTAAACCTTAACTCAAACAAGGAAATGACAAAAGATGTTGAGCACCAAATGTTTTGCCAACTTGCCTGACCAACACTGTCTTTATAGCTTAGGAAAACAGCCTTGCTTCCTCTAGCAGGAAACTCCGACATACTCGATATTTGAGGCCATGAGAAATGCATCTTCGAGATGTAATGCACCTCCTGTAAAGTCCACATCAGTGGTGCATTATGTCCTTAAACTTAAGTGTAGTGAAAAGGACAGGACCAGAATATTTTCTACTTTAGCATAGATAGCATAACAAGCAAGGACTAATACTCAGCAATGACGAAGTTACCTTCAAATTCAATGTACTGCGTCTGCCAACAAACAGCATAAATTAAAGAAACAAATGCTTGATCAATAGGATTGGAGCACGACTTAGCGAACAGAAACATAACTCACTTACTCGATCACAACAATCAACCAACAGTAATTGAAGAATAACGATCTATGGAACTGATGAGTTTTCCCTAAAAATTAAACTCAATGAGCTGATTGTCAAACTTACTACGATTTTCGACCGGGAATCAGAGTCACCGACTCAATCACAACAATCAACTAACATAACAGTAGTTAGAGAATAACGATCTACGGAACTGATGAATTTCCACTAAAAATTAAACTCAATGAGTTGATTTACAAATTTACTACGATTTTCGACCGATATCAGAAATCACGGACTCAATCACAACAATCAACTAACATAATAGTAATTAGAGGGTAACGATCTCAGGAACTGATGAATTTTCACTAAAAATTAAACTCAAACAGCTGATTTTCAAACTTACTAAGATTTTCGACCGCAGAGAGACGAAGAGAAATGCACTATACTTTCCACCGGAGGATCGCGCGTATATGATGTGACGGAAGCGTCATCGGCGGGCATCCAGGTGCCGCGGTGGCAATTCTTCGGGAGCGCCATCAGCGAAGGATGGGTGCTCGAGTAAGAAGAAGGTTTGCAGTTAATGAAGCGCGCGTATTAGACCTGCCATTCGTCTGTCGCCACGCAGATCTGCGAACCGCGCTCGTGGTTCTCACGTTGCTTGGTTGTGGAAATGGAGAACGGGAATCCCGCCATTTTTCGAATTTCTGGAGTCAGTGAAATGTTTGCCTCTGTGATATGACTGGAGGGGGAACTGGGCCGAAATAGAAGATGGGCTTGAGGTGGCCCAGAAACAAGCCCAACAAGAGTGAGGCCCATATGAAAGCCCATTAGTCGCGTATGACTTCCGCAGATCAGACCAGATCAAGAAAATTGCGGCGTTGTCTTTTTTGGGGCACTATGTGATAATAAAAATGTAGACTTTGAATAATCTATTTATAGAACAACTCATACTCCTCTAGCCATTTGAAACGATCCCTTTCTTTTCGTCAAGGATATTAAGAAAGTGGATGATAAGTAGTTGATAAAGTAATAAAAATAAATGAGAGGTATATGATAAAATAAGACCGATAATATGAGTGTGGTAGTAAGAGAATAGATAATAAAGTAGGAGATAAAAAATGAATATTAAAATAAGACAAGATGATAAAATAGGAGAAAAAATTATAATTTTTTTTGGAAACGGATCGTTTCAAATGGGACGGATGAAGTATATGATACAAGTAGTATTCCCTCAGTTTCATTTACAGTGACGTGTTTTTTCACTTATTGTCATCCTACTAGCAGCTTAGTATGGTTTATTACTTATTGTCATCCTACTAGCAGCTTAGTACGGGTCGTTTCAAATGGGACGGATGGATGGTGTGTATTTTTTCACTTATTGTCATCCTACTAGCAGCTTAGTATGGTTTATTACTACACTGATTTTGTTGTTTGTTATAATATAGGAGTATCACGTGAGAGTTTCAACATTGTTGTGAATGCCAAGGATTATGGCTTTGAGCCAACTGATTCTCCAAGAACTGATCGATCTGTAAGCCAACTGACTCTCTCTCTCTCTCTCTCCCTCTCCCTCTACTTATGAGTCATATTTAGAATACAAGATGTTTGCAGCCATTTATGGGAGTCTTGATAAAGAAGTGAAAATTTTGAACCTTGACAACCTTAGATGTTACATTCATCTTCATCAACTGTTGTAGGTAGCAAGAAATATAGAATTGGGGTTAGCAGCTCTGCGCGGTGAGAAGGGTCCAGCATACGACCGGAATGGTTGATCATCTACTAGGCTTTTGGCAGTGGCAAGGCCCTTAAAAGGCTTTTGGGTTACATAAACAAGTCAAACAGAGTAGCCTGAAGAGTTGTAAATTCTCTTCACTTTCTTACACTTCAGAATTTTGCTCTTTTGTAAACACACAGGGAGAGATAATGTTGTAATTTTACAAAATATGAGTTGTTGCTGTAAAGGTAATTCCAAGACATCAAGAACCTGCCTTCTTTTATTGCATTACAAAGATATGAAATTTGGATTAATTAATCCAAAACTATTCTACCAATGACAAATATTTTTGGGAAATGTTACATGAGAGAAGAGATTCCCCCTAAACTTAGCTTGAAGTCATATCTCTATAGTCTTCCACACTTTCAGAAAGAACTAAATAGATTCAAAGGGGATAAAACTATCACAAGGCTAAATCTGGAGAGCAGATGCTATGGCAGCAGCAAGACTTAAAACCTCGAAAGGCGACTTGTTTCGTACATGCTTTACCGTTTCTGGGCACGAATCGGTGATCCAGAAGTATGTCAATCCATTCTCAGGGTTGCCTATAGTATCAACAAGGTGATCTTTAGCTTAAGTAGACCATATGTGTAAGGATTTAGTCGAAAAACATAATCAATTTACTAGACCACGTAGAATAACACGTGTTGCTCTAGCACTAAAGACCATATATGCTTCACAATAGAAAACAGAAACATAAATGAATTTGAGTAACTTAAAGCAAATAATATGAGATTTTTGGAATGCTAGTACCTCCTTTGTCATGGTTAAACCGCTCCCATGAATTGTTCGGGAAGATCCCATGTGTCACGTAGGCACTTATTTTCGTAGCACCATGCTTGGCCAACACTTTCTGTAGAATCCATAGAGAATTTGAACACACGAAAATGCAAAATTGAAGACTATAACTCTAATAAGTCCTGCTTTCTCACCTGACATTCAATCAGCGTGCCTCCGGACTGGACAAGATCATCGACTATCACAACATGGCGACCCTTTGGATCACCCTCCTTAATTCTTACAATTCGATGATCACCTTCTCTAACTTTAGCACAAACAACCTGCCCATCCATTAAGCAAGTTTGCCAACTTGTTCATCATAATCGAGTTATACAAGGAAATGCAACTTAATAAATGGAAAATCTGCATGACATTTTCTTTACGAACATCCATACGGCAGCATCGTCTATCCCCTGAGTTGAGGTCCCATAAGGTAAACTTGTTACGTAAAATTAAATCTTTGTAGCCAAACCCACATTACTAACATACTATCATCACATGCATTCTTTATATTCACCATAATAACAAAGCAACGTTACCACTCAGCTCTCTGCTTGTACCACTGTCCTTTTTATGAATTTATATTGCATAGTAAAATGAAATGAACGATGGATGATTTTCAACAGCTTACAGAAAAATAAGGCGGATTGAGGAATCTTTACCATCGGGAAGTGCTGTAGTTGCTTGTGAAACCGTTTCCATGCGCCATCATCAGGAAAGGCTATTGTTATCTGCAGAAAGGAAATGGAAGATTCACTAATTATATAACTAGCAAAATCAATTAACTTTTTTTTTTAATTCAAAATTAATTAACTTGCCAAGGCAGAATTACAAAAAAAATGTGCGGAATATGTGGATCGTATAATACAATTAAATATGCATACATTTACACTTTTCACTATAGACTCGGTCAAACTATATTAACTGAGTGCCGCATAATTGATAAGACACAATCACAATACCTTTTGCAAACATGTAAGCTGTTGAAAAGATTTGTGCATAAGCCACAGACTGAGAGATAAAAATTATGATTCGATCTCATTAAACAAGATGAAATATTACATTGTCAGAGTCAGGCAGCTGCTGCAGCCTATTCAAGAGCATCGGTATACCACTTTCAAAACAGGGCAGAACATTATCACCAAAGTAAAATCTCTCCTGCAAGACGAAGAGTTAGCATAATCATTACATCATTACACGGACCGATATAACACATAAAGAAAGGCTTGATGACAGAATATGATAACACGAACTACACGAAGCAAGAAAAAGAGGCAAGATTTACATGCCCACCTGCAAGGCATGGATATCAAAAATTACTAAACTGGCGGGCCCACCCCTAGAAATCGGAATATTAGACAAGATTCTTGCAAGCGTGAACGCTGTGGCAACGTCTCCTTCATCCTCCATTCTCTCCGAAGTGCCCGTGGGGAAGAATGGCAGGACGAGCGTGAAGGATGAGACAAAAAGTCTTGGCAGAGCATAGATGATCGATAGTTGCTCGAAAATAACTCCTGGTGAGCTGAACGAAGCAAGGAAGGCTACGTGCTGCCCACGGACTCCTTGAGCATTAGATATGAATAAATTTGGAAACCCATCTTCGAATGTCCTGGTTGATGTAAACTATCTGATAAGACAATCATATTTAGTAGAGACTTGCTAGTAGACACGGATTCTTTGTATCATTCACAAGAGTTATTAACCATTCCATCTAATTTCTAAATCAATAGAGTAAAACAAATGAATAAGAGAAAAATGTCTCTTCACTCTTTCTCTTCTCACCTTAAGCAAGTAGAACATGTAAAAGAAGTGTGAGTTAAGATTAACAAATAAGGGTACGGATCCGGTAGGAAGGTAGAGTTATATAGGAAGATAGGAATTATGCATAGTCCTTATATGTTTTATGCATATTCCTTATTTTTTATGCATAAATCTTGTAACTTTTACACTTTTTTACACTTATGCATAAAACACATAAGGACTATGCATAAGCAATATTCCAGAGCACATTCAATCCAAATCATCCAATTATAAGATGAAGGGTGCAGATTGCTTCTTATAGCCTATTTTTTAAGGAGTCTTCTTATATCATCCATTGCCTAACAAATAAATAGCTAATTTAGTGTACTTGCTTTAACAACCTAAAAACATCATTCTCCAAATTCTCAAATAACAACTTTTTATACGAAATATGGAACCGAAATAACACATTCAATCAAAATGTCTCTTCACTCTTTCTCTTCTCGCCATAAGCAAGTAGAACATACAAAAACTAGTATCAGTAAATAACAACTGAGAGTTCAAATTTAACAAATAAACAAATAATTAACCAAATGTACTCTGTTTAACAACCTAAAAGCAACCCTTTTCCGAATTCTCAAAGAACAACTTTTTATAAGATATATGGAACAAAAATAACACATTCAAACAAAATGTCTCTTCACTTTTTATCTTCTCGCCTTACGAAAGTAAAACACATAAAAACCAGTTTCAGTAAATAACAAGTGGGAGTTCAAATTAACAAATAAATAACAAAACAAGTGTACTACTGCTTTAACAACCTAACAAAATCTTCTCCAAATTCACAAATAACAGCTTTTTTAAGAAACATGGAACCAAAATAACACATTCAAACAAAATATCTCTTGTCGCCTTAAGCAAGTAAAACACATAAAAACTAGTATCAGTAAATAACAAGTGAGAGTTCGAATTAACAAATAAATAACTAAACAAGGGTACTCTTCATTTAACAACCTAACAAAATTCTTCTCCAAATTCTTAAAAAGAACAACTTTTTACAAGAAATATATAACCAAGATAACAGATTCGACGTGACAAAAACATAAAATTTATGGCTTGAATAAGATTTGATGTGACAAAACATAAAATTTCGTCTAAAACCCAAACCGGACCGAACATAACATGAAAATGTCTCCCTAATTCATCCAATTAGGATCGAAACAGAAAATAACCAACTTTAGGGTAAAAGCACTACAATGCCAACACATCACACCAACTAGTCAAAGCATTCGTCAATCATCACCAAACTTGAAAAACAGAAAGATCAATTTTTTTCACTCGAGGATTGAAAAAAATCACCTCCAGCTAATGTTACGAAGCTCAATGGCATCAGACTCAGCAGCAATTCTTTCAGCAAGATTCCTCATCTCCGAGCAATAAAAGAGACAAACCCTTTTGGAATTCTTGAGCGAAGAGTCCATGGGAGAAGCCATTGAGGATGAATTGGGAGGCTTGAGAATTATATGAATTGGGTCGGTTGAAGAGACGCAATCAATTGTCCATTTCTGAGGAGCAGAAGACGTTTTCTTGACCTCGCAGCGAATTCTAATCCCAGAATTGGGGTTCGGGATTTTCGTGCGTGATTTGGAGGAGGATGACGGGAGGGGCTGCGGCGGCGAAATGGCCGACATTTGAGGGGTTTACGGTGGTTGCGGCCGCGTGAAGAGGGAAGTTGTCAGTTTCAAGACCGCGGCGTTTCGGATTTTTATAGTCTGGTAGGAAGATTTCGGGATTTGGAGTTTGTTTTTATTTGTGACAAATTAGTACCGCCTCCTTCACGCTTCTATTATTTTTTTTAATAAAAAATAATTAGTACTATATAAATTCTTTTTTTTTATATAGGTTTTTCTCTTTACATATAATCACTGACACAACCAACCTTAATTTATACACAATCACACACTCATCTTAATCTTCATATAAAAAAAACATAATAAGTTATAAAATATGAATTTCAATTATTGTATTCCCTCCGTCCCATTTGACATGACACTTTTTTTTTTCGAGACGTCCAATTAAAATGATACGTTTCCTTAAAAGGGAATAATTTTCAAAAATATTACTTCCTCCGTCCCACAATTCTTGTCCCTTATTCCTTTTCGGGACGTCCCACAATTCTTGTCCCCTTACTTAAAATAGCAAAAAATTAGTCTTCACCCTTTTTAATTAAAACATCTAATAACACACTTACATCACTAATTAACATTTCCTTTTTACAACTAACAAAATACAATAACTTATCCCAATACTTACAACTCACACACCCATTTACATCTCCTGCTCGAACCCTAGATCTGCGTCTGCTCTAACCCTAGATCTCGCCGCCTTTGTCGAAAGGATGAACAAAAAGCCAAGATCCGACCTCTCCCCATCTCAAAGCCGCGAATGTCTCCATTCGACTTCCGATTGTGGAAGTTCGACGGCATCGTTGACTGTTCTGAGCGACTCCGTCGGCGCCGCTCACACCGCACATGAAGAATCCGACCCCATTTCGAGTTTACAGCCTCGACAACAAGTGCGACAGATACTACGCCAAGCTGCGGAGAAAGTACTGAAAGCCCTAAAATTCTGAGCGGTGATGCGGTAGCCGACGGCGGCGAGACCGAGATCTGCTCTGGGTGGAGTCAAGTTTCGAATTCATTGGTCGATTTTCCATATTGGGCCTCCTGCAGTCCAGAAATCGAAAGCCAATTCTATGGGTTCGATGAGTCGAGCCCTAACCGACCTTATTTCAACGCCGGCTATGATCCCTTACGGTAGGAGACACCGTGGATTCCAGAAAACGAAAGCCAATACCATGGCTACAATGACTCTAGCCTTGACAGGCCTTATTTCGATGCCGGCTATGATCCCTTACGGGAGGAGACGCCTTGTACTCCAGAGGTCCAAAGCCAATTTCATGGCTACTCTGACTCCTGCCCTGGCCGACCTTATTTCGACGGGGTATACGATGCTTTACGGATAGATACGTCGTGTATTCCCGAAATTCAAAGCCAAGGCGACCATATTGTTGAGCAATCTGGCTCTAACGTGGCTGATTGGGTGAGATCTTTCCCTGTTTCCATTATGTCTTTAATACATCGATTGCATGTTGTGGAAGATGCAGTTTTGTTGGTCTAAAATGATAATACCCTGTTCACTCTTGGTTAGGTGGAACATATCAGTGAAATTCAAACCTTTTAAATTGAGATATGTTCCTTAGGTTGTATGATCTCTGAATTAATTGATTTGAAACCCCTTGTTGTTCTGGTTGCTGCTACAAGTGATTGTTTATTGTTGTTCTGTTTGCTGCTCACTCTTGGTTAGATATGGCATGTGATTGTGATGTGGCATGTGATTGTTGTGATTGTTGAGATATGGCATGTGATTGTTGTTCTGCTTGCTGCTACAAGTTTTGTTTATTGTTAATAGCTCTGAAATCATACTCTTGGTTATGTCTGAAAATAGTTTATTTAAAAACCAAAAAGCTTACTCAAATGTGCATGTCATTGTGTAAGATAAGCTTGTCATAATAAAGCAAATGGAAAGCTTATTTGGTTGTGGTTCTGGTTTATGAACTATGCAATGACAATTGCACATGCTATACATGAAGGAATAATAGGGTTTACAGTAAGGCTACCTTCCTCCTGGTGTGTTGTCGCGGCTCCGATTGTTGCTCCTGCGTCAGATCTTCTGATCTGTGTCCCGGCCTTTTTCTCCCTCTGGGTGGTCAGAGATCTGAAGAAAATAAATTTATTCTCTCTCTATAAAATCACGCCACTCTCGATTTTTATGAATTAATTGTGTGAGTTTCTGAACAGAATACTAATATATATAGGCTTCAAAAACCTATATAATATTAATATATTTGTAGCCCATTAATTTAATTATAATCCAATGGGCTTCTATTAAATCAGCCCATAATATAATTAATTAATTTATTGGGCTACTAATATTTATCAATTAATTGGCCCAGCCAATTAATTCCAGATAAATAACATTATTAAATAATGTAAAAATACATTAATCCATTAATAATGAATTCTGAGAGATAATAAATTACTAGGCAACTAATTGGGCGGCATCGGGGATCCAATACAAGAAATAAAAGTGGGCCTCCAATTAATTAATTATCCATGCTCACCGGTAGCAAAATCAATTAATTAACACGGATTCATTCCACTAGAGAATCCGTGGCCGACTTACCCCTTTATCCCAATTTGAGCAAGGGCTTGTATTTTAGACTTAATCGATCTCCGTATTTAAGATAGAAATATCCGTTAATTAATTAAGCTTACTGATTGCTTAAATTAATTAACATCTTATATTCCTGAGTAGTACCACTCGACCTTATTAACACACTCGAACTTAATCAACCGGCCGGGTTTAGTGTGCTAATCCTTTCGAGTTCCTCGGGGGATATTATCAACCCATTCCCTGGGATACGGTTGCAAGATACGGCACAACCGACTGAGCCACAAATGACTACTAACACCCAAGATACGTAGATCCGGTCGCTCGTTGGACGTTCACCATAGTAGGTCAAAGTGATAGATAGTCAAATGCACTCACCGTGAAGTCTTACCAAGCTTAAGACTAGCTAAGTCACCGAGATCTTGGTTTTCCACTAATGTCAGTTAGGAAAACACATCTCACTGTGATCCGTCAATACACCACCTTAAGTGTACCAGTAAAGACAAGCAGCTAAGACAAGCCACTTCTTATCTAAATGCGTTAGCTTAAACCGACAACTTCATCCTTAAGTTGTCTCATTCGTGTTAACCGTTTATATCTTGTCAGTTCAACCAATTTGTGTTGTCTTCTGTGATACCCGACACACCACACAAATCTAACTTTTATACAAGATAAAGGATAACATGTGCAAATATACATATTTATCAGATAGGAGAATAAAACAGTGGTAAGGACAAAAACACATTGTATACAAGCATAAAAAGTGCTTCCAGTATACAAAATCCCAACAATACAAAATACTATAGTTAATATGTTTCACTGACAGATGATATACAAAATACTAGTATGTTCAATCTATTTCACAGACAGATGCTATACAAAATACTACTAGTATGTTAAATTTGTTTCACAGACAGATTTCTATACAAAAATAAAAAAACTGTAACCAATTTATAACCTCAACCTAGTCCACAACTCTTCTAGCCCTTCCTCAATGCCATTCTCCAACATATAGGTTATGCTCTCCCTTACAAAATCTGGATAAACTTCCAAGTCTGTAGGAAGTTCATTCTGTCTGAGCAAGGCATCTTTCCTCATATGAGGAATTTTGTAGGTATTATGCCCCTTCACATTCGTTATCTCCACTATACAACATTGCAAGCTTAAGAATACCTTATTTAATGTCATAGAGGACAATTGAACATATGAACAATACACTGCATTAATTAACTCATCAACATTGGTGCACTCTGATTCTATTTGGATGCTTTGGATTGCCCTAAACCACCCAAGATCATTGACATTTATGTCAGGTGAATTGGGTGGTTGTTGTACAATTCTTATGTCAAATCCCTCTATTGTGGCTGTTGCCTTAAAGTCTGGATCACTATCATTTATGTGTGGTCGGGCATTGTCCTGTTGTATGAATATTGTTTTATCTGCCGTAGGAGGCCATTTAGATCTAATTGCAGGGAGTATCTGTGGTCAAAAAATCCAAAAAATAAATAAATCAAACCTCTCAAAATTGAATTTTCAGAGTATGGATTTAATAGGTTGTTAATCATGCACATGTGTTATAGATTACCTCATTTGCTGCCATTGCATTATCTTTGGCAGTAATCTGTTTAGGATTCAAATTCTAGGTAGAATCTGAATTCTGAAGTGTGCTGCCATCTTTGGAATTTCATATCCAAAGATGCAAACTTGTTAACTGTTTGTTTGTACAAACAATACAAGGACAATTACAACATTATTGTATAGACACTAGTTAGAATCTAAATTGGGATTCAGGTTCTAACTTCTAGGTTTAAATACCTAGAAGTCTAATTCAGAACATATGCTAATTACATCATACTGATCTAATACATAACAAATGCTAATTACATAGTCTGCTTTTCATACCTAACTTATGATACACTCTTTGATCACCTGTTTTGTTATGGATTCAATAGGTTTAGTCTCCAAAGTTCCTTTACATCGATTTTTGCTTCCTCTCACAGCTGCAACTTTATGTGTGAAGGGAAAAATCCCTATTTTGCCATCAAACTTGTCACGCAGCGATTTTCGGAGAAGGACACGATCATCACGGTGAGACTAGGGGATTAGAGAAAAGAAGCGGGGAAAGAAATAGGGTTTGTGTTATTTGGAATAAATCAAGCGGAAAGCCTGATAAATTGCGTCACAAATCTTTCAATAGTGAATCATGTTAAAACAAAGATGACAACAGTACTCAAGAATTTTATATTCAAAGACTCGACTCAAATTGAGTCTTTAAGCAATTAATCGTCAAAGTAAGTATCACAGGGCTAAAAAACAATACACAAGATAGGCCCATCAGAGTTCTTAATAAAATATTTGAACTTAAGCGGAAGCAATATATAATATAGATATACAGCAGAAACCCTCGCCTCAGCTTTGCTCGTCACCACCGTCCGCCCAACCTGAAAGCATTTTGTAAATAGTTTGGGCTGAGCACTAGTGTACTTAGTGGGTGAAGCAATTCATAAACATTTTTATAAATAGTTTATCCATGCATAAATCGTATGACTTGGAAGGTTTTGAAACAAAAGCCACTCCCAATCATACCAACATTTATTTCCTTGTGTGCGCACTGTCACGTTCTACTGTTACTCTTACTCTATCTCCTTCCTTTCGGACTTTGGGCTACAACCAAGTGAGTCCCATAAACATCTGATCTCGGATCTTCACCCAGAGATACCAACCGTTAGACTTAAAGCCGAAACTCATAGGTCCTCTCCCTTGGTTAGCACACAATGGAGATCAACCCATTGCACTACTAACAATGGTGTACACAATTCTCACTAGCGCGCGTGTTAGGCTAGTCAAGAATCTCGATCGATTAATTCAGAGCATTAAACAAGTTAAACGCACAAAAACATTTTCATGGATAAACATGACATTTCATAGAGCTCAATAACTCAAAATAGTTTTGAGAAAGTAAAACCCACCTTATTGCTGTATTGTATTAACTCGCTTTAGTAGACCAAGTGCTACTCCGTTTCCTTCAAAGATCCTTGCTCAAAATTCTTGGACTACGTGTAGATTTTATGTTTCAAGCAAATAAGAGACTCACCTTGCCTATTTATAGAAAAAAAATAAACCGCCTCTAGTTACCTTACTTTCTTTCCTTCTTATTATATATATTATTTCCACTTCTTGCATGAGAAGACAAGGACACGTAGAGCCACATGAAGATGTGAAAACCTTTAGGAATCATAACTATAGATATTATAGTAATTACATAAATTAATAAGTTGTCAGCTTATCTACTCCACTGCCACTTCATGCAAATACGTGAAAAGGGGAGATATTTTATCTTATTCAAAAGATCTACCTACCTTATCTTATTTACCCCCTTTCCTTTAAATAACAATATATATATATATATATATATATATATATATATATAAATATAATATACCTTACATATTTGCTTAGTAGTGGTACATTGTCATGCTTCCTCCACCGCCTTACATTCATTGCAATATGTATCACAATCATATAATAATATTATAGAGTAGATATAATGGATACAATACTATCCATAACATATATTATAAAATTCATACTCCAAAAATACATATAATTTGTTAGGCTAAGTGATTAATTGGGTAACGAGGATATCTTAAGTCATTTATCCATTTAAAAAAAATGATATTAGACATATCCACATATTTTATTCAGCCGAACCTAAAAGACTTATATACTAACCTAAATACTAAAAACACAAACATATCCGCAGAAAATATCAACCTAACCTAAATACTAAAAACACAAACATATCTGCAGAAAACATCAACCTAACCTAAATACTAAAAACACAAACCTATCCGCAGAAAACATCAACCCAACCCCTCTATTTATAGTCCAAAAAGAAGTATCTAAATTATATAAATAATAGGGGTAGACTTACTTAGTCATTAAAATTAGCTATAAGCTTAGCTTTGTTGAGTCATACAATGCTACTTGCATGAGACCCACGTAAAAAGGTAAGATGTGAAGATCATGAATAAACCAAGAGTAATTCAAATTCACTTTTACTTCTCTTGTGTACCTCGCATGAGGTGGACTTAAAATTCTAAAATATATGTATGAGAATATGATGGATAATCATCAGCCTTCATTTATCTTCCACGTCCTTGTTTAGTTAATAAATGGGCATAATCCTTTTTACCATGAATATTCATAATTACGTGGAGGTACAATAAAATGGAGACATATAAATTTCATGTTTTTACGAGTGTGAAATTTCTAAATCTATAAATTAGAAGGAAAAATAATAATAATAAATCCTTAATTAATTATGGGAAACTAGGGTTATCACAAAACTGAACTGCACCATCTTCAGCAAATATAGGCCTAGCTACTGCACACATGAACATCACTTTCTGTATGAATTTTTTGTTTTGGCAGGACCTATGTGGCTCCATCTCTGTAGGAGTTAGATAGTATCTGTGTGCATCCTTACTTAGATAGAACCACTTTTCATCTATGTGCACCGTGTTTTGCATACTCTTGAATTTAATGCTTTGCATGGTTGTATTATACTCAAGTGACTCAACTGAAAACCGTAACCTTTATAATTGATTTTATATTGTCAAGAACGACTTTATTGCACTAGAGTGAGCTTTGATTAGACCATTTTTTACCCATCTCCACACCGTTGATTTGTTGCAATTGATGTCATTTGCTAGCTTCCTTATAGTGGCTCTCTTCTGCACACTCAACCTCTCTATTGCTGCTAAATGGATATGCACTGTCTTCTTATGTTTTGCATTTTTCTTTTTCGACTGTAAGTACACTGCTTGCCCCTGATTTCTTTGTTCTTCTGCTGCATCCCACAACCGGCCAACGGTCTTCGGACAACACTTGAACTTCTTCGCAGCTGCAAGCTTGATTCCTCTTGCGGGTTTACCGTTGCTCTCATTCTGCATAATCCATTGAATTATGCCATTTCTCTCATCTGTAGATAAATCTTTCCTCATTTTGAAAATTGTGTTTTGGTAGTGGATGAAGATTCTATGCAGAATTGGTTGTATATATAGAGAAAAGATGTGTGGAGGGAATTTTGAATCTTTTTTGGCTCCATTTGCTAAATTTGGAAACTGCCTTTGTGCTTGTTTTAATTTATTGTGGCCGTCTGTTTGTATTTGTATTGTGGTCGTCTGTTTCTTCTTGTTAATTTTCGGTGATGATAATTTTTTTTTCAATTTTGCAAGTGTTGTTTAATTTATTGCATCGGATAAATTGAACATTCTATAGTTTATCAGAAAAGTACTGCTGCACGAAATTAAATACTGTTAAATGGTAACATAAAAATGTGCATAAAATAAAATAATGTTTATTGTATGAATGATTTATTGCACTCAAATTAAAAAAGAGAGAGAAACTAATACAACCCACTAATTGTGAAGGGACCCACACAACTAACAACATTAACAACTCTCCTTAAATCCCGTGCCGGAAAGAAAAGGGACAACATTTGTGGGAGGGAGGGAGTACTAAATTATCTCTTATTTTTTTATTTTTCTCTCCAACTTTATCATCAATCCGGATCTTCTGGCCCAAAATTGGTGTCCCACTCGGTGGCCCACCAATCACGTCATGCCACGCGTGCATTGGTGGGTCATGTTAGCAATAAAAAAATATTTTAATTTTAAAAAGGTAGCCCACCAATGCACGCGTGGCGGAGCGTGATTGGTGGCCCACCGAATGGGCCACCATTTTTGGGCCAGATGATCTTCTGGCCTTTATCATTTACTACTCTCACAAACTCATCTATCTTCTCTCTCTTAATTTATCATTTATACATCTCTCATACTTTATCATTCACTTTCTTAGTTCCCACGTCGAAAAGAAACGTGTCATGTTAAATGAGACGGAGGGAGTAATAGTTTTGTGGAGTGGGTTATGTACAAGTTTATCCATATTAATAAAGACATAACAACTAAAATTCCAGATTACTTACAATTTAAGGATAAAATTATATCTACACTAAAGATTAATAATAACTATAAGTCTATGGAATTTGGGGTTTTGTAGATGTTTATTATAAATAATAATTCTTATTTACTTATGTTTAAAGTTTAAAATAATATTACATCTATTCCATTATTATTTGATACTTTTTCTTATAGAAATGTCCCATTAAAGTTGGTCATTTTTCGAATTTGACAAATAAGTAATATAATATTTTCTACTTTATCGTAAGTTTTTTCTTACTTTATCATCTTATATCTTATTTTATCATTTACTTTTACTCATCTTCTTTCTCTTACTTTATCATCCACCTCTTTTTCATACTTTATCATCTACTATCTTAATTTCTATGTCCAAAAAGAAAGTGGTCAACAATAGCGGGTCGGAGATAGTAGCTTTTAAGTAAAATGTAGAGAAATTTTGAAATTAATATAAAAACTAATATATTTGATAGTTTCCAAAATTATGATGCTTTAAGCATAAAAATATATTTCAATTGATACTTAAATGAAATTATTTAATTAAGCAAGTTTGCTGCTTAATTTTAGATAAACTACCACAGCGAACAAATTTTCCAAACATTATAAAATTCTACTTATACAATAAATAAGCAAATAAGCGTTTAATATAAGTATTTACTATTATTAAGTTGAATTAATTTCATTTTTTCAAGTTAGATCCAAATAACTCATAAGCTACAACTATTATCTTGACAAATTACATTTCTGAAAAAATCATGTAAAAATAGAGACGAAAAAACAACAGCAGGTTGGGATGAAAAGGGTGGCTAGTGCAAACTTGGTGGAAAAAACAAAAACAAAAACAAAAAAAAAAAAAACATTCTCATTCCGTCTCAATTATCTTGTCTATTCTGGTTCTAGAGCAGTTTTAAGGAGAGATATTAATTATATGTAGAGTGGTATAAGATTATGAATCCTACAAAAAAGTTAAGTGTATTTAAAAAAATGAAATGAACAATGTATTTGTGACGATCCGAAATAGAATACTAGATTAGATAATTGGGACGGAGGAAAGTATAATTCGCTTAGACTCAACCAATTTTTTAATTTAATTTTCCAGCTAGGTTATTGTCTATGACATACTATTAAATCAAATATGTAATACTTATTTTTATTGAAAATCATATGAGAAATATTGCAAAATTTAATAAATTTTAAATATATCTATTATCTAATATATATATAAAAATTTAAGAAGGTCCATTTCTTAACGGCATTCACTTCTTATTCACATTATTTACTAGATCAAAGAACGGATTTTTTTTCAATTCTTAACAATATAGGTAAATGATCGTCTGAACTAGAACAAATTCGGTCCGGTCTGGATGCCTAACTATTTTGTTAATTACAAATGTTGAGAAAAACATGATGCAATTATTTTATATCTATGTATAAAATTTGATTATAGTAATGTGTACTTTAGATATTCTAGCACTTTAGAAAATACAAAAAAATATCACAGTGACGAAATATTATCATTTATATCTCACCAACAACGTCTTGATTGATTTGGGGAGATGTAGTTCAGACACTATAGCATATTTTTTATGTTCTTTAACATAATAATTTCAATAGTAGATATTAGTACAATTTATTATGTAGAGTTTGAAATGAGTTTTGTTATACCTTGTGGAGGAGGATCATTTGCACATTTACTTGCAAGATGCTCAAATTATTCATTAGTACAACAATACAAATATTAATGATTATAGGTAATTAAAATATTCTCTTAGGTACTATTCACTATTTATTGTTATAATTAGTTATTTCAATTATATACTCCCTTTGTCCCGCTACTCTTGTCTTAATTTCCTTTTACGGTTATCCCGCTATTTTTGTTTTCGTCCAAAAAAGAAAAATAACTTATGGATCATATTTATTTAAAAAATGGACCCCACCAATTTAACAAATCTTTCACCCACTTGAACACACTTCTACCTACTTTCTTAAACTTTGCGCCGAACACCACAAAGATAATAATAGCGGGACGAAGGGAGTACATAGAATGCATAAATAATATCACAGTTTTAGCTGTTAAATTTTAAAGAAAAATGTATTAATTGTCAAATATTTGAGTGCGGTGTAATAAATATTTAAAATTTATTCTTTTTTGACCAATCTAACAAAAACCTGAATATTTGACAAGATATTGGAATATCGAGATATTTCCAATCATAAACGAAAATGACAGCGCATCAGATATGGCGGGTGAGTTACAATTTGTTATATGCGATATTTGATTAAAATTATAATTTAATCAAAACTAATACACATTGAACATCTATGTTCTTTTTTTAAGATTAATTTTTAAAATTTGATCAGCAGATATTAGACATTCACTTGCAAAATATTCAAATTATGGACTACTATAATAATACGAGTAACAACGATGGTTAGTTTAATGTTTTTCTCCTCAGATACAATCAATTGTTCTAAGTAGTTATATATATACGAGTAACAACGATGGTTATATTTATAATTAAAAAACAAATGATTTATGAAGACAAGAACGGAATTAAAATGTATAGTGCAAAATAATGGAACATAAAGGTGTCATCAATCATGAAAAAAGGTAAAAAGAAATATGATGTTACAGGTGAGATCTTAATTTGTTCAATGACATATTTTATTTAAGTTTATTATTTAATCAGTCTTTTCGTTAGTAGTACAAAATTATTGAAAATGAATACTAGAGAGTGCTCCGATATAGGAGACTCAATACACATATGTATTGCATGTGAGGTCTATTTTTGGTGTCATTAACGATGGTATCTTTGAGTAAAAAGAATCCAGAGATTATCCGCTTAAAAAACAGATGATTTATGAAAACAAGAACAATTTTAGGAATTAAAATGTATAGTGCATAATAATGGAACATAAATGTGTCATCAATCATGAAAAAAGGTAAAAAGAAATCTGATGTTACAGGAGAGGTCTTAATTTGTTCAATGACATATTTTATTTATGTTTATATTTAATCAGTATTTTCGTTAGTAGTACAAAATTATTGAAAATGAATACTGCTGCATGTGAGGTCTATTTTTGGTGTCATGAACGATGGTATCTTTGAGTAAAAAGAATCCAAAGATTATCCGCCGAAATAATGTTTTCGCCGAAAGTGTTATCCAATCTTATATTTGGTAGAGATTTATTGAGAAAATAATTTATGTCCAATAATCGATGATATAATAGCATGTTTTGTTTCACATCTATGATAGAAAATATAGATTCGACTATAAACACTAGAAACTTCCCGCCTGGATTCACATGTATGGAAAAAATACTACCAGATTGAAAGTTTGACATGAACACATGAACAACCACCCAGGTTTGCATAACTTTATATCTACGACACATAAAATGAGGTTAAAAAACAACTAAGCACAATACAGTAAGTGAGATTTATGCAATTTAAAAATTATTTTAAAAAGTAAAAAAAACAAACAAACTGTTTTATCACAAAACGTGTGAATTATTTAAAATATGACCGATGTTGAAATAGACGAAATTGATGCTCAAATTATGGTGAAAATCCTGCATATGCTTGATGTGAATAATGTTTCAATGAAATCATTTAGAATGAAACTGATAAATTTGGAGAAGCACATACATCATTAATAAAATTAAGGCTAATATGAAAGAGAGAAAGAGATGCATGGACATATAACCTTCCCATTGTATAAGAGGTTGCTACATTGGTCGTTGGTGATTGTGAATAATCAGTTCAAGATAAAGATATAATTGTGGAGACGCAATCAGAGTTAATACAACTAATAAACCAGTTGCATCCTTCATATCTTGCTTTACAGTATCTATTGTTGTTCCATACAATGATGATGAATACAAAAGGGCATTCCCTTTTCAGCAACACACAAAACTTTAAAAAGAACACGTGCGAGCTTCAAGTAATTTTGAGTATGAAAATATTATTTCAACAATTCGTGATTGATGCATATATAATGGTAGGGTCGGCTAGATTATTATACATTCACATGAATCAACTAGACTTACGTGCAGACATATAAAGTGGTTTGATTTAGGTACTAATTAGAGGAGAAACATATCCGTCCAGGAATGATAAACATCTAATTTTAAATTCTAAGCTTTATTGGTGGAACTCGATACATGATACAAATTACCAAGATGCCATATGCAAATAGGTATCGAAATTTATTAATCACATTTATTTATATTCCAAAATACCAGGAGATAGTGAGATGTGAAACATAAAAAAATCCGTGCGGATGCACGGGTACAACACTAATTTTTTTAGAGTAAAATCATAAATATTAGTATTCCAATACTGTATTCGGTTCGAATTGATGCTATTTAATTCAAAACTACACTATAGAGTATACATATTAGTATTTGAATTTGAATATTAAATTTGCATATACAAATAATGAAAGAGCCCAAATTAAATTGTTTGATTTCCTTAGTGCATGTTACTGCGTTCGAAAATAATTTTTACATGAAGAGAAAAATCCGCTAAATATTAGCATGCTACTTTTTCAAACTATTTAATAACAATCATATGCGCTATAAATGACATTAAACTAATTTTTCACGTCCTCAGCGGCGGCTGGCTGTACTGTGGCGACGGAGGGGTTCCGACCGCCTCTCTCCGGCTCACGGCGCGCACCGGCCCTTTAAAACTCATCAAACGCTTCCAACAACCACCGTACACTTCCTTGATCTGCCGCCGCAAGCCCAAGATGAGTCAAATCTCTCCTCATCTATTAAAAATAATAATAATAATCAAATTAAATATAAAATTCAATGAAATCTTCGAACTTGACGAGGATTTTGGACTCAAGATCTGACCTTTAACGAAAGAAGCTGATGTTACTGCGAATGAATTCAGTAATATGATGGTAATAAGGAGTGTGGCGAGGAAGCCAGTCAGCGTGATTTTCGCCATGAAAGTGTTGTGGAGAATTAGGGCAATTAAGGGTGTTTAAATAGGGAGATTAATTAAAGAAGTAATTTCAATGTGAAATGTGAACATGCTAGTAAATTAATTTGACTAATTGCAATCCTTTAATTGATTTGTTTTATCAGTTGGCATGACTCTTAGCTTTCTCTAACTGATAAATTGATAGGTGGATCTGAAATTACATTTAAACCTCGATAAAGTAATAACTTTGAGACCGAGAAAAAATATTCATTTAACGAGGTTATTACTTTATCGAACATTATTTTAGTGCATTGACTCATATCGGGATCGGAAGAAATTATTATCTTAGCGAGATTATTACTTTATCGAATATTACTTTATCGAGGTTTAACCGTACATGCTTTATCTAATAAATATCGATTTTAGTCATTTAATGTGGTTTCTGTTCAATTTTGTTTTTATAACTTTATAAAATTTCCGATTTTGATCATATAATGTTACAAAGTCTTCGATTTTAGCCCCCATAAAAATTGTCAATGAGAAAGACGTGTGAATTACATTCTTCATTAGAAGATGATAGTTCACTGTTTTGTAAAGTTACATGATAGAAAACTAATACTTTAAAAAGTTATATGATCAAAAAATTGTCGGATGCTAAATTGCAGGACCAAAACCGAATTCATTTTTGTATCAAATAACTTTTAAAATTGTTCGCTTTTTGTCACTTTACAAATGTCCGATTTTAATTATCCAATTAAGAATTCTCGCGTCTTTTCTGTTCGACAATTTCTATCAAATGACCAAAATCGAATACTTTGTAAAGTTATGTGATCAAAATCGGATATTAAAGACCAAAACTCAACCGAAACCGCATTAGATTACAAAAAAATCAAAATTTTCTTAGCTTGATCTTGTGATCTATTTAATAATTAAAATTGACATTTTTGATGTATAAAATAAAATATGAAACACTAGATTGAAACAACGACGTGTAATATAGTCGAAGAGCCGTGGGACTAAAGAGAGAGTCGAAAGGGAGAAAACCACAGTTTGGAAGCAGAGCCACTCTTCTTCGTTGCTTTATCCTAAACTCCAAATGAGGCCCAAAAACTGCACTGCATCAATCCAGTCCCTATTCACTTCAGTGGCTGTGGTGTCGCCTTAAAATTTGTCTTTCCACATTGCCACAATTAATATTATATCCTTCTCTCCACTTGAAAATATATTTCAAAATTCATGAATATTTATTTGCAAGTGTACGAACATTTATTCCCCATTTGAACTCAAGAGAGAGAGCCCCCACAAAACTCTGCTATTCTCAGCCACAGGTGAGCACCTTCAAACTTAGTTAAGCTCTGAAACATTCTTGGATAAATCGAAATCAAAATCAAGAAAAAGTGTGTATGTGGGTTGTTGGATTTCTCATTTGTGGTTGGTGGGATTTGTCTTGTTTCGTTAAAGATTGGATTATTTACATCATTTCTTGATGGCTTGATTGTTAATTCTCTTTTTATGTATTGCAATTTGTGATATAATTTGAGGGTTTTCTAATTTTCTTGTGCTTATTTTAATGATCATGACTATTAATTTCCTTTTTGCTCTTTGAAATTTGAGTAATTGCTCTGTTTTTTCTGCATATTTGGATCCACTCCCTTTATCAGGCTTGTTTTTTAGTGAGATTATAGAGAAAGGTGTGCTTTCGTGATTTTAATGCGTCATGAATTTGACTTCTCTTAGCATTCTTGTTCAATGTTGGTGGACTTTTGTACAAGTTTTTGTTTTTGGGTAAAAGACTGCCTAACTCTCTTCTTGGATGTTTGTGCTACCGCCTACCGCCTACATTCTCATCCTCTAATGAACGAAACACGCGGTTGACACCGCGTGCAAGATTTTGATTTTAGTTCTAAGTTGTATTTGTTGACATATGCCTGCTCTTGATGAATCATTTCTTCTTCTGTAGTCCAATATTACGAAGATTCTTGTTTTGTAGTAATACTTTTTCTTGATTTTCAAGAACTTCATAAGTGGCAATGAGTATAACTCTTGCAATTTAAGGTTATTAAAGTATGATGCAACTAAAGATCTTGAATCAAGCAATCCCAAGCTAGTTAATAATCACTGTTACATAGAATTTGGATTGAATCTTGATGAAGTGTTTTGATTTGAGAATGATTCCGGTATTGATCTGGGATATGAAGCTTTACTTTTTGTGATTCTTAGGCTTGGAGGTAGCTTAGTTGCTCATACATCTTCTAATTGCAAGTTCGTATCTGGATCGGACCCTTTAGAAGATTACACACTTCATCATGTCCAAATCATTGGATTATGAGAATTTGAATGAAAATGTGAAGAAATGTCAGTATGCTGTTCGAGGGGAGCTGTATCTCCGAGCTTCTGAGCTTCAGAAGGAAGGGAAGAAGGTAAATTTTACGGACAACACATAATATACTCAAGTCTACTACGAAATCTAATCATAAAGCAACTCCTCTTCAATATCTTTGTGAACTTCTTGCTTTTGTAGAATTATTTGTCATTACACGTCTTGTTTTTCCATACGGTCTTATTGTAAATCAAGCTATATTTGGTTTGCGTGATACTTGATTAGCATTAACATGTTTGCAGATCATCTTCACTAATGTTGGAAACCCTCATGCTCTCGGACAGAAACCTCTGACATTTCCTCGCCAGGTCTAAAACGGACTTACTTTTCATACGTATTTTCCATCTAATGCTGCTTCAGTTTGTTTACTAAGAGAGAAATCACATTGCAGGTTGTTGCTCTCTGCCAAGCTCCATTCCTGCTAGATGATCCTAATGTAGGATTCTTGTTTCCAGCTGATGCCATTGCAAGAGCTAAACATTATATTTCCATCACTTCCGGCGGTCTAGGTACGGTATTAAATTCAATTCTCATTATGTGAAAGAACCCTTTAAATTGTACTGAATCAAAAGTTTGCATTTATAAAGTTCAAAATCAAGATTTTCATGTAGGATCAAGAAAATTTAGAAAATTTGAGGGGCTAATGTTTGATGGGGGACATAAGTTTTGTAGGAGCTAAACTAATCATTTTTAATTTTTTAATTTTATTTTGTAAAGTCTAAAATCAAGATTTATTGTTATATACATTTAGGATCAAGAAAGTCTTTCGAGAATTTGAGGAGCTAAGCATATATGAGAAAATGCACCCTTGGAAAGAGCCTAATTAATATGTTTGTGATTGATTAGGTGCTTACAGTGACTCTCGGGGCCTTCCCGGAATAAGGAAAGAAGTTGCGGAGTTCATTGAGAGGCGTGATGGATATCCGAGGTTACAAAAAGTGAACTACAAAACGCCACTTTTATATGAACTTATCAAAATGATAAATCTTGATTTTTGCTTTTGCATTTGTTGCAGTGATCCGGAGCTTATATTTCTAACGGACGGTGCTAGCAAAGGAGTGATGCAGATATTGCAAACTATTATACGCGGTGCACATGACGGGGTATACTTCTCAAGCTTCTCCAACACTCTTTCAACTTACTCTACATTCTTAAAGAAGCAGGCTTTTCTGTAGTTAAAAAATTGACAAATCTTTGTTTCATCCATAGATACTTGTCCCCGTGCCACAGTATCCGCTCTACTCCGCGACAATATCTTTGCTCAGTGGATCTCTAGTTCCGTATTACCTCGAAGAGACTGCAAATTGGGGTCTTGATGTTGCCAATCTTCGCCAATCCGTTACTCAAGCTCGTTCACAAGGAATCACCGTATGAATTCGTCTTCCTATCCTTCTTAATGTTGATGATTTGATTTTTTACCTATAGTGTGTTGTCTAATTAGATTTATACGATTATAAGGTACGAGCTATGGTGATAATAAATCCTGGCAACCCTACCGGTCAGTGTCTTAGTGAAGAAAACCTTAAAGAAGTACTAAATTTCTGCTACCAAAACAATCTTGTTCTACTTGCTGATGAAGTTTACCAGCAAAACATATACCAAGACGAACGCCCCTTCATTAGTGCACGAAAGGTATCCATTCGGGTTAATATGCTTTGCTAAATCCATGCCAAGTAGTCTAATCTGTTATCCAACACACATTAGGTTTTGATGAACATGGGCCTACCGGCAAGCAAGGAGGTCGAGCTCATTTCCTTCCACACCGTCTCCAAAGGCTACTTCGGAGAATGTGGGCAACGCGGTGGATACTTTGAGATGACCAACATTTCTCCAAAGGTTTGTGTTGTGTTTGCTAGATCTAAGCAACACGGTCGATTTTGGAAGTTCGATTCTTTAACGTTGGCTGTTTGTGGGCTCATGAATCTCTCTTATTACAACTATCTTTGTATCTTTTCTTTCTTCTGCAGACAGTAGAGGAGATCTATAAAGTTTCCTCCATAGCACTCAGTCCAAATGTTCCTGCACAGATATTTGTAAGTCTTGTATTTGACTAAAAACGCGTATTTTCGACCCACACGAAGCCTCTCTCCTTAGCAAGCAACTCAAGTTTTCTCTACCATTTTGCAGATGGGACTAATGGTGAACCCCCCTGAACCTGGAGACATATCATATGATCAATACATTAGAGAGAGGTAAGTGTTACACACATCCATCTAGCATTGTAAGAAATCGGCGATAAGTTAGAAAATGCGAAAGAGAAACTCCCTAATAAGATGCTAATCTCTTGATTCCTTTTACTGCTTCTTGCAGCAAAGGAATTCTGGAGTCACTTAGAAAGAGAGCACACATAATGACGGACGGATTCAACAGCTGTAGAAACGTCGTCTGCAACTTCACCGAAGGTCCGTATTTCTTCGAACCACACACACCAAAACACCACTTTCTCGTTCAAGAACTGCACTCTTGAGAGTTTTGAGTCAATTATCTTTAGGTGCTATGTATTCTTTCCCACAAATACGCCTCCCCCCAAGGGCGATCGAGGCAGCCATGAAGGCGGGTAAAGTAGCCGATGTTTTCTATTGCCTGAAGCTTCTAGAAGCCACCGGAATCTCCACTGTCCCAGGCTCTGGCTTCGGACAAAAGGAAGGGTATGTTATCCACACTCATAACATAAAGCCAGTCTTTTTTTTTTGGGGTATTGATTTGTAGGGTGGCCGGAATGTAGGGTGTTTCATCTGAGAACCACCATCTTGCCGGCGGAGGAAGACATGCCGGAGATCATGGCGAGTTTCAAGAAGTTTAATGATGAATTCATGGAGCAGTATGAGGACTACAGAGGGTATTCAAGGATGTGAAGAAAATGGTGAAGCTTATCAACTTCCATTTGTATGTTACATGTAGCAAGAATTTGTTACAAGCTATACTCTCATTCTCTCTCTCATCTTTGTGACTTGAAAAAAGTTTACTTATCACAACCTTTGTGAGTTTACAAATCAATACTACAAGGTTGTCTATCGAATCAAACTGAAATAAGCTTGCAAGCAATTAGACCGTGGCCAAAATAACCGGGCCCATCAATCGGGCTTTTCAATCCAAAACTCAATCGGTTCATAAGAGTAAGACCTGTAGGCCGGGTCAATTAGGTCCGATTCTTTTCCGGGCCTCTAATTTTGACTTAGCCATCACGTTGTAATTTGAGCCATTCGCCATTTTTGACTAAAGCTATAGTGTTGTCAATCATGTGGAGAAAAAGGGAAATGAAAAACAATTGACCGGTGAAATGAAACGAATTGGCGCGAGGAAGTCAAAACCTTGCTGTAATTACTATAATACCCTTGTCAAGAATTTCTTCCCCTAGCCTTTAAATCTCTTCTCTTGCTTAGCTCACGTCTTCCTCGGGTTCTCTCTCTCCCTCTCCTATTCTCTCTCACTAATTTTGACTACACAAACACAAAATTCACAATTACTCTTCCTCCTTTCTTTAAAATCCCCCCTTTTTTCCAAACAAAACCCCTTTCTCATCAAGAATTTTGCCACAAGTTTCTCAAGAATCAATTCCATTTTCGAAAAAGAGCAACCCAAAAAGAGGATAAAAGAATCCCTTTTTCAATTTCTCCACCCACCATATATTCAACCCATAAAAATCCGATCTTGGAAAATGGGCGTTTCAGAAAAGCTTCATTCGATGGATACTGCGGTTGTGGATTCCGAGAAATGGGTCTTCTCCGCCGGAATTTCTCTCTTGAAGCCGATCTTCACTAAACCGGCGGAGAGAGCCGACTCCGACGAAGATTTTCCGACGACGCCGACTTATGCAGAGTCGAGAATTCCGGCGAGGCTTCCGTGCCCTCCGCCGCCCAAGAAGCGAAAATCGCCGCCGTCGAGATCATGCCACTACGGCGGCGTTAGGGAGTTCTTCAACCCGCCGGATTTGGACTCAATCTTCATACGCAGAGTTGAGGGCTCTTAACTTTTAATTAGGTTCAAATTTAATAGAGTGTATCTTAAGTAGGTTTGGATTGATTATAACTTATGATCAATTTTAATTTTAATTTTACTTTTTTTTTTAATATTTTCTTGTAACTCTTTTAGGTAGGTTTTGTAGCTCTATGATGTTCCTTGTTTTATGGGGTAACTTGTAATAGATGTTGTGAAGTAAATAAGTAGCAATCTAACTAGGTTATTACTCTTGTAGCTCTCTTGTTCGGTAATGATTCTATTGTCAAAATATAAGTTTTCATAACTCTCTTTTTTTATTAGCCTATTAAGGGCAGGGCAATTCCCGGTCGAGCAGTGAAATGCATAGAAATCGAAAAAAACACTAACGACGAAAGCACTATGTCGGGCCGACACTGATGTTATGAGGCGAAAGCAAAGGGGGCGGCGAATGAGATTAAAAACCCGAGTAGCGGTGAGGAACCAAATGGGTTGTTTCGTGTTGAAGTTCGTATTGGTTTGGTAATGAGCACAATTCTAATAATTACTTTATTACCAAATTCATCCTATGCTTTTCTTGCTTCTTGAAACAGATGGTGAAACTCACATATGGTAATAACATAGATTACTATTTTCTTGATTTGGATGCTGATGAGTTACCATATCTGTCAGTTTGTCTCATTTTGAAAAAAACAACTAGCCATATGCTTGCATGTGTCTTTGCCTCCACTTAAATCAGACCAAACCTAGCTGTTAATTTCCAAGATTCATAGATCAAGAAACAAGAGTGAGTGGTGGCATGCATGATGAATAGATGCGAAGGGATAGGCTTTGATTGAGTGAGAAATCTTGAACTTTATCATTAGGTTGAAAGGCATATACTTTTCTAGTGCAGATTGATGCACAAAAAATATGCATATATTTGCATTATCTTGAACACTTTTTTAGTCTTTAAAAATGGGTCCCACCTTACAATGACCACCCACCCACCTAGGACTCCATATGATAGTGGGAAGCTTCTTGTTAATGCTTTTCTTTTTCTTTTTTGATAAGTGTGGCCAAAAGACTGCATTAGAATCCTATGCTTCTCTCTCTAGAAAGAGGGAGAGAGAGAGGCACAAGCCAATGGTGGAAAAAGGGCTCTAACTTATGATATTTTAATAATCACATCATTATATATGTCAACTTAGTTATTTCTTTATACAAAGTTCACCTAATCTTAAGTCTAGTATTAATTAATCAATTAATTAAAAATAAATGAATTTTGGGGATTGGTGCTTCACAGAATATTTATGCATATAGAAGCCAAACACGTCTTTGTTAGGTGATATAAGAAAATGTCTTTAGCTTCAATAATTGGGAGACAGCCCATGAGAGGGAGGGGTTCTTAATATTCTTCTCACTTTCTCTCACATAAAAAAATTCATTATCTTATGCTTGGTTTCTTGTTTTTTACTGTGTATTGCAACAATTATTGTAGCACTTAGCATATTTTTCTAATAGTTGTTTTGGCATGTTGGAGGGACTTCCCAATATATGTTGGCTCAAATTTGAATTTATTCTTTTTCTTTATATTCCATCTATCTCGCTATTATTATCTCTTTTTTTCAGCATAAATCAAGAATTTTTTTAAAGTATGTATTTTATAAATTTTAATTGATATTAGAAAATAGACACAGTTTTCAAGGAGCGGTTGATGGGAAAATTAAAATTCATTTAAATTTTTGCAAGGGATAATTGAAACAATCGATATTTTTTTAATTCTATTTTTATTTCATGTTGTAATTGAAAAAAATACTCTAGAGTTTTAAAAAGGTTAAAAATCATAAATTTATGAGTTCAGAGCGAAACAAAATTATGTGTGTGAAAGATAGAGTATAAGAATGTGGCAGTGAGTAGTGAGTAAAAAGTGATCATTTCATTTTAGGTTTAAGAGTTAATTTTTGTTATTTTAAGAAATAGGACATTAAGGGGCCATTTGGTAAGAATTCGGGAATGATAATGGTAATGGGTATGATAGTAGGGTGATTGGGTATGGGTATGACTGATTCCTTTAATGATGTTTGGCATTTACTTGTGAATGAGTATGATAACCAAATATGATGTTTGGTTGTACTTAGGCCTCAATGGGAATGTATAATATTATGAATATTGTAATATTTTAAATAATAATGATATGAATCTATTTTCTATTTTGTGAAATTTAATACAAAAATATTTTAATAAAAAGCACAATATCTTTTATTTTGAGTATTTACAAAAAATTAATAAATATTTTAAAAAATATTTATAAAAATGCTTTCTTACATATTTTTACGAGATTATCGAATATTTATTTTATAAAAAAATAAAGACATTTTTATCAATTATGTTAAAACATTTTTAAATAATAATATTTACATTTGACAAAATTTAAGTTTTATTTAATATTCTTATTATGTTAACGAGATTATTGTATTTACTTTTAAATAAAATTAAAAACATTTTTCTAAATTGTGTTTTTTTTCGTAATAATAATGTTTATTCTGAAAAAAATAATAATTATGTTTTATTTAATATAATAATTATTTTTTTAATTATTTGTATTTTAGCTAAGTATTATAAATTAATTTTATTTTTTAAAAATAATGCATAAAAAATTAATTTTGATACCCATATGGTTTGGAAACTCAAACCCAAGTAGATACATGAGTATGAGAAAACCCATACTTATTCGGGTATGAAACCCATAGTAGAATGTCGAAACCCACATACCAAACGTATTATATGGGTATCATTCCTCCTCCATTCCCATAGTAGAGCTGTAAACCCACATACCAAACGCCCCCATAATAGTGGGACAACTCGATTATAAAAGTAGAATAATAATAACGAGACAAAGATAGTAATTAACTCTATATTCGAATCTCACATCATAAAGAAGATCGTATTTGGCGGGATCAACAACTATATAAGTATCTTGAACTTGAGGAGAATTAGTATACCCTTCAATACATCCAATTACCGTTTCATTTCATCTTATATACCGAAACCCTAATAATCATATTTCGGGTTCAACTACATAAATACCTTGTTTCATAGGAGAACTCTACCCTTCAATATATCGAATAAACTTTTCATTTCATATTATATACTCAAACCCTAAAACGGGGATGATATTATGTGTATTATTTATATTGTAGTTATACGCAATGGAAATCGTAAAAAGTGAAAGAAGACTATAAACAAGAATGCTGAATTTCCGTGCCCATGGGATGACGTAGCGGTGAAGATGGGTGGCCTAAGACCGATAGGTCATGGGTTCAAATCAAGGTTTACCTTATGCGCACCAAAAATAGCGACTGCGAGTTCCTCGTCACAAAAAAAAATGTTGAATTTCCCTAATTTGACATTACCAATATATATCCACATATAATTAAATATCAACATAATTGTAACCATTATTCACATATGAATATTTGCACTAACTTTGATGAGAGAGAATCCTACCAAAGCATGTGACAAGCCGTCTTGGTTTTTGGATCAAGAACACAGTGTGAGACAGCAAAATTAGCAGAATTTACTGTTTATTTATCAATTTTTGGATAAGTCAGAAGAAGGTTGTCAAGATACTATACGCAACAGAAAGATGACAACAAATAAATAATAACATTATTTTATTCTTATGGTTATTCCTCTCGAATAAGAAGTCAATAGTACATTTTCAGACATATTATACAGCAACATGACAACATTTTTGGAGAATGTGTTACAAAAAGAAATCTGTTCATCAACCTTATTTGTCTCTCCCCATGCATGTAATGATAAACATTATAAAATTGGACTACCTCATTTCCCATAATTTTAAATAAATTTACAAAATTATCTTTTTATATTTGAAAGGACAAAATTATCACATAATAATAATCCCTCCGTCCTGTTAGTAACGTCATGTATTTCTAATCGGATTGTCCCATTAGTAAGGTCATGTTTCCTAAAATGGAAAAAAAATTAATACTAAAAGTCAATTTCATTTACATAAGAAAATCAAGTTTTTTAACAACCGTCTCCAAAAGAAACAAGACGTTACTAATGAAACATAAGGATTATCATTTATTTACTTGTCAATGGCATATAAGACAATCAATTCGTTCTCTTAAAATGATACTCCTTCCGTCCTGTTAAAACTGTCCTACTTGCCTAATCGGCCTGTCCCGCTATTACTGTCATCTTTCCTAAAATAGTAAAAATTACTCTTAAACATAAAATGAAGTGGGTCCCCTTACTCACTACTCAACCCCCACATTCTTATACTCTCTCTCTTCAAAAATCTATCTCCCACTCGATTATGTTCCGCTCCGAACTCAGAAAATTATGATTTTTATCTTTTTGAAAACTTTAGATTATTTATTCAAATACAATATAAAAAAAATATAAAAAATAAAAATCGATTGCCTTTTACTAGCCTTGCAAAAATTTGGATAATTTTCATTTCTTTCCACCAACTACTCATCGAAAATTGTGTCATTTTCTTTATACAATTAAAACTTATAAAATACACACTAAACTAAAATTTCTTAATCTCCGTGCCGAAGTCAACTGAGACAGAATTAGCGGGACGGAGGGAGTATAATAGTATAAGTGGTTGTTTTGTGACCAAAGATCACACAATAAAAATTACCAACGGTGTAATATTATATAGTATAGGAGGCAGAGTTTTAACTAGTGCATATTTCGCGTATAAGCTTTTAATTTTCCTCATTATATGTATAAAATAATCAATTTCAGTTAAAATTATAAAAATGAACAATTATTAAGAAAGGAATACCAAGCTATTTTTACAAGGGAATAAAAACTAGGAGTACTACTATATGATATGGGCTAGAGCCCAAATCTTGATGGGTACTTATGGGCTTTTTGTTCATCAATGTGAAAGCCTAATACTGCTAAAACTCTTGTTTATCTGACCCAATAAGAGAAAAAGCCCATCAAGAACGCCAACAAGGAGCCCATTAAGGGCCCACAACCCTAGCCCACTTCAAAATGTCCACATCAATGCAACATAGTTTTGTGGTGGAGAGATACTTTAGAGAGAGAATAGTTCTAGTCAACAAATAATATCTACGTTAATAATGCTCCCTTCATTCCGTTCATCTTATTTTACTTTCCATCTTACTTTATTTCATCTTTCTTGTCTTCTTTTAAAAATAGTATTATCTCCATCCTATAGAAATTATTTTATTTTTCTTTTTGGGTTGTTCCATAGAAAATGACATGTTTATAAAAAAATAAAGAATATGTGAACTAAAATTAACAATTCAAAAATCAAACAATATACACCGCACAATACAAATTTCTTAATCTCCATACCCAGAGGCGGAGGGAGAGGGTGGCGCTGGTGGGCGGCCGCCACCCCCAGATTTTGGTCAACAACTATAATATATATAGTAGTATTATTGCTTAATACCCATTTTCGTTTAACAAAACACAAAAATACCCAATCCTTATATTTACTACACAAAATACCCAACTTTACTTACATTACCCTTACTTTTCCAAAAAGTTGACTGACACCAATCATTTTCAGGTGTTTTACTGAATTCGAGACGAATTAATTGAAGAAACAAACAAAAAAACACATGAATTCGATACCAATTAATTCGAAATTTAAATCCCGCTTAAGTCCCGCTCAGTCCCGCTCAATTAAATTCAAATCCCGCTCGAAAATAATGCTGCGAAAACTCGAATCCCGCTCGTACGTGAACAGAATCCCGCTCGAGCCGACAAGCCGTCCCGCTCGAACGACAAGCCGTCCCGCTCGGCAGAATCCCGCGGCGGCAGAATCCCGCTCGGCCGCGCATCGTGCGCCACCCACGTCGTCGAATCCCGCTCGGCGAGCGGGATTATACTCGAGCGGGATTCTCCTCCTTCTAATCCCGCTCGTCTCCTCAATTTCCCATTCACCTCTGAAATTTTTTCATCTCCGTCGCCGAATCCCGCTCGAGAAAATAATTTCGTAGTTGAATTCGACTCCAAAACACAAGAATGGCCTACCAGGTTAGTCCCGCTCTAATTCTATAGTCCCGCTTGAATTTTATCCGTTAATTTGGCGCGAATCTTAATTATTTCATGTTCTTGTTTTTTTAATAATTTTTCGAATGTGAGCATGAATTTTGTTTTATTATTTGAATTTAAGCATGGATTATGTTGAATTGGAGTATGATTTTATCATTTTATGTGGAATTTCGTAGCATGAATTTTTGAGTTTCGTAGCATGAATTTTGTTTAATTATTCGAATTTCGTAGCATGAATTAATTATTCGAATTTCGTAGCATGAATTTATGTGGAATTTCATAGCATGAATTTTGTTTAATTATTCGAATTTCGTAGCATGAATTTTTGAGTTTCGTAGCACGAATTTTTTTGAGTTTCGTAGCATGAAAAATATCGAAAAATCTTTCGGCCGAGCAAATCCCGCTCGGCCGAACCGGAATCCCGCTCGTGAGCGGCAAATCTTTCGGCTCGTGAGCGGGAATCCGGTTCGGCTGAGCGGGATTTGCTCGGCCGATTTTTTTTAATGGTTAATTTGTATTGTTGCAGCCCGTTTTTAAACGAATTGATCTTCTCGATGCGACTCCGAGGATAGACATAGAGTTTTACCCGAAGATATTTGATATAATTTAAAAAAAAATTAGTGTTTTTGAGGACGGTTCTTTAGAAATCGAATTTAGGAATGGGGTTTTCGGTAGCTTTTTGGATTGGAGGGTGGGTAGGAATGCGGCAAGGGCCCTCCATATGTTAATGTATCATGAGATTGAAGCGGCCGGAGATGATTCGGCTATTTGGTTTTCACGTGTCCGAACGACTACCCGCTTTTCTTGTTTCGATTACGCCCTTGTCACTGGTTTAAAGTTTGGATCTAGCAATTTTGATCCGCATGTTACACGTGATCCCAGTTCGTCGACTGTGTACAAATAGTTAAATAATTGTACACCAATAACGGGGAGAGATTTGTTGTCAAAGTTCGAGAATGGAGAGTTGAGATTGGACGAGTCGGGCTATTTGAAGGTGGCTCATGTTCTAGCCTTAATTTACTTTTTTCTCGATTATAGCGACACGAAAATAGTCGACACGTGGATTTGGGTATTAGTGGATGATCTACGTGCATTTGACCGATTCCCGTGGGGCTCCTACACTTACGGTGCGTTGAAGCACTATTGTAGTTTTGTTCCGAGAACGGCGGAGCAGGCGTCCAAGAAATATCATTTCTATGGACCTGTTTGGGCACTCCAGGTGTGTTTAATGATTTTATTAATTTATTTATTAGAATTATTCATATATATCATGTACTAATCAATATTGATTTCCATTCATTGTAGATTTGGTCCTACGAGGCTATTCCGATTTTGGAGCGATTTGTCTTTGAGAGGTTGTCTACAACCGAATTTCCTCGTTGGAAGAATTGGTTCTTCAGTGGAGGAAACCAAAAGAAGCTTAACAGTTTCTGGCATCATCAGGTAAAAATATTAAATTTAAAGTTGATTTTGTTTAATTTTATTGGCAGTTTGATGTTTCTAATGGTAATTTTATTTAATGTAATTGCAGTTTGTTGTCCGAGATGGTCTCACACCATCCGATGCGGAGACAAAAACTTATTATTGGCAGAGTGTCATTAGCGAAGATCGACTCCATGTGTCCTATATTGCGGTTGAGAATCCATTACATCCGACGATCATAGGGGACCATGGGGTACGAGAGCTATACGGTCGGATAGCAGTACACGGCGTCCGACTAGTTCTAGAGGAACCGGCAGGAGGCAACGTCGTTCCACTGAAGGTGGTAAACGGGTCCGAACGGAGACTGGAGAGAGGGAGCCCGATCAACAACATATCTTCACCGTCGAAGACGTCCGTACAGTCATTAGGGAGGAAAACCATAGCTTGCAGGTGAAATTGCAAGAGCAGCACCGGAACTTGCGATAAGAAATAGTTCACGATGTGAAGACACTATTTAGGTCGGTGTTTGGTCGATCTAAGAGCCGAGGATTGGGTACTACGTCCTCTCACGCGGGTGGTAACCGTACACCACACGGTCTTGATAGGAGTCAATCGGTGTCAATGAGACACCATCGTGACCGAGATGAGGATATGGGAGATCACTCTCCCCGGGTTGAGGAGGAGAGAGCCACATCGATGTACCGCCCCGTGTTTGAGGAGGAGCTAGACGCCCCGGTGTACCGGCCCAAGGTTATGGATCTGGATAATGAGGCGGAGCAGCCAGTGATTCCACCGATGCAGGGTCGACACAACGTATACGAGCGTGGATGTTATGCTCCGGAGTCGGTGAGGAGCATGTTTGACTATGTCGACCCTGTTTACGGAGATTGTCCGCCTCGTCAGAGCTGGTCCTACGGTGCACAACCCATGCACCCACTTCCTTTCGACGGTGGAAATTGGCGTCAGTATTATCCTCCTATTCAGGAGCAGCCTTCAGCACACCGCCCCGAGATTGGTGCATCGTCTGCGAGCCCGATACGGGTCGAGCCAACCTTGGAGGAGGACCATAATTGGCTGGATGAATTTTCTGTTGATACAATGTATCAAGTACGGTATAATATTACTTTATTAATTATAATATTTTTTTAACCCGAATTATATTATATAATTTTAGGCTTTGACGGTTCCCCAAATTAACCCGCATGGTGCTCCAGCGATGACCGCTCCCATAATATCTGAAAATTATCGGCAGCACCGTTTATCTGGACTATGGTGCTTTACGATTGCTGCGAATTATCCTATCCCCCCCGAGTTATTCGCCGACCTCGAGAATCCAAATAAGGAGATGGATCAACAAACCATGGATTTATACATGGCAGCACTGAGGAAGATGAAGAGCCACGGGGGTGTTGATGTGTTGACTACTCCCCACTATCATCACACCGTGATAGTCGATTCGCTTTTCTTCGTAAGTAATTACTGATTTTTTTCTTCGTAGTCAATATTTATATTATGCTTATTATAAAATTACTGATTTTTTTTTCATTTATTTAACAGAACATTCTTTGCGCCGATTGGAATAAATGTATTCCGGATCCGTAATTTGATGTGCACGACGAGGACAACTTCAGCTCTGCGTATTTCTGGAAGCCGAATCCAAGTCTCATGGAGTACATTCTCGGTAAAAACTTGACGGAAAATGCGCAAAAGTGGTATAGTGCCAAATACGTAAGTATTTAGTTTATTTATTTATTTATATTATAAATTATTCATATAATAATTAATTCTATTTTTTTGAAGTCATTATTGCCATGTCTCTGCGTTTATCACGGGTCATTGTTCGGATTGACCTTGGTAATTGGAGGATTGAAGTGTATGATTCACTTGCGCACAAAACCGATGATCATGGCCGAGCACATATGATTCGGCAGTTGAGACCTCTATGGAAGCTAATTGGTCCATTTTTATCGTACGACAATTACTGGAGCCATAATGACTTTGGATATCAGGATCCTGGATCGCGGTCGCCCATTGTGCAGATTATGCCTCATGAGCTGCAGTTGGTACAAACAGATGATAAGAGTTGTGGACCGATGGCATGCATGGTAGTCGAGAGATTCATTTCCACTTACCCGACAATAAGTGGGGCAACTAACCAGGCAATGTAGTTGTGTATCGTCGACTGATGGCTCATAAGATCTTTGACATGTGCTATACGAAGCCGGGTCTATGATGTGCTATACGAAGCCGGATCTTTGACATGTGCTATAGTATCGTCGACTTATTTGCTTTATATATTTCGTATAACGAAAAATTAAAAAAAAATCTTATACTTCATATTTAATTTATATATTTGTATTTCATTCACTTTTTTTAATGGTTAATTTGTATCGTTGCAGCCCGTTTTTAAACGAATTGATCTAATTACGAGTGTAATTACGAGTTTTTAAAACAAATAAAAATTACGAATTAACATAATATAAATTTATAGTTACGAATTCATTGATTAAAATGCTAAAACAAATATAAATTACAATATACTAAAATGCTTCCGACTCCGGTGATTCTGGCACATCCGATCCCGGCACATCCGTTCCCGGACACTTCCTTTTAGTATGCCCAACCACACCACATATGCTGCATTTTTTCGGACCGCGTGTTCTCCCACTAGATGTACCTGCTTCGGCTCCTGAGGGTCGTCTACTATTCTTCGGTCTCCCTGCCAGACGCGTAATTATTGGCGGTAACACGACCATTGAGGCCACATCTTCCGGCACCCGCCAATTACGCATGGGTGATACCGGATATAGTGTTCCGGCATAAATCATCCTCCAATTCTCAGTCTTGTATGCATCCGACACGAAATCTAGTAGATTTAGTCCGGCAACCCTATAGATAAAAATTTCGTTAATACACAAGTCGGAATAACCCTATAGACGGAAAAACAATTATACCTGATAGCCGCACAAGCATGCGAACACGGGATCTCATCGAGTTGCCACTCACGGCATTCACAAGCGTTTCTGCTGATTTGAACTCTCCATTGATATGTTCCGTCGTGAACCTTGAATTTGTCTCCGTTCACTGACACAACAGGGAAACGATGTGAACGGTCCTCCGACGGAGCTAACTTTAGCTCTGCAGCAATTGTAAGCGGATTATCTCGTGCCATGGCTTTTGCTCGACGTTGGTCACACCACTGTTCAACCATGTGACCTATTGCCTCGATCATAGAGCATATCGGCGAGGACGTCGTCTTGTGAGCGGTCTCGAGTTGATGGATTCGGCTATGTTTGGAGGTGAGCCTATGCCGGCGAACGGGAGACTTCGATCTAGACCACTTTTCCGATCCGACATCCATTAACTTCTCGTATGCCTCAGGATAGGCTTGACGAATCCCTTCCATAGCACGATCGAAATCATACATCGCATAGGCAGCATCATGATACATTTTGATAAGCATCTGACCATATCGTGTAAGCTTATTCTGAAGATGATAGTAACAAGTGCCATGAGCTGCTTTCGGATAAACAGCCTCTACCGCGTTAGCTATGCTCCGGTGTTGATCGGATATGATTATTAAATTGGATGGCATCGTAAATGCTTCTCTGAGTCGGGACATGAACCACGTCCAAGAGTAATAGTTCTCAATTGGACCCACACCAAAGGCTAGTGGAAATATCTGGTCGTTGCCGTCTATCGTAGCAGCCACAAATAACACTCCTTTATTCCTTCCTTTCAAGTGAGTCGCGTCGACCACAATCAGATCTCGGAGGTTAAATACCCACGGGGCACGAGAAACATTAAAAGCAACGAATAATTGTTGGAAACGACCTTCTAAATCGACTTCGAGATCAGTCATTGTACCTGGATTCGTTGTTTTCAGTACGTAGAGGTAACTGGGAAGCATCTTGAACGAATCTAAGTGCCCGCCATAAATCATCGCCACAACACAATTACGGGCTCGTAGAGCAACACTATAGCTTGCTTGAATGCTGAATTCACTCTGGATAGATGCCATAATTTCTTTCGATTTTAGGACAGATTTTTGACGGCGCATTCGCCGAGCAACATAAGCAGCTAGCGCCTTTGCACGAATCCTTCTTGGACCAGTCAGTGAAAAATCTCGATTACATGTGTGTTCGGCATGCAAGCAATTTACAACCCACAACACATCTCTGCGAAATGACGCCCGTAGAAAAAATGGGCAGTCACGACTCCGTCTGCATTTATACTCAACCCGACCACTGTCAGAATGAGCCACCCTAAAATCGAGACCTTGTTCCATGTGTCGAAGTGCAACAGCAGCAAACAAATCCGCCTTCTCCCAGAATGTCGCACCTTCACGGAGTGGATAGTCCACAACATGATCCAGATCTCGAACCATAGGTGAATCCGATGCATCGAGAGGAACGAGAGGAAGTAAACCGTCATTTACTTCTTCGGTGCCACCATATATTATTTCGTTGCTTGGAAGGGCACGGTTGTCCGGCATGAGCATAGATATCAGTTGATTCACACCACCTTCACGTCGGATCCATGCCGCAAAGTCGCCAAATGTACATTGATTTAATGCACCTTGGACCTCATCGTTTTCTTCTTCGGATGAAGTATCCAAAATATTTTCTTCATCACTGTCGGATAAAACATGGGTATCCTCTTCGCGAAAAAAGGTTTCTTGTTCGCGAAAATTCTCGACCAATTGCTACCACCCGCTTGATCTTCAAAATTGAACCTTGAACCAAATTGTTCAACAACATCGGGTGTATGATAAGGTTGAGCATTAGAGTGCTCGAGAAATAAAGTCGGCTCGATTTGTGTAGTACAAAGACGAATTAGGTCCATATCGGTCGCGAGAATGGACCTAAGCTTGAGACCATGACGAGAAACGTAGGTGTAATAAATTTCATAATTCGACGAAAGTGAAAAGGGATTAAGATTGTATTGAATGAGCTGTCTTAAAATTGGGATACAAAAGCTGTTCCCGGGGAATGCGAGACAACTCTAACCTCACCTCCAATATACTCGGACAAATTGTTAAATTGTCCGTTAAAATGAACAATAACATTATACCAACTATCCATTTTTTTTTTATGAAACGAAGAAGAAAAATTCTACAGAAATAATTTGTAGTTGAAAATCAAAAGAAAGAGGAGTGAGTGTGTTCGATTTTGGACTTCAATCACGGTATTAATAGATAAAATCACGATTTTGAAACGAGTGGGATTAGAAATGTCCGAGCGGGATTCAGTGACCGGGATTCTGCACGAGCTGTCAAGTCAAAAAAGTCGAGCGGGATCGGGCGAGCGGGATTCTGCTCCACGCGAGCGGGATCCCGCGAGCGGGACTGAATCCCGCTCGTCCGCTCGGGTACCTCAAATCCCGCTCGCCGGATCCCGAGAGCAGACAACAAATCCCGCTCTGGTACCTCATATCCCGCTCGGCGAGCGGGATTTCTGCATGAGCGGGATTACGTAGCTCGAGCGGGATTCGTACGTGGCCGAGCGGGATTCGTACGTGGCTCGAGCGGGATTCGTACGTGGCTCGTACGTGGCCGAGCGGGATTCGTACGTGGCTCGAGCGAGATTTCTGCGCGAGCGGGATTACGTGGCCACGCGGCATCGGCTCGGCCTGCCACGTGGCCGAGCGGGATTCTACGTGGCCGAGCAGGATTCGATGTACACGAGCGGGATTATGTCAGTGCGTGAGCGGGATTCGGTGTTAATCATTTGCGCACGAAACGAAGCAAAATAACGGTTTTGTAGGCTGACAAGTCTGAAAAGTGGGGATATTTAAGTAAAATTGGGTATTTTGTGTATGAAATATAAGGTTTGGATAAATTTGCCTTTGTGATTTTCGAAATGGGTATTTAAGAAATTCCCCCATATATATATATATATATATATATATATCTTATTATTAATATTAATTGATTTTAAAAATAATTTGTATAATTTTTGAAAGCCCAACATAAGTTCTTGGCCCACATATTACCTCTTCCAATTTGTTGGCCCATATCTCTTATTTCTTGAAAGAAATCCAATCTAGAATTAGAATGTTTTTGACCCAATCGGCTCTCTTTTCAAATTAGAATAGAGATACATAGAATTGTATTTATCATCTATTTTTCCTTCAAAACTTCAACATTTTCACTTATTTAGAAATAGAGTTCTACTGCAAATTAAGAGGTTGTCGGTCGCCGCGCCAACTTGCCAAGAAATACAAGGTAGATTTTCGAAACTTATTTCAAATTTTAGTTTTCTACTCTAGAATTTAGAATTCTAAACTCTAAACCCTAGTTCACTACTTTACCTTAATTTGTTGAATAATTGATACTTTTGTTGAGTCTTGCATCTTGGTATAAATATAATAGCACTGATTTTCAACCATTTGTATTCGAAATCAAAATTTAAAGGTGACAAAGAGGTCAAGAAGACAAGAGCAATGAGCAAGGGCACCATTTTAGGCTTTTAGACTACGATTATCGCTAGAGAAATCAACTTGGGTGGTTGATTTTTGTACTTTCAGCAAAAAAAAAAAAAAAGAAATACATGAGAGAGGAGAGAGAAAATGGTGACCATGGTAGGTTTATATCACAAATGCTACCGGGATGGTTACATATGCATTGGCCAATGGAGTGTTGCCACTTGGCATCATCCATTGACTCTTAATATTTATTTATTTTAAATAGAAAATAGATATTTTTTTTATAATATATATTATAAAAATAAATAAAAATTATACCAAAATTCATGATTTTTCATTCTTTATAAATAGAGTCCAATATTGCTATACTTATTCACATCTTAAAAAACCTTCATTTTCTCTCATTCCATTATTTACTACAAATCTCAATCTCTCTTTTAATTATCATGGATCCATATAATAACAACTTCTCCAATTCCCCAAATTTTCATTACTCTCAAGATTACTATCTCAGTTACGAAAATTTCCAAAATTCCAATGAATTCGCATCACCGATGTTTAATTTGAATTCGCAATTTTCACAAAATCCCACCCAAAACAGCCCTCCAACCTCTGTTGAAAATCCTCATGAAAAATCGGCCAACACTTCAAACAATCCTCAAGGTTGAAAAGAGATAGAGGACATGATTCTAATGTCTTCTTATTGTAATGTTAGTGGAAATCCATTTGTTGGCACCAACCAAAGTAATGTCACATTATGGTAGAAGGTGAAAAAGCTGTATGATAACACTCAAGCTGAAAACCCGCTAATGTCCGAAGAGAGGCCAGTAGAGTCACTGAGATGACGTTACAAACTCATTAATGCGAACGTTATGAAGTGGATCGGTGCATATAAGAAAGCGTATGCTCGTAGAGGGAGCGGGATGTCGAATGAGGATATTGAGAGGGAAGCACATACGATTTACGGCAAAAAGTTTGCTCACCGCGAGGACTTTGAAAATTTTATGAGAGGTAATCCAAGATGGGAGTTGATTTTTTAAGTTAATTTTTACGTCTTTAAATTTAAATGATTATTCTTAATATATAATAATATAAATATTAAATAATTAGAATATATAAAAAAATATAGTTGGCGAGGGCATGATTGGGGTGGTTAGGGATAAATGATAAAAAGTAGAGATGGTTGTGTTGAAAGTAAAATGAAGTATAGAGAGGAGAGAGAAATCAATTAAATATTAGAATGATTGGGTTGGTTGGGTATTTAGATGGTCAGAGATATTCATAGTCTTATAAGAGAGAACCAACTCCAACTCCAGCTCCAGCTCCAACTCCAACTTCATCTCCAACTCTAAGACCAAAAACTCAAAAATCCAGATTCTCATACTGGAAAAGCCTCTATGATTGAAAAAGATTTAGATAATTGTGGCTTAGAGAGGGATCCAAACCTACGACAGATGATTTGGCTTTATCCACCAAACAAGAAAGATGAAATTCGACGGGCTTATTTGGGATGGGGTCCTCTGCAAGCTACTCCAACAAACTGCTCCAAGCACGTTGAAGGAGATATAAAGTTTCTTCCGTCTTGGTATGCATTATATTCTGAATGGTTTGAGTATTATCTTACTTTGAATAGAGCATTTTGTCTTCCGTGCTTCTTATTTGGCAACCCATCGTCAAATCCTACGGCAAATGCTTTTGTTGAGAAAGGGTTTAATAATTGGAACAAAGTTGGTGGCACTAATTGTTCTTTTAAACTTCATGTTGGAGCTAAACCTAATTCTAAGCATCGAAGGGCCGTTCAAAATTGTAATGATTTGTTGAGGAGCAAGCAATCCATAAAAATATGTGTAGAGAAAGTTGTAGATAAATCAGTTGCAATGAACCGATTGCGTGTTGGAGTTTCAGAGGATATTGCTAAATTGCGTGCAGTTCAATGTATTCCTTTTAGAGGTCACGATGAAAGTGCAAGTTCATCAAATCGTGGGAATTTCTTGGAGATACTAAAGCATACAACATCACTACAAGAATTCAACCTTATACCGACAAAATTTCCGACGGACTTAAGGCGGGTCGGCGATTTTCGACGGATTTCCGAGGGATTTTAAGTTTTATGTGTACCGATGGATTTCCGATGAATTTATCCGTCTTTAATTATATCGACAGAATATTTCCGTCGTTATTTGTTAATTTTTATTTTTAATTATTTTCGACGGATAATATCCGTCGATATTTATTAAATAATATTTTTAATATTTTAAAATTTAAAACCGCGGCACATATCCGTCGATATTCCGTCGGTGTTGCCCTAATTCTAAAAGAATACAATATCATACGAATTCTCCCTCGGCCAGCAATTCCTCTCTTTCAAAACACAAATCTAGTCGTCGGTTTCATCCTCTCATCGGCCAATTGGTCTCCCTCGGCCAGCAATTCCTGTCTTTCCGGCGAATTCATCCTCCGTGCCGCCGCCATCATTGAGCTTCGGTGCCGCCGCCGAAGTCGTCCTCTGCCTCGGCCAGCGCCACCGTGCCGCTGCCATCGTTGAGCTTCCGCTGCCTCCCAGCCGGTGCAAAGACACGAACTCCACGGTATGTATGGCCCCCATCGTATATTGCTTGAGATTCTTATGTTCTTCTCCTGCTTTTCAATTTTATTTTATTTTGGATTTTTCGGTTTTGGTCTTGTTTGGTTCATTCGAATACTTATAGTTTTTATCTTTAATGTATTAGGCCTGGTTGGTTGGTTTATTTGGATTTCTTGTCTTTGTTCCTTTTCTGTCCGGTTATTGGAATCCAAATATGAGTAAATCTTGCTAATGGGATTCGTTTTGGGTGTTAGGTTTATTTGTTCAACTCCACTAGTTTTCATCTTTTTCTCTGATCTGATCACATTGTTTGGTGTGTTATATGATTTCAACTTTCAAGATTTTGTATTATTTGTTATGAATTATCTTTTAATAAGGATGTCGTAGTCAATACTCGAGCTACTATCATTAGGAGACTAATGCTGCCAGTATACACTTTGTATAAATAGTTCCTAACAATATTCTGTCATACATGTATTTAATGAGGCATATATGAATTTGTAGTAATTAGATTCTAGTTATATAAGCACTTTATTTGGAAAATGATTTATGCGCATTTGAAAAGAGAAAATAACCAGGATAATTAATTATTGAGGACATTGATTTTAGGCTATTAGTCACTGTCTCTGTTGAACAGAGGTAGTGACTTAATTTTAGGCTAATTATTTCATCAACTTTTTATTAGGTTAACAAAAAATGAGCCGTTTGTGGATGTATAAGTGGTGGTCGTCTAATGGTGGATTGCATACCGAACATATCGCTGTCATTGACGATTTCATTGATTGGGCTTGTAACCAAACGACCTTTATGGACGGGAATAAGATCAGGTCTCCATGTAAGACGTGCAAGAACAGAAAGTTCTTTAGTCTAGAAGATGTAAGAATACACCTTCGAATGAATGGGTTTGTCAAAAAATACCATGTTTGGTATTCTCATGGGGAGATGCACGTATGTCCGTACAATGACGTCGGTACAAATATGGATAATGAGGAGTAGGGAACAAGTTCATACCATACGATGGTGACGGACCATGTCGGTCCGCATTACAATGTTGAAAACACCGAGGAACCACCAAATGAACAAGCACGGAAGACATATGAAATGCTACGTGCTGCAGATACTAGTTGTATCCTGGTTGCGAAACTTATTCACAGTTGGCTGCAGCAGTTCAAATGATGACCTTGAATGCAGAAACTCAAATGTCACAGAGCTGCTATGATCGGATGAGCAAGATGATTGGAGAAATGTTACCTACCGGGAACTTGGTTCCGAGAAACTATAATGAATCAAAGAGACTGTTGTCTGGTATGGGTTTACCTGTTCAGAAGATCCACTGTTGTCCTAATGGATGCATGATCTATTGGAGAGAAGACGAAGAATTGCAGACTTGTAAGTTCTGTGATACTCCACGGTACAAGGTTAATAGCAAGCAGTCTAGAAGTAGAGGGGGAAAATCATTAGTACCGTCCAAGAAAATGTACTATTTTCCTTTATCACCTCGATTGCAACGGATGTATGCTTCGAATGCCACGGCAAAGCATATGCGTTGGCATGCTTCAATTAAAGATGATGGTGTGATGCATCATCCTGCAGACTCCCCGGCATGGAAACAATTGGACCACATTTTTCCCCAATTCGCTTCCGAGATAAGAAATGTTAGGCAAGGCCTTTCCTCAGATGGCTTTCAACCTTTCAGACAATCTGGAACACAATATTCGTTATGGCATGTCAATGTTACACCTTACAATCTGCCACCATGGATGTGTATGAAGGAACATTTCATGTTCCTCACAGTGTTGGTGCTAGGTCCATCCAATCCGAAAGATAAGTTGGATGTATTTTTGCAACCTTTGATAGCAAAGTTGATCGAGCTGTGGGAAGATGGAATTGATACATATGATGTATTCAAGAAACAAAACTTTTCGGATGCATGCAGCTTTGATGTGGACCATTAGTGACTTTCCAGCATATTCTATGTTATCAGGATGGAGTACACATGGACAATATGCTTGCCCACATTGTATGGAGGACTCATAATCATTTTGGCTAGAAAAGAGTGGTAAGCAGTCGTGGTTTGACAACCACAGAAAGTTTTTGCCACAGAGCCATGCTTTCAGACGTGACAAGAAGTCATTTAGATCGAATATGGTCGTCGCACGTTCTGCGCCTTATATGAGAACAGGAGAGGAGGTACTCTCCAACCTCGAGGAATATGGTTTTATTAAAGTAACAGAGGATACTGATGGTACAAATAGTTAAATCTCCAGGCATGCTCTTACAGGTTGGAAGAAAAGAAGTATTTTTTGGGATCTTCCTTATTGGAAGTTTTTGCTAATTCGACATTATCTGGATGTCATGCACTTTGAGAAGAATGTGTTCGACAATGTGTTCAACACGGTGCTTAATGTGCCTGGAAAAACAAAAGATACTAGCAAGTCTAGAGAGGAGCTAAATAAATATTGTACTAGACCAGAGTTGAAGAAGATTCATCCTGATGCGAGAAATTATCCAAAAGCGTGTTACATGCTTGACCGTCGTGAGAAGAATGCATTATTTGAATGGGTTAAGGATTTGAAATTTCCTGATGGATATGTTTCTAACATGAGGAGATGCGTGGATATAAACAAGCTAAAAATGTTTGGAATGAAGAGTCACGATTGCCATGTGTTCATGCAAAGGATCCTTCCTGTTGCCTTTCGTGAACTTCTTCCACACCATGTTTGGAGGGCGATTACAGAGGTAAGTCTGTTCTTTAAAGACTTGACTTCTCGTGCTATCAAGATAAAGGACATGGGGAAATTGAATGAGAGCATCCCGATTACATTATGCAAGCTAGAGCGATTTTTCCCTCCGAGCTTCTTCGATTCAATGGAGCATTTACCAGTACATTTAGTCGACGAAGCTCGCCTAGCTGGACCCGTTCAATTTCGATGGATGTACCCCTTCGAAAGGTATCTACCGGTGTATTTATTTTTTCATAATCTATATAGTCTTAATATTTTGATTACACCTAATTTCGTAGGTATTTAGGGAAGCTAAAAAAATATGTAAGGAATAAGGCACAAGTCGAGGGTTCCATATGTTGTGCTTAATTAGCAGAAGAAGCTTCCAATTTTTGCTCATACTATTTTGAAGATCATATCAACACAATGATGAGAAGGATTCCTCGTAATTGTGACATGCCTCAGGGGAGTATGTATGATGATGATCCACATATACTCAATATTTTCAAAACCAAAGGGTGACCTATTGGTGCGCAGTCAGTGCAGTATTTCAACACGAAAGAGTACGATGCGACCCATTTATACATTCTGCTAAACTGTGAAGAGGTCATATCATATCAAAAGTGAGTATTTATTTCTTAAATTTGTTAGAAATAAACCAATGGTTTTATTCTAATGTTTGGAGACTCAACTTTCCCAGCATATTTGAGGAGCAAGTACGAGATGAGTTTCCAAATATATCAAGTACAGATTTGGGAAAGAAGTTCACTTTTGAATTTGCTTCATGGTTCAAAGCATATGTATGACTCTAGAAAACTCATTTCTCCACTAAATTAATTATGATATAGAAGTAATACTTTTAGTCGTTTTATCTGTTAACTTATTATTAGGTCTCCTCTTCGCATTGCAATGAATTGAACAAGTATAATCTTGATCTTTCAAAAGGGCCTTTGATGAAGGTGAAGACCTATCTTGGATATGTTGTTAACGGCTACAAGTTTCACACAGTGTCACACGGAGAAGGAAAATCAACTATGAATAGTGGAGTTTACATAAATGGACAGAATTATGGTTCTGGGGAGATGGATTATTACGGGCAACTACTAGAAGTGTGTGAGGTTGAGTATTCGGGGCTGCCAATTAAAAGAACGGTTTTGTTTAACTGTAGGTGGTTTGACCCGCAAGCTAAGGGGACTGTAGTACACCGAGACTTCAAGTTGGTCTCCATAAACTACAAGCAGGTGCTGACCAACTCCGATATATTTGTTCTAGCAGACCAAACACATCAAGTATACTATTGTTCTTATCCTATCTTGAACAAAACCAAAAAGGATTGGTGGGAAGCATGCAAAGTGAAGCCTAGACACAAGGTCGAAGTGTCAATGACATCACCTAGTTTGTCATTGGATGACGCATTTCAAGAGGAGGAGGTGTTAGGTAACCCGGTTGTCAGTCAATACATTCCTAATGAAGATGACATTTCACTAGTCCAACAACAAGATCAAACGATAGTAATAGACGATGATGTTGGTGAACAAGATACAGATGAATTATCTTCGGAAGAGGAGGTTAATAGTGATGAATATGAATAGTAACAGGTTTTTAAACTTGCATGTTATTTTTATATCATACCAACAAAAAAGTATGTTCATTATTTTTTATATGATGTTTATTAAACGTTTTTAATACTTCAGGTAAATGGCTACACCTAGAGGGAGAGGAGGACGACGTATTTCTGGATCTTCAACTGGGGGCCATGGGTCAGGCTCCGTTGATATAAACATGGAGTCTTTAGAGTGGCATACCCCTTCATCTGAAGGGTCCAGTGCACCGGATACCAAGACACCATTCCAGATGTTCCATGGGTAATTACTTTATTTATGATTTTAGTTCCTTACTATTGACTAATTGATTTACGTTCCTTATTATTCAATTTATATTTGGTTTATAATAATTGATTTTTCAAATGACTTTGTTTGAGCCCGGGGTTTGCACACGCGATCTTCAGTACTTTCAATGATATACCCAATCCCACTGGTTTTACTTGGGCTAAAACTCCTAGTGAAGTGAAGGAGCAGTATTTCGAAGAATTCCGAGTCAGTTTTCTTTATTTTTCTTTATTTGAATAAACTATATATACACTTTTACATAAAATAATTAATCATTATTTTTTCAGAAATACTTCTATTAGCCTCCTCAATGGGAGAAGCAAGTGCATGCCATGTGGCAGAAGAGGGCTTCAAAGAGATTTTCTGACTGGAATAACGGCCTCAAAAAAAGAAGAGCTAAAGGGAAGCCAGATGGAATGACTGAGGAGAGGTGGACCGCTTTGTGTGCGTACTGGGATTCTCCAGAGGCACGAGAGAAGTCAGCAAAAGCAAGTGCTAATAGATTGTCGGAGTCGGAGCCTGGTTGTGGCATTAGCAAGCATAAGGGAGGGTCCAGGTCTTCTAACCAATATGGGCAGAAGATTGTAAGTATTAATTAATTAACTTGTTTCCTATATATTATAAATTTATTATTCACTTATAGCTTTAATGATTGTATTAATTGTGAATAGGCGCTCGAGAAAGGCATTCCGCTTCATAAGGCACAATATGACACCTTCATGGCAATTCACTTTAAAAATGGAAAATCCTCTAACATGAAGGCTTTGAAGATTCATGTAAGTTTCCGAAAATATAAAATCTATTGCAATTGCAAATTACATTTTCCTTTAATTAAAATTATATTTTTTTGTGGTTTGAACTTTAGGAAGAACTTAAGCAGATTGCAGCTCTTGAGGGACCAGGTGCAGATTTGAACGATATCTTTTTGAGGGTAGACGGGGCCAAGGATAAGAAGCGGCGCCTCTATGGGAATCCTCATGCGACCTCGAGCCAGACGATCGACTTAGAAGATACAACTCAACCTTCTGTGCATGAGCTACAGGCGATAGTAGAGTCGGAGCGAGAGGCCAGACGGGCATTGGAGTCCAAGGTCGATGGCTTGGAGAGGCTCATCTCACGATTGGCCGCCGCTTCGCAGGATCCCTCGAGCAGACGCGATGAGGACTCTAACTCACATCAGTCCACACCTCCTGCTTGACTGACATTCCTAGCCTTTCTAGATGTTTGATATTAACAACTACTTTTGAACACATGTTTCGTTATGTCATAACTTGAGATATATTTGTGTCTATTTGTGATTATTGGTGCTTACTACTTCATTTAGTTAATTGTTTAAGCCTTTCATTATATTTGTGCTTATTACTAGTTCGTTGAATGTTGGTTTTGTTTGTTATGAAGAAATATTATAGGTTGTCGTAACTGGGTACGAAAAAACAAGCGAAACTGCCTTAAAAAAATATTACAAGTAAAACATAGTTTTTTTGTAGTGCATCTTATAATGAAGATGTATGGGCTGCCATTTTGGAAAATACTCATCGAAATGTTACTTACGCCTCTCATCAAACACAAATGGAGATTTATCCATCTTTGCAAGTAAGACCCAAAAATTCATAAGGGATGAAATCGGTGATGGAAAGTTTTGTATTATTGTTGATGAATCTCGAGATGAGTCCAAATGTGAGCAAATGGCCATAGTTTTGAGGTTTGTTGATAAAGGAGTTATTCGGGAAAGATTTTTTGAAATAGTTCATGTACTAGATACTAAAGCAAGCACTTTGAAAGAAAAGATTGTTGAAGTTCTTTCCCATCATAATCTTAGCATTCAAGACATTTGAGGACAAGGCTACGATGGTGCTATGCTGGGAGAGTGGAATGACTTGCAAGGATTATTCTTGGAAGAATGTCCATTTGCTTATTATGTCCAATGTTTTGCACATCCCTTGCAACTAGTATTATTAGCTACATCTCGTTGCACTCTTACCATTGAAAATTTCTTCTCACATGTGTTGGGTGTGATTAATGATGTTGGTTCTTCTGCTAAGCGTCATGAGCAATTGCTAATTGCCGAGGCTATTCACATTGATGAAATGATTGCAGCTGACGAGCTTCTTTATGGAAGTGGACAAAATCAACTTAAATCTCTGAAGCGTCCAGGTGATACTCGATGGAGCTCTTCTTTGCATTCTATTAGAAGCTTACTTGATTGACATGATCCCACTCTTGTTGTCTTACATGATATAAATAATAACCCAAACCACAATTCTAGATTAGTGGCTGATGAGAATATTTATGAGATGAAATCATTTGAGTTTGTGTTTATTGCACACTTTATGCTTGAGCTATTAGGAAGGGTGGACGATCTTTGCAAAATGCTTCAAGGCAAATCTCAAGATATTGCAAACGATGTGAGTGCAGTTTCAAACACAAAGATAATCATTTAGAATTTTAGAGATAATGGTTGGGATGGATTGTTGGAAAATTGAAGGTGTTTTGTGAGCAAGGGAACCGAGAAATAGAAATTCCTGATATGAATGCTTTTCGTAGATCAGCGAGAGGCCGTGTTCGAAGTAATCCAGTTACATGGAAACAATTTATGCGCTTCGAGATAGTGAATGAAACAATAGATCATATATTGGTGGAGATAAGTTCTCGGTTCAATGAAGATGCCTTGGAGTTGATGAAGTTGAGTTGTTCTTTTGATCCTAGAGATGGTTATAAGTTGTTTGTTGTGGATGAAATATGCACATTAGCAGAAAAGTTCTATCCAACCGATTTTAGTACAAATCAAGAGAAAATACATCTCAGATTTCAGTTAGAGCTTTTCCAAGTCGACATTAAGTCAAATGAAGAACTTACGGGTATCTCAAGACTTTTTGAATTGTGCATAGCATTGTCTAAAACCGGTAAGTCGATAGGCTTATTCGACTACTCTTGACTCTTCTGGTTTCTACGACAACTACTGAACGTGCATTTTTTTTTGTAAAAATTGTGAAGACAAGACTGCGTAATAGAATGTATGATGGCTTCTTGTCTAGCAATTTGATAATGTTGATCGAGAAATAAATTGTCCGAGGATTTGATACAAAAGAAATCATTTACGAGTTTAATAGGATGAAAACGTGTAGAGTGCGACTTAAGTAGGAGTGGGCTGTTGTCTTACATAGTTTTGTTATTCATATTTAGTATGTATTCGTTAAAACTTTGGTGATTATGAACTATTTCTTTTGATATATATTAGTTTATATGTATTTCAAATTGAATATTTTGAATTGTCAAGTAGAGATAGATTAAAGTATTGGACTCACAACCCATGACTCAACCCGAACTGAACCTAACATTCCGCCACTGCCACTTTCGAATCCTGGCTCCGCCACTGTCCATACCCTATAAAAAGGAGACATTTTTATGAGATAGAGGAAGTAATTTATTATACACAACTATTTTTTTTTTTTTGGAATCCACTTATTTACACACAACTTTTTAATTCTTCTTAATAATTGTACCAAAAAAAATTAGATGGCATGGACGGAATAATAAATGAAGTGTTTATTTTTCCAAAATATTTAATATAGTCAACTTTATTATAATAATTATAAAAAATAGTCTTTCTTGAATATTTTGTGAAGACAAGTGGCAGATATCATTTTCTCATCACTCTCACACGCACACTATTTCCGCAGCGCGCTGACGTCACGCAACACCTCCGCCACCTCGCTGTCGGCGGGGCGGCCGTACCGCCGCCGCCATGAAGCAAAAGACGTGGCCATGCAGTTCAGACTCCCACCACCACTTCGCGTCCCTCTCCTTCTTCAAAAAAACCCATGATTCGTCGATACCCGCAAAGCCCGCGAAAATCCACTTCTCGTTCTTCAGTTCCGGCCCCAAGACCCTACCTCCGCCGCCTCCGAATATGAAATCCGATTTCTCTTCGCTTCAGTACGACGTGATTGCGAGGATCGCGGCGCCGTTCGCGCTGCAGGGGCTCAAGACGGCGTCGCTGGTGTGCAGGGCGTGGAGGGACGCGCTGAAGCCGCTGCGCGAGACGATGGTGTTTCTGAAGTGGGGGAAGAGGTTCAAGCACGGGCGAGGAGGGATGAATGTCAATTTGAGGAAGGCGTTGGATTCGTTCCTGAAAGGGGCGGCGTGTGGTTCCACGCTCGCGATGGTGGACGCCGGGATGATCTATTGGGAGATGGGGAAGAAGGAGGAGGGGATTGCGTTGTATCGGATGGCGGCGGAGCTCGGCGATCCTACTGGGCAGTGTAATTTGGCCATTTGCTATTTTCAAGGTATAATAATAATAATAATTATTATTATTATTATTTTTTTAAAAATTACTCCCGTTCCACTTCATTAGTCCACTTTTTCTTTTTGGATCGTTTAACTCCATTAATCTATTTTCCTTTTCTAACTTAAAAAATAATATTCTAATATATTCAAGTGGACCCACTACTTTATCTATTTTACACATAACAAACAACTTTCTTAATCTCCGTGCCGAAAGAAAAGTGGACTAATGGAGTGGAACGGAGGGATTTTATTATCTATGGACAATGATGATGAGGAACTAATTTTGATGAAGAGGATGATGATGTTATCTCATGAAATGGTAAACATTCTTTGGGGATTTTATTATCTATGGACAATGATGATGAGGAACTAATTTTGATGAAGAGGATGATGATGTTATCTCATGAAATGGTAAACATTCTTGATTGTTGTTGGTTTGTTTTCACTATTGTTTACTGTTTCTTGTTCTTAGTGTGAGGAGTTAGGCTGGTTTGGAAAGAGATTAGGGTGTTTTTTCCACCAATGAATAAATGCATAATGATTCAATTAGGAGATGATGATGATGATGATGATGATGATGATGATGATGATAAACTAAGAACAATGCAAGTCACCTTGTGATTTCCATCAAGTGAAATTTGCAGGGTTGAATCCTTTATAGTGATAATAGAGCAAAGGATAATACGGTTCAAGATATAAAATTTAGATTTTAATGATGAAGTGACAATGTTTGCTATCCTATTTAATAGATCATGGGAGGTTTTCTAGTCTGCCCGGTCTATACTAATACTCCCTCCGTACCATTAGTAGATGATTTCTTTTGGGCACGGAGATCAAGAAGTTTCAATTGTGTGATGAATGTTATTTGACTTTTAGGTAATTAAACTGTGGCTACAAATTCTGTCTTTTTTAGAAACAAGACGTTACTGACGCGACACCTTTTCGGGAATACAAGACACTACTAATGGGACGGAAGGAGTACTACCTAACTTCTTGAATGGCTTGGTTTGAAATAAGGATCATGTGGGAGGCTCACCTATCACATTCCTTCCTTCAACACCATTTTAATTCATATAAACATGCATTTCTCTAACAAGATGGTGCTATCAATACTGCAACTTTTTGTTTGATTGGATGGGTGGATCGTTTAATAACAATCTAAGAAAAGTGTAAGCATATATTGGTCAGATTGGTGGTTTGTAGTGTGGAGGGAATGTAGTGCTCAAAAGCTCCTCTCTTGCAATAAATATGATATTTTTGCCTTTTTAAGAACTTGTTGATGTTATATGCTGCAGCTTATCCTCTAAAGACCAAAGAGGCAATTGGGTGGTTGTACCAAGCTCCCTTTACTGGCCATGTCCGTGCTCAATACCAACTCGCACTTTGTTTACACCAAGGTCGAGGGGTGGCACGGAGTTTCCTAGAAGCGGTATGGCTTTTATATGCGCATATTTTATTTCACTTGTTTTTTTCTCAAGAAAAGTGATTGCTCATTTCATAAATGTCAATTGGGGTGATTTGCTTTTTTATTTCTTGATCTAATATCGCATCTCTACCTTCACCCTCGCAATCTAGAGCTTATAATATGTTGACATCATATGTTTATATGAAGATTTTCTTTTCCTTGAATTCATAACTTATGAAGGCTCGGTGGTACCTAAAAGCAGCGGAAGGGGGATATGCACGCGCAATGTATAATACATCGGTTTGCTTCTTGATGGGTGAAGGTTTAGTGCAGTCTCACAGATTGGCAAGAAAATGGATGAAGAGAGCTGCTGATCATGGCAACAGCAAAGCCCAGTTCGAGCATGGACTCGGTCTCTTCTCCGTATGTTACACCAACCCTTTCTCAATCCTATTACAAGAATGCTCCTAGTAATTTGTTCCAACAGTATTATTTCCTCTAAGAACAAGAACTATAGACTTTACAATTAGTGTATGTTTTAGTAAATAAGACTCAAAATGCGGTTCTAATTCTACGATAGGAAGGAGACATGATGAAGGCTGTGGTGTATCTTGAGCTGGCCAGCAGAGCCGGAGAGAGAGCAGCTGCTAATGTGAAAAATGTCATTCTCCAGCAACTCTCTGCTTCTTCTCGCGATAGGGTGATGGTTCTTGCAGATACCTGGCGTGCTTTGCCTTCCTCGCGCTGACCCCCCTCTCCTCTCCTCTCCTCTCCTCTCCTCTCCTTGCAGACATTCCCATCCCAATATATATATGCTTTCCCAGAATAATTCAAGATCTAAATATCACCTTGAATATGTAAAGTCCTCTTTGGTGTGAATGCTTGATGAGGAGATTATAGTCTCTTGTGAGCTTGTATCACACTGTGTACATAATTTTGAGTTTGTTCTTCTTATAGTTATTGAGGTCTTATGCAATGAAATAATGTGTTTTTGAGCTTATTCATATTATGTTTTATAAGTCATTTTAGCCTGCTAGGTTACCTCTTTGTCCGTTTTGCTTTGTCATACAATTCAATTTTGATACGTTCTACAAAATCAACCTACTTTGTCCGATTTTAGCCCATAGCACATTTAGATGCGCAAAAAGGACTGAAATCAACATAACGAACCAAAGCTAATTGAAGGGACTAAAAATAATTTTTTCCCACTTTTCTAGAAAAATTTGCTTTCTTGTTCTCTCAAAACAAGTTCAAAACTGTCTTTGAGTGAGTATCCCAGAAAGAGACTGATGAAAAACACTCAAATGGTAGATAGCTTGAGGTATCAACTCCGGGCGTTGAACGACGAGGGAGCGGTCCACTCCCTCCAACGCGTTCAACACACCCGCACGTTCCAAATCATTGCTCTTCCCCGCGTGGATGGCTAAGTAACAAGTAAGAATCAAGCCATGCAATTGAGCCTTCTCATAAGCCTCATCAGAGGAGGAACTCCTCTAAACTCTATAATTGTCTTGCAGTGTTCCACGCATAGGAAGTTTCCCATATGCATAGAGAGGCAGCAGCCTCAGCAGCCACATCTTGGCTCCTATGGTTGAGAAGCTCGGCTAGTGGGCCAGAACCCGCGTTTCTCTAGCTGAGAATGTTCGGGCTAATGAGCCTATCGCGCCTATAGCTGCATTTTGCAATGTGGGATTGTCTGATTCTTTGATGAGTCTGAGGAGCTGATCAACTACGGCTTTTGCTGCAGGGGAGTTCGTTTTGAAGTCTGCGTTGGATTCGGCTGAGGAAGTGATTTCCTTTATTGTCATCAAGCAATTCTTTTGCAATTCCCCTTCTTCGGTTTCAACTAATTTTACTAGACAGAGCAAGCCTTTAGTCTCTGATTCTTCTACTATTAGCTACACTTGATCTAGCAAGCATCCATAAAGCCTCAGCAATATTAGTTTTAAGTTTAAATTTCACTTCAGGCTTCTCATTCTCTCTCTCTCTCTCTTCTATGGTTTTGATACCCTCCTTTGTTACTCCCTCCCTCTACAGAGAGAGATGACGAAGAGCCAAACCCGTGCTTATACAAACTCTTCCTATCCATCTCCTTGCTAATCTGCACTAAAGAGTGTATACTATGCTTTCCTAGTTTGAGCGAACAAATCGAAAGACAACAATGTCACTAAAGGCCTAATCACATTCTCCCTAGCAAAATCCTCTTGTGCAAGAGGGCAATGTTGAGCCATCTTAGCAACCAAATTAGAGACCCTAATTTGAACTTTCATCGGTGAATCGCCCAACACTTGGACAATAATCGGAACACCCGACTCGTCAATTATTGACTGCACCCTTTCTTGATCATTAGCTAGGTTAAAGAGGGCATATGCTGCAGCAATTTGAGCTTCAATTGAAGAACTGTCTTTTAGCAATTTTAATAGTGGAGAAATCCCACCTTCTTCTCCGATGACTATCGAGGGAGATATGACCAAAATCGTGAAACTGCGCAAGTTGGGCACGACGTCCTTTCCGGTAGGCAGGGGCGAAGCCACAGCCATTCCAGCAGTGGCAGTTGACCCGGCTCAGAAATGGATATATCTATATTGCACTAGTATTAATCATGTAGATAGGTTATATCCCAGTGGCAACTATCCACTTATCCAATCTCAAGGTCTACGGTTCGAATCTTCCTTGGCTCATTTTATCTTTTTGGCTATTTTTTCTTCCTTTTATCATTTTTTCCTTATTTTTTTTTAATCTTTGGTCCCCTTTTTCATTGATTTTTTTTCCAACCTTAACTTTTGACCCGGCTGAATATATTCCTAGCTTCGCCTTTTCGGTAGGCGTCTGCATTTTGCATCATATCTCCCTCGTTTCTCATTCATTTGACCCCGTTTTGCATCGTTGCAAAGCTAACTCAGAGGGCTACGTCTACAGGTTAGCTGTGTCCGTCGGATTGCGCGTTTACCCTTTCGAAACAGCAGTCGCGGTAAGACAGATGATGCAAGCGTTATCCGGAATGATTGGGCGTAAAGTGTCTATAGGTGGCTTTTTAAGTCCACCGTCAAATCCCAGGGCTCAACCCTGGACAAGCGGTGGAAACTACCAAGCTGGAGTACGGTATGATCTGCTTATTCCTATCATTATCTTTAGCTAATGAAGATAATTCATTTGCAGCTTCAATCTTGTCTTGCAATTGGCCCATGTACAAAGATGTAATAAAAGACCAGACCCATGAAATTATCAGATCATTACTAGCAATTGGGGGTAGAGTAAGGACGATACCTTCGGCGCCGGCGCCGGCGCCACCGTCGTATACGCTCAAGAGTCACTTCATGTCTGCCACGGAGGAGTCGAGGAAGGTGAGGAGTTTTCGAAAATCGACAACGGAGACGATCGTCACGACGCGGCGGAGGATGCCACTGCTGCGGCACTTCTGTTGAAGTACAAACTGCTATTACAAGTAAACCATTAAATCTCAAAAGAAAATAAACAACAGAACCGTCAAGTCGAGAAAGACCTCTCTCCGTAAGACGAAAAATGCCCCGGTAGTGCTCTCGGTTATGACGTTTTGTCCCCAAAGATGAAACGGCGACGTCTCGAGAATTGCAGCACCGCAAGATCTTCGAGCTCCGGCGAGGACAGGCTGCTGAAGAACTTGAACTAAGATGAGCTAAGAACTTGAGCTAAGATGAGAATGCTTGTTGTTGGTGTGTCTGAAATGGAATGAAATCTGGCCTATTTATAGGCTGTTCCCCCAGGTGAAAGGTTGCAGGAATTACTCCTGCCAATTAAGGCAGACTGACGTGTTCAGAGGAGTGGAGATGGTAAGTGGAGAGGTGGACTTCTGAACAGTCTCATTCCAGAGACTTCCAAAAGTAGTGTTTGGGTGTGGCAGGTGCACTGCACCACGAACTGGATCAGGCCTCCAACATTGAACTGGGCTAGTCCACACGAGTCCGCACAGGTCCAATGCCAAGTCCAACTGCCAAGCCCGACGGACAAGTCCATAGACCAATTGCCAAGATCCAAGTCCACGGACACGGAGCCGGGCACGGGCGCGGTGCGGCGCGCCGCGTGTGAGGCGGTCGGCGAAAAGGCTCGCGCGCATGAGCATGTGTGGTCTAAGCCCACCACATGTCACTTTGTTATCTCCTACTAAATGGTAGAGACTCAAATACCACATAAAACATTACACATTAATCAATGTGGGACATTGATTAATGTAATAACTCTTCAAAACCCGAATTAGGTAAGTTTCTCCACTTTAGGTAACATATTAGTTTTGTCCCCCAAACTTCGTGCCACTATTTCTCACTCACCGAAAATCGGAATCGAGAAATTAAGCACACTATAATTATCTACTCGAAACGTAGATCGACGCTATATATCTTAATTTGCAAATCGGATATGTATCGAGGTTCGAAAATGCGATCGAACGGTCTGAATTTTGCCCATATCAAAGTAGCATTAAATGCTCACTTAATTTCCATAATATAAATATATATATATATATATATATATATATATATATTAAACGTTTTTTCCAACAACTTCCTCACGAGCGCCACCGACCGCTCGAGGTTCCTGCAGACCTCCGCCGCGATGCGGCGGTGGGGGCGGTCGTAGAAGTTGCCGCCCACCGTGGCGAGGCGGGCGGCGGAGCGGAGCATTCCGCGGAGGCGCTCGACTTGCTTGCCCACCTTCGAGCACTCGAACTTGAAGGACTCCACCTCCTTGGCGGATTCTCCGATCTGGTCGGAGAGGAGGATCGGGAACGACAGAATCTCCTCGATTCGCTTGTCGTTTTGATCGACTGCACGTGGGTTGATGGCGGTGGGCGAGGGTTTCGCCGCCATTGTTGGAGAATCGGAGAAAATTGGTTGAAGAAAAAATTGATCAAAGATTTTCAGACAAGATTTATGGTGGTGCACATTTTCCGGCCCAAAATTGAGAGGATGGTGTGATGTGTGTTGGTGGACATATAGTTAATATTATAATATTTATTTGACTTTAAAAATATACATGACACCACTTAATTGATGGACTATGTAGTGGTCTTTATAATTTGGGCCAGAAAATATACATCAAATTTATGGTGGGTCAGAGAAATCATTCAAAAAAATCGAATCTTTGTATTGGATAACCCCACTCCTGTATTTTAATTTGCAAACAATACAAGAAAATTCAACCACCCTAAACTTCACACATAGCGTCTTGGTGGTTGTTGATTACATTAGAGTAGTACGAAGATTTTGTTTACGACAATCAATATAAACTGCTCTGGATTATGAGATTATTATTTTATTAAAGAATTAAAAATAATATTCTTTCGAAGGTTTAAGTTACTCTTGTTCTAGATTGTTCTTGTTTGAAATTTTGGACTGATTGGTATGTTTGTTCTCTACTTTATTATGAACTTAAATAAAATAATATTTGATATAGTAATAATTTCGCTTAAATAATTAATTTATTTTAATTCTAACTTAATTAAATTTAAAATAATATTTAATAAAATAATAATATTATTAAATAATTTTTTTTCTTTATAAAGGTTTAATTATATGATTAGATAGGGATAAAATAAATCTAATCGCATAGGATTTTAAATTAATATCTCGAAATTGAATTCAAATTCATTCAATTAATGCGTATTTGGAATGAGAAAGAATTTGGACGAAAAGTACATAACTAACTATTGCAATTTTTAATTCAAGAATTATTAACAATAGGTCGATTTCAACAATTTCATCACGTATAATTTGCTAGTACATATAGGAAGAAAACATAACAAATTACAGATTTATTAACAATTTATTATAAAATTATTCTACTATTTATGATAAATGAATTTATGTTGATGAAAGTAATATAAACCACTACATATGTCAGAAATGGAAGTAGGATTTTTAGTGGGTAGTGGCGTAGTGCCTCCTAAAATTAAGCTTTTTCCACAAATAATAATAATAATAATAATAATAATAATAATAATAATAAAAATAAAATTCTGATATTTTTTTGGTGAAAATTATTAGTATTATCATTAAATCAATGTCATTAATGAACTAATATAGCATTTATCAATAACCAAAGAGCCCCCGTGTTTGGTTAGAATGAAGTAAAAAAATCTGACGTTTTATTAGTTGAGGATGAGGAGATGGTGAAAGAGACAAAGCAGAGTTATCAGTAAACGTCACTATCTAATTCACGCTTCAGGTTTTCCTAAATTACGTTTCCACGAAGTCGAAATTTAAAGTTTTTTTTGAGAGAAACACAAAAAAATTGAAAATTTACATATAAAAAAAAAAGTCTCGATGCGATTTCAAGCCCCTCTGTATTCGCCTCTGAATGTGATTGTAAACTAAGCTCGAAATCAACTCGATAGAATTTACGACCATGAATCGAAGAGTAAGAATGTGTTGGGACTTAAAATTTAGGTTTTAAATTCGTATCAAGAAAACAATTGGTAGTTGAAGGATAATTGTCAACTTAATAAGAGTGATAATGAAGTTAATTTTGATACGTTTAAATGCTACAATTTTCTATTAAAGAAAACAAAATAAAAATAGTGTTTGGAATAACTTTTATCAGCAATTTTTAACTACTTATCCTTAAAGTTACTTAAAGTTATTCTTAAGAAAAAGTTGTTAAACAATTTTCTTAATTCTCGTACTATTCATATTATTTCTCTTACTTTATCATCTAATAATAATCTCTTATACTTTATTATTTATTTTTTTAATTCTTGTGCTGGAAAGAAATAACTCATTTCAAATGAGACGGAATGAATACTACTTATTTGCAGAAGGAGTTGGTTTCACATTAAGAAAAAAAATTAATATTTGTCTGTAACAAAAGGGGTAATTCCTCAGCTCATAAAAATGCAGTTTTCAGCAAATTATAATAAATTAAAAAACTAAAGAATCTCATAGGGATTTCACCCACCCCACTATCGACTTCTATATACGTCCCAAACACATCTATCATCGACTTCAACATACGTTCCAAACAATCTATCATCGACTTATCGACTTGCTTAAATGTCATAAAAAAATCGATCACTCATGCCTTTAAAAAAGCCATGTAAAAGAAGATAATTATTTAATCTTAATATTCAAATAATAAAATCAATAAGTGGGATAAAAAGAAATGGACTTAAACAACTCCCAATCAACTTTAATAATAAAAGGGACAATAAATAACATGCAAAAGTTCAGCTAATGTTTGCAGCTTACTCACATAGTTGTTAGAATATACAAAAGGCCAAGAATCTTACCAAAAAGTCTTCACTATGGCAGACGGTGGGGCGGTGCAGTTTCTCTCCACCCTGCACGGCGGAGACGGCCAAGTAAACTCCCCACTATTAGCAAGCAACCCTGAGTTTTCGAGTTCGAGTTCTGGTGAAGATGATGATATGCAGCCCATCAATGGAGTCGCTGATTTTGCAAGAGAGTTCTTTAAGGAATCAAAGAAGTTATGGTGTCTAGCTGGCCCTTCAATCTTCACCTCCTTCTGCCAGTATGGCCTCATCACCATCACTCAAATCTTTGCCGGCCACCTTGGAAATAATCAGCTTGCAGCTGTCTCTATGGAGAACTCCATAATCTCAGGCTTTCCTTATGGCTTGATGGTATGTCCTATTCTTCATTCATGAATAATCTGTGTGACAAAATCAAGCATGGAGTATTAGTTTTTTACGTTTTGCACACCCCTAAACCATCTAATTTGTTGCTGAAAGTAAAACTCCGGCTACACATGCAAAGTTAGGGATAGTATTATCTTAGATTATCACAAAACTAATAGTACATAAGGGAAACCATACAAAACTAATAATCCATAACGATAATACCCCTAACTTTGAACGTATGGCTGTGAATTTTTGCCAAAATTTTACTGTTCTGCAACAAATTATACAGTTCTGGTGACAAACTGCACACTTTTATAGTTCAAGGGGCAAAGCGCACAAATCTAGTCGGCTATGGGCAAATTGCACATTTTCATAGTTCTGGAGCAAAATGCGAAAAGCTTAATAGTCTAGGGGGTTGTTTATAACTTTTAACCCTAAATTATATCAGAACATAAGCTAGCTAGAAGGATTGTTACCCTAAATTATATCAGAACATAAGCTAGCTAGAAGGATTGTTTATTATGGAGTGATTGATATGAAGCTTAAATTTGACACAGTTTGGAATGTCAAGTGCATTAGAGACTTACTGTGGACAAGCTTTTGGGGCCAACCAGTACGAAATGCTCGGGATCTACACGCAACGAGCATGGGTGATCATCATTAGCATGGCATTTGCATCTACGCCTCTCTTCATATTTGCCACCCCTGTTCTCAAGTTTCTTGGACAGACTGCTTCGGTCTCGAGTGAGGCCGGGAAGTTTTCTCTTTGGATGATACCCGAGCACTTCGCCTACGCCATGACTTTCCCCTCCGCCAAATTCCTGCAGGCTCAAAGCAAGGTTATAGTACTTGCAGTGATTGCTGCTACTGTGTTATGCCTGCATGCTTTCCTCAGCTGGCTCTTGATAACGGTTCTGGGATGGGGATTGGTCGGTGCAGCAGTGGCGCTTGATGCATCGTGGTTGTGTATCGCAATAGCTCAGTTCTCGTTCATCATTTGTGGGACCTGCGGAGAAGCTTGGTCAGGATTTTCATGGAAGGCATTTCAAGATTTATGGAGATACATAAAGCTATCAGTTGCCTCAGCCATGATGATGTGGTGAGCATAACTAATCCAAATTTTCAAAACAAACACAAATATACAATACATTATGCACAAGAATGTAAGTTATTTTCTGCAACTTGCAGCATGGAGTTATGGTATGTGTTTGCTCTCACTCTGTTTGCTGGATACTTAGAAGATGCCGAAGTTTCAATTGATGCCTTCTCCATATGGTAAATGGCACTTTCATATTGCCAAATTCATCAAACTTATACAAACACATTGACTATTAGATACACAAAAATACATACCCATACTGCACTCTCAATCCATCACTTGATATTCTACTTGTGCTACAAACTTTGCAGCATAAACACGGTGGGTTGGGCCGGGATGGTGGCTATCGGACTAAACGTAGCCTCAAGGTTTGTAAAAGAACATGGGAAAGAAGAAGTTATGTTTCAATTCTAATGATTTCTAGCACATGCAGTGTGAGGGTGTCGAATGAGCTAGGCCGTGGGCACCCTAGGAAGTCAAGTTTCGCAGTGGTGGTAAGCGGGGTCTCTTCTATACTAATAGGTCTGCTCTTCACCCTTACTCTCATAATAAGTAGGAAGCAGTATCCTGCAATCTTTACAAGCAGTCCTGAAGTTCAGCAACTCGTGGAGCAGCTCACCCCGTTGCTAGGGATTAGCATAGTTTTTACAAATGTTCAATACACTCTACTAGGTACTTATGATCATATACTCATTACATTTACATCTATATAAGCAGACAAGACTAACTGAAATGCGATCGCAGGAGTGGCGATTGGAGCCGGATGGCAAGTTCATGTAGCCTACATCAGTATTGGATGCTACTTTTTAGTTGGTGTTCCTTCCGGAGTTCTAATGGCCTACAAACTTGAAATGGGACTTGAGGGACTTTGGTGTGGGATGTTGCTTGGCTTGTGCCTGCAAACCGGGCTATTAATGTGGATGGTGTGGATTACAAATTGGAACAAAGAGGTGAGAGTTTCATTAGCAGTTTCCCCACACACTATCAACGAATTCGAACTAAAGCTTATGAGCATTGACAAGAGAAGACTAGCATTCCAAAGGAACTAAAGAAAAAACACAACTTACCACTTGCAGTGTTTCAAGGCTGAAGAGAGGCTTAAACAGTGGAGAGAGGAGATACGCGATGAAGAGACAAGTTAATGAATGATACTGCAGGAGAATCGTCTACTGTCTGGCTGGAATAAGCCACATAGCAAGAAGCCTAAATGTGATCAACTAAGGCATATGTATAGAATTGGTGTTCTTGGGTACGACTAACGAAGATTTTCGTTCCATTAGCCGGGGGATTTTTGGGGTCACTACTACAAAATCATATGCCTAATTTGCATTAAACAGTCATGATGCAGAATCTTTGCCAAAACTGCATCTTGTGTGATAATTCCTTTCTCTGTTATGTAAGAATCAGAAGCAAAAGTTCATATTCATATGTAATGACTTTGGTTTCATATCATACATAATCATATGCCTAATGAATTCTCTGAGCAGAAATCCAATTCCTTTTTGTTGTTAATCAGCCAAAACAGCATCATAGATTCAAATTTGAGATGAAGAACAAGCAGTTGAAGGAAAACTGGCAATGGGGACAACATTCAAGGATCAAAATTAGGGTACAGATAAAAACTGATTCCAATCAAAAAGCCCCAATCATCATCTTCACCAGATTAGTGCAAGTAATCGAAGCGAACCTTTTCCGGTATCGATGTCCGATTGAAAGGCGACGACCCGATCGCGACAATAGCGCAAGGTGTTCTCGCCGGCGATGAAGCAGCAACTCCATAATTCGCCGGCGATGATGCGGCGGCTGACGAGCTGCGATGCTTCGATCGATTAAATCCTATAAAAAGGAACATTTTGATAAGATCTAGGGCTTTCTTTTACGCCATTGAAGATTTCGGAATATGCCAAACGAAACACGACAGCAAACGATTGGTTGAACAGGTAGGGGATATACCGATCATTACAACAAATGTCCGCGAACAACACAGATTCTTTTGTTCCTTCGATCATTGCCAATTTCTGCGTCCGGAGAAACCAAGACACTTCCCAACTTGACGAGTTGAGATAAAGACTACTGCTTCAATCCCCAATCTACAAACCCTAAAACTTTCCCCAAATGTTGAAACCCTCAATGTGTTCATGCTTCGGCTCCAAATCACTCCTAGATGCATCCAAAAACACTCGCGAGGCGCTGCAAGAAGCGAGCAGCACCTCCCTCAGTGTCAGCAAGCATCTGAGAGACATCACCGTGCGGATCGTCCACGCCGGCGGACGCATCGAGATGTTCGAGACGGCTGTGCCGGCGGCGAAGCTGATGCGCAGGTACCCCGGTATGTGCATCGCGAGGCCGAACGTGTTCCGGCATCCGCAGGACGCCGTTTTATCGGCCGATGATTTGTTGCTGCCGGGAAATAAGTACTTCGTGGTCAGATCCACCACCGTGGAGAAGCTGAAGCGGAGGTTTTCGCGGAGGGGGAGGAAGATCGAGGCCGCCTCCGGCGGCGGCGAGGAGGTTTCGAAGGAGTCTATTTGTGAGAAGGATTTCGTTGTGCCGAGAGATGGATGGTCGATTTTGAGGAAGCATATGAGGGAGAAGAAGTTTGTGCCTCCCATTCAGAGGCCGAGGATTTGGAGGGAGAGTGATTGGGAGCCAAGTTTGATTTCTATCAAGGAGTTGTCTCCTTGAACTCGGGAAAGAAAAAAGATTTCGAACTTGGAACTCAAAAGTTTCAATTTTGATCTTGTAATAATATCTTTTTTGTTTATATAATATGAATAATCAATCATTCCAAATATATTCATAGATCTCTTTCTCATTTTCTTTGCGATTCGAAATATATTCACAAATCTCTTTCTTATTGAATATCGAACTCTTGAAAATATCGATTTTGATCTTACAATATGGCATATTTTTTGTCACGTAATGTGAATAATAGTGGTTTTTTATCTTCCGATTCAAAAATGTCGTTACACGTCCCTTTTTCGGTCCTTATACACGGCATGCTTCACATTGTGTTACTAGAAAAGGTGTAAGTGAAGTGTCGGTTTTGTATTCACGATTCAAAGTTTATTCACATATTCCTTTTTCCGATCGTTGAACATTGTGTCCTGCGTCACCGTAATTGGAGAAGATTTTCGATTTTGATATTATAATATAGTCTAGTTTTGGTCATGTAATATGAACATCGTCGTTTTTGTCTTTGGATTCAAAGTGTATCCATGCATCTCTTTTTCAGTCGTTGTACACTGCATGCTTCGCGTTGCGTTACCGAAAAAGGACTGAGTGAAGTGTATTCTCCGTCTTAGACAAAAAGAACAAGTGGGCTGGCCACATTACGGGATCAAAATCGAAAAATTTTAATTGTTGGTGGCTAGTGTTGGAGTTTTGTGCAATTCTGCAAAACTTATGTAGAATTTTGTAACAGAAAAGATGGAAAATAGGCATCCACTGTCTAAAAGTACACATCTCTTATCCCAAATCTTGATCACCAACAATTCCCCATCTCAAAAAAGGATTTCAATTTCAAGCCCCACCTGCAAGCCTTCTCGAATCCGAATCGTATCGTGTCAGAATGATCGGAACGAACATTGTTAACCCCTCATAGAATGCAAGACAACACCTTGGTCAAGATGAACGTGTAAACAACAGCAAAAGTTGCACCAGCAGGAATGGTGACAGCCCAAGAAGTCACAATCTCCCTCACCGTCTCCGCTCGAACGCTGTTCAGCCCTCGAGCAAAGCCCACCCCCATCACAGCCCCGACCAGCGTGTGCGTGGCTGAGATGGGGAGGCCGAGTTTCGACGCCACCAGCACCACCGACGCAGCAGCAAACTCTGCAGCAAACCCTCTAGTCGGCGTTAGCTCGGTTATCTTCTTCCCGATAGTCGCTATAACGCGATGCCCCCACATCATCAGCCCCGCCACAATCCCGAATCCGCCCCAAGCCAGAACATCGTTCGGAATCACAATCTCGCCCCCACTCAAGCCGCCTTGAAGAATCGACAAAGCAGCAGCCAATGGGCCTATCGCGTTGGAAACGTCGTTCCCTCCATGTGCAAACGACATGAAGCAAGCCGATAAGATTTGCATGTAACCGAACACACCGTAAACTATCTCTAGCTGAGTCCCAGTAGGGCCGGCTACATCGGATAGAAGGCCGAGATTCTTAGTGTGATGGATCTCCTCTTTCGGCTCGGACTCAGCCTTGGCAGTCTTGATTAGTAGGTGGCCGAGTTGCTTTTGTATAATCCGGCTTACTATAACTGCACCGGCCGCTCCACAAGCTAGGGCTTGTGCAATAGCGATAGAAACCGTCTTGCTAAGAGGGAACGCTGCAAATGAAATCCCGGTCACTCCTAGAAACACTGCAACCGGCGCTGCTGCAGCTGCTGCTTGTCCCGGGTTTGGAGCGCTGTAGACGAACTATAAGTAGTGAAAAGGTTAGTACTTTTGTACAATTGATAGATGTTAGTGAGAGTTAGGGGAAGAATATACCCTACGGATGAATTTGTAGACGAGGAACGACACCAATGCTCCGACAAGAGGTGAGAGTAGCCATGAGGAAGTTACTCTTGCTAGTGAGCTCCAAAAGACAGCTCCGGTTCCTCCGTAAACAAGGCCGAATCCGACCATGGAGCCTACGATGCAATGTGTGGTCGAAACCGGCCAACCGTAGTATGATGCAACCTAGAGCAGAGATATTGGATTCAGGAACTATATTGGCAATTTGGCATAGATAACAGATTGTTATGTAGATTTTCTTGATGTCAATTTTTATATTGGGTTTATAATTTGATGGTTATAGTAAAACAAAAAGGCAACATAAAACAATCAGAGAGAGAAGGTTATGGAATGCAAGAATAATCTCATTCCTACTTGAAAATAGATAACATATTGTAATGGAGAGTTGGAGACTTTGTTGACGTTTCACACCAAAAGATTCTATTTTTTTATGTGGGTTTATAATTTGATGATTATTGTAAGAAACACAGCAACATGAACCAATCAGACAGAGAAAGTTAAGGAATGCAAGAGTAATTTCATTCCTACTTGAAAGAAATCATAATTCATGACCAAAAGATTGATGGTGCCAAGAATCAAGGAAATATTCTAGCTAGGCTGGCATTACATGAATACTTAAGAAGTGTATGACCAGCTTGACGGGTCTATACTTATAATGAACACACACACACACAATAGTTACCGAGGTTATTAACTAACACTATGTTGCAAGAGATCTAGAACTAGACAAAACTGATCATCCTATGTTTTAGCAGCTACTCAAATTCCAAGATCAATCTCAATCCATCAACAACAACATAGACAATTTCAAACACCAACACCTATTCTCATGCAACTACTAATGAATCAAAATCTTGGAAAACAAAAAAAAATCAAAAAAATTCAGAAAAATGCACCTGCATCCTATGTTTTAGCTATAACAATTTCAATTACTACAATTCAACACCCAATCTCATGCAATTACTAATGAACCAAAATCTTGAGAAAAAAAAATAAAAAATAAAAAAATTAGAAAAATGGATGTGCACTTGCATCCTATGTTTTAGCACATATTCCATGATCAATCTCAACCCATCAACAAGAAGATAGACAATTTCAAATACTACACTCCAACACCAAATTTCATGCAGTAAAATCTTGAAAAAATTCAAGAAAATTCAGAAAAATGGATATTCACCTGCAGCCAAGTCCCAATGCCATGCAATAAATGATGAATCGAAATCTTGAAAAAAATAATACTACAAAATTCAGAAAAAATAAAATAAAAAATGATTTGCACCTGCAGCCAAGTCCCAGCAGCAGCAAGAGAAGAAAGCAGGCCAGCAAAAAGCAAATTATCCTTCCCTTGAAACACGCCAGAAACAAGAATCCCCTTCTGCATCGTGCTAGTCACGTGAGTCCCCATCAGCAGAGCGCCGGAGAACTCGAGCACCGCCGCCATAATCACCGCCTGCCGCAGCGACAAGGCGCCGGACCCCACCGACGTCCCCATCGCGTTCGCCACGTCATTCGCCCCAATATTCCACGCCATATAGAATCCGAACAGGAGCGTGACGTACGACAAAAGCCGCGTCTTGAACCCTAATCCCAGCCCTAGCGACCGCATGAACAGCGGCAGGCAGAGCGCCGCCGCCGCGATGCAGACGGAGATGGCGGAGGCGGTTCGTGGGGACACCCCGAACGCCTCCGCCATCCCGAGCATGTCGCCGCCGTCGCGCGGCTTCGATTTTTCTCCGTCGACAACGTCGTTTGCACCGCCGTCTTCCGAGTCGGCGAAGGAGGAGAAGGCGGCGAGTGGGCGGGAGAAGCCATTGCTCTGCAGCGTTAAAATTGAGAGAGACGTGCTGGGGATTGGGTTCAAGATTGGAAATTTCGATCTGGGTCGCCGGAATTCAGGTGGAAACACAACAAGATACTGTTTTCCGATATAGGATTCAGGATTGTGAAATAGCAACGGTTGTGGAGTGGAGTTTCGAGTCGGAGAGAGACAGTAGGAGTAACTCAAACTCATGACTAAGAAATGGGATTAGAGAGAAGAGGGAGGGAGAATATGTGGGAATTATTCTGGTAGATTCTTGGCCATGGAATGGAGGGGGAGAGAGAGAGAAGTGTGTGAGAGAGGTGAGATGAAGAATCTGCATTTTCTTGATTTTCTTGATTTTTCAAAAGGTGGAGAAATGGAGAGGAAATTTGGATTTGGTTGGTGGCTTCACTCGAGTTGGAACGAGTGGTGGAAAGATGAAGACTGGCTTTGTGTTGTTGCCATCACAACAACTATATGTCTAGTAAGGTGTTTGGGATATTTGAAATTTATCGATAATTTTTGAAAGTTGTTGAAAAGTATTGTAAAATTATGAAAGTGAGTCTTGATTTTGATAATTTGTAAGTGTTTGCAAAAGTCTTTGAAAGTCAAAAATTAATATTTGAAAATATTAATAAAGTGGTATCTTATAAAATGAAAATATTATTTATTTCTCACTTATTAAACAAATTTAGAATTTTTACGCAAATAAAATTTAAAATTTATTTCCACTCATATAAAATAGTATTTTAATAAAAAACATATTAAAATAAAAATTAGAAAAAAATTAAGTATAATTAATATTATTAATTAAAATCAAGAATAAAAAAGATTATAAATTATATTAATAAAACAAATATTTACTTATTCTTTGTTAAATGACAAATAAAATTTATACATATAAATAAACAATATCGATCATTAATTAAAAAAAATAGTCATAAAATTATAACATAATGTATTAATTAAAAATTTTAAAATTATAAAAGCTATAAGCTATCGAACGTTACCTTGGATCCCTTTCTAAATACCAGATGTTAAAAATATAATTTAAAACACACTAAAATAAATGAATAACCAAGAACCTTAGAATAGTTGGAATACGCCGACTTTATTCCTAAAGTCTTTCCCGAGATAACTCTTTCGATTCTTGCGGAAGACTTAGGCTTTTGTGAAAATTCTTCTTATCTTGGACCCTTCAACTCTCTCTAGCTTTTTAATCTTGAATGATCCCTCTATTTATACAAAATTAATTTTTTCTTCTCTCTCTTCCTTTTTTTGTAGCAAACGCTCTTTTTGGCGAATTTTCCTTTTTCTGGAGTTTTGTTTTTTTTTTTTTTTGGGTGAAACACCAAATTCATGTTTGTCATTTGTCGAGGCGGATAGAGCGGTTGAGGACACAGCCCGAACTCTAAAATTAGAGCATGAGCTTCTCTCATCCTCGTATATGACAATAGCCGATTGTCTTTACAAAAATTCTACGAACAAGCCGTCCGAAGACTATCCGCCGTCATCAAAACCCCTTTTACCACCCCCTGACCTTTTTCTCCTCTAACCCCCCCCCCCCCCCCTCTAAACCCTCCAAACCCCCCCCCCCCCCCCTTCCCCCCCCCCCCCCCACCCCCAAACAAAGATAAAAAGTCATTTTACCCCTTTTTAACCCTCCACCCCCCCCCCCCCCAACCAAACACACCACCCCCGCCGAGGCGGCGCGGCGCGGGGAGGGGACCCAAAAAAAAAAAAAAGGGAAAGAAGGGAGGAAAGAGGCACGACCCCCCCCCCAACCCCCCCACCCCACCCACCAAAGACCCACCCCACCCACCACCCCCCCCCCCCCCCCCCCCCCAAAACCCAGACCGACCCCGACCCCCCCCCGACCCTCCGACCCCTAACTAACCCCCCCTTGTTTCTCCCCCCCCCCCCCGGGGGGGCGCGGGGGCCCCCCCCCCCCCCCCCACAACATTTTACCGCCCCCTCTCCCCCCCCCCCCCCCCCCCCCCCCCCGCCGCGCCCCACCGCCGCCGCCCTCTGCTTGACAACCCCCCCCCCTTCCACACCCCCCCCCCCCACCCCCCCCCCCTTTTCCCCCCCCCCCCCCCCCGCCCCCCAAAAAGATTAAATTCCGGTGGGGGGGGGGGGGAGGGGGGGAAGAGGGGGGGGAAAGAAAAGAAAAAAAAAAAAAGAGGAAGGGAGAAGGAGGGGAGAAAAACACCCAAAAGGGAAGACGGAGGGGGAAAGGCAAACCCCCCACCTCCCGAGACTACCCCCCATCAACACCCCAGCCCCGAACCTGCCTAATACTACAAAACGAATTATTTATTAAAAGAAAATGGAAAGTCATCCTCCTGCCATGACCTAAGCCGTCTAACCATCTTCAGGGCATCACCTATTCCTTTTTTGTCAACTAATGTTTATGTGACAAATGGCCATTCCTAATTGGATCTCAAGATTTTATTGATAATAATTTTATTTAATTAAAATCATTAATTAATTATTCATAAAAATTAAAATAAATTATATCAAAATTCGTATTTTTTTTACTCTATAAATAGAGACCAATATTGAGTAGTTTTCACAAACAATACTAAACTCTCTTTTGTTCTAAATTTCCAACAACAAATCAAACCTTGGTTTTTCTTCTTATCTTATGGATCCAAATCACCCTGATTATTCGTGGTATATCAACTTCGGCCAATTTCCCAATTTCGAATACCAACCAAACTCCAAATATTATCCCGATTCTCAATTTTCTCCAAATTTGAATCAAATCCCTCCCTCTCAGTTTGTCTCCTCATCACAAAATATCTCTCGGGGTTTGTTTCCAGATGTTCATCGTCCAAACCAAAACCAGAGGGGTGCCAAAAATGTTTGGTGTGTCAAAGAAGATGTAGCCCTTATGTCATCTTGGTTATTCGCTAGCGAAGATAACATAATAGGCAGAAATCAAAAGGGAACCTCGCTATGGGCACGTGTTCATAAATTGTATCATGAGAAGCAAGCCAATAATCCATATGAGCTGAATGAACGAAACATCGAATCAATGAAGGGTCGTTGGAAACGACTTAATGAAAATGCAAACAAGTGGGTTGCAGCTTGTAAGGAAGCAGGTGCTCGTAAGAAGAGTGGAATGAGCCAAAAAGATATTGAGAAAGAAGCTCATACAATTTACGCAGCGGGTGGTAGCAAGTTCCAAGATTTGGTTTTATTTAATGAAGTTATGTGTAAAGCTCCCAAGTGGAATTTAGGGTCAATTCTTGATACACCACGTGGCCATCCCGAAAGTGAAGAGGTTAATGAACGAGAAAGTGGTGGGAGCTAGAAAAGATCGAAGACTTCAGAAGATGGGTCGTTTACTAGAACTCCATCACTTTCTCGTCCTGAAGGTAGAGATAAGGCGAAGAAGAAAGGAAAGGGTAAGGCATCACAATCTGATAGCAATAGTGAATTTGCAGCTCAACTTTATAATTTAACAGTCTCCAAGGACAATGAAACTGAGTTAATGAGAAATGTGTCAAATGCTCAACTCGACGTAGAACGCGAAAGGATAGAAATGGAGAAAATGAGGATCAATATGCAAAGCATGAGGATGAAGCATAAAACACTGGATGCTCTGTTGGCGAGAGATCATTTGTCTGCAGCAGAAGAAGAGCTAAAAAATGAACTACTCAAAATTGTGTTTGGAAAATGAATCTAATTTACTTTTATGAGCTTTTGTTTGTGTTTTTATTTGTATTTGTCATGTTTAGTATAATCTAGTTATCTTATGCAATCTAGTTATGTAATCTAGTTCTTCATTAATCTAATGTTGTTTCCTTTTAAGAATAATTGTGGATATTGTCCTCTTGTGAGAAGAAGTTTTCGTACAAGTCTACACCATAATAATTGAAGCTTTTTGTGACAAGTCTATTTCACCCCATGTGACCTATCTACAAAACAATCTGATAGCAATAGAGATGCTCATTATGCCCTTCGGGATGACTTGATCGAACATATATGGTTGAAATTTGGCACTACTCAGTAAAATATGTAATTTGCATATTTTCGTAGCAGTATTTTACTATTTTAGGTATCTATCCGACGCTTGATTTTATGTATTAAGATTTTCAATCTTCTTGTAATTTGCGGGTTTAGTAATTTCAATTTAAGTATTTTAATCTTCGTGTAATCTCTATTTTGTTATAAAATCAAGAATCTACTTTTTAATTGTATGATAAATATTTTTAATTAACACCATCAATTTTAAATAATATAATTTTATAGTATTTTTTAAATTTTAATAAAATACTATATTATATATAATACTTATTTTAAAAAATGTGAAAATAAATTATAAGTTAGGTTGGGTTGGGTTAGGAATGAGAATATAAATTAAATAAGTTGTGTGTTGTGATGTAATTGGAGAGACAAATGAGTATTTTATTTAGAAGGTTGGGTTGAAGTAGGTTGCGGATGTGGGTAGTCTAAGAGGGTTCAATGGGTCAGGTTCAAATACTGTTACATAGGCCCGAATGATCGGCCCGAGAATGGGAAAAAATTCAATTTTGATAATAAAATACTATGTTATTTGTAAGTTTTAATTTAGGTTAAGAAAAATAAACTCCATAGATTAATAACTTATATACCATATTTCTTGAATTATGAAAATGTGCAATTCGCACCGCCCCTTAGTCTATTGGCTTTATACGTTTTGCTCCCCAACTATGAACATATGCAATTTGTCCTCATCTATCAAACTTATTCTAAAATGTGAAATTTCAGTAGAAAAAAATCGGCTCCACGTGCAATGTTGAGGGTAATATTGTATTAGTTTATCAAAAATCTAAAATACAATAGGATAATTCACACAATATTAATCTAGGGAGATACTACTCCTAAGTTTGGGCGTACAATTATAATCTTTTGACGAAATTTTACTTTTCTACCATATATTAAATAGTTAGGGAGCGAATTACAAATTTTCATACTTGGGAGGACAACGTGCAAAAATCTAATAATCCAAAAGGATAAACTGCGTAATTTTATAATTCAGGAGCACCGCCCAAAAAAATAATACTTGTTTTATTTTTAAAGATTTTCATTTGATAATGTGGTTGTGTTCTGTTTCGGTATATCTTTTCTATTGTCAAAGATTCGAATTAAGGGTTTTGTTTAATTCTTGGGTTGTCTCAACTTTTTGTCCTTCCAAACCAACCAACCAATTTAACTAACATAAGCTCTAGAAAGATTCCCATCATCACCTTAAAGAAACGTAATGCTCTCTCTTAGCATCCCACCAAGTAAACATCAAAGCTTCTTCTTTTCTTCCACTTTCTGCCAAAAGATGACAATCCATCCATTCTTTCCTTCTATTTCTTGGACCTTTTACAGCACAATCTTTTTCAATAAAAGCACACTTTTTTCTACTTTTCTGGGCTACTCGGCTTCGTTTAAGATCATAGAGGAGAGAGAGAGAGAGAGACCCGCAAAGCAAAGGTGGTATTATGTGTCCATTTCTTGCAAAGTGTTTGTGTTTTGTGTGTTTCTTGGTTTTGATTTTGATTACCCTTTTTTCTTCATGTGTTGTTGTGAAAGCTGGAGCAGAGAAGAGTTGTTGATCAAGATAACGAGGTTGTGAAGAGAATAATCAAACGGTGGAGATTGTTTAGATCAATGAACCAGATGCCTCTCAATGTTGTTGATGATCCCAATGGTGTCAAAAGGGTGACTCTCTCTCATCCACTTGATGGCTCATCTCTTGAGGTTTGTTGCATCTCTTTTCTCTCACAACTATATTTCTTTCAGACAAGAATGTTTTTAGCTTTGAGGTTGTCTTGCTTAGGTGGTTTTAGATGGTGGGAGGATCGTGTCGTGGAAGAATGATCGCGGTGAGGAGCTTCTCTTCGTTAGAGACAAGGTATGTATGTTGATGAAACACGGAAATTTGTAGTAGAATGGATTAGATCATATGGGATTCAAATAGTAATGTTCTTGATTTTGATTATGTGGGATTCAAATCTCAAAGTAGTGTTCTTGATTTTGATCATATGGGATTCAAAATTCAAAGAAGTGTTCTTGATTTTGATTATGTGGCATGTGGGATTCAAATTTCAACTGTTGTTGGTTGCAGAGTACTAATGGGAGATCACATGCAGCAATCTTGGGTGGAATATCAATTTGCTTCCCTAAGGTTCTTGATGTTCATTCAGTTCTTGATCTTGATCATATACACAAGGCCTAATTAAACCTTCAATTTTATGTCTGAAACAAATCTTTATCAGCTTAGTAGTGTGGGACAATTTGAGCAGCATGAGTTTACCAAAAACAGAACATGGTCATTAGATTATGGCCCTAATCTTGATCAAGATTCCAACACCAAGCAATCATCACTTAACCTCTTGTTAAACTCTACAGACAAAGAGAGGTACTGAAACAGCAGCTTTCTCTCCTTTGATAAATGTCGTATTTCTCAAGATAATACGCGTTGTCTTGCAGATTTGAGCTTCGGTTGAAGATCGCCATTAGCCCGGGAAAGCTAACCCTAACGCCTGCAGTGAGGAATGTAGGCGATAACCCCTTTTCGTTTACGTTTGCAGTGAAGAGTTTCTTATCAGTCTCTGATATAAGGTTCTCTTTGATTCTAACTCATGTTTTAGTGTATCTTAATTAATGTATGAAACTTATGAATCCGACTTTTTGATGTTTTGATCACGGGTTTTCAAGTGAGGTGCGCGTTGAGGGTTTGGAGACGCTCGATTTCTTGGACAATTTGACGCGTAGAGAGAGGTTCACAGAGCAAGCAGATGCTCTTACCTTTGATGGAGAGGTAATTAGTTAAAAAATTTGCTTTTTAAAAAGAAAAAATCGGGTTTTTGGTTACACGATCGTGTTTTAGGTTAACCGCGTCTATCTAAACACGCCCCCCAAAATCGCGGTCATCGATCACGGAAGGAAGAGGACTTTTGTGCTGCACAAACAAGGCCTCCCTGATGCTGGTTTGAATCTCCTTAATCTTTGCTCTTTTAAGTCATATTTTCGTGTTGTGATACGAGATTTTTTTTGTTGGGCTTAGTGGTCTTTGTTAAGAATGTGTCAAATCATAAGACTATGCTGTCAGTGGATTCGGCTGTGTTTGAGAAGCCAATTGTGCTCAAACCTTTGCAAGTTTGGAGAGGTTTTCATGAGATTAATGTTGTCTCTTCAAGCTATTGTAGTGGCCAATTGGATCCGAGAAAGGTTGCTCAATGTAATAGTTCATGATATATCGAGTTCAAGATACGAATTAACACACTATATTGTGAGATAGAGAAACTTTTCCGATTTCAATATCAATTAAAATTTCTGCATTTTGCTTCCTGCCTTGCAACATTTAGTGGGCCTATTAAATAAGGCCCAATTAAACTCTATTGGGCTCCATATAATATGCTATCTTATAATTTTAGTGATAAAAGTCATTAAAAGAAATAAACTGCACATCATTATGAAATCAATATAAATAAATGGGTTTACAGAGAATCTATATTTCTAAATAAAAAATTGTTATTAACCATTTAAAAATTGTGGGTCATACGAAAATTCAGACTCTATTTCTGTTACATAAGATTTGAGGAAAAGAAAAGGAGTGACCTATAAATAAATATATTTATTAATAAAAATCTATTAATTTCAGTATATACTATTACCTTCTATTAATATGAACCAATTTTTCTCTGTTTATTATGCTACTTATTGCATGGAGGAAATTTTGTGAAAATGTAAACTTAGAAATGGGAAACTTCTTCTTGAGTTTCTAGAAAAAAGATTACTTAATTATTAGTGCCTTATGGAAATTTAAATACTATAAACCTATGTACGAATTAATTACTCTACTAAATACTCTTAAATTTGGATTAGCATTAACCAGTACGGTATAACGATTTTTTTTGCATAATGTGTACTACATGTACCAAAATTTACAATATAAAAACATCATATCAATACCGAGTCGAACACATGCCAATTTTCGCTATACGGAATTTAATATTATCATATTATCATATATTGGAATCATACCATTTTTCAATAAATATATTACTCACTTCGTTCCGTTTATTTCTATCTTATTTTTTTTATTTGGATCGTCCTGTTATTTCTGTTTTGTTTCTAAAAATGAAAAAAAAAACTAAACTCCTAATCCTAAATTAAAGTGGACCACTCACACCCACATTTTACAGTATCTCAAAAAATTATGATTAAAAACTAATTACTTCAACTATATCTTGAGTAGAATTTGGATGGATCCTCTTTTATTCAAAATAACCATTACTCAAAAACGTTAACCTTCTCTTTTAGTCTCCGTGCCAAAAAGAAACCACACGTAAATTATGGGACAGAAGTATATTGTTTGGAAACCACACTTAAGAAACCATACCTTAGGTAAGAAATCACACCGTAGGTCGTTATTTGGAACAATTTAAATAAATTGCTTCTGGGTTTTTATATTGCAAAAGCACATTTTTTAATGTTTGTAATAAGTGTTTCACTTTTTTGTGCTTAAAATAAATCAAAATAAGCAGAAGCTCATAAACTGGTTAGGAATGCTTTTTAAAAGCAGAAGCCAAAAGAAACTAAAAAGTAGCGTATAACAGTGTTTGCAAAACAGTTTTTTGTAAAATTAAGCTATTTTTTTCTACTATTTTAAACACTAACAATTTTTATTTAAAAACAACTTTAAACAACTTTAAGCATGAGAAACTAAAGCTGCTTATAAAAGCTTTTACAAACACTACCTAATACGTTCACGGTAGAGCCAATTTGTACATTTGGCTATTAATTAACACAAAAACTTCAGTGCACCGGGCGCACGGTACATCTAGCCCATTTATGGCCCAATTTCACGATCCAAATCCAAGACTATATATATATATATTATATATATATATATATTATCTGCTAACTCTATTACACTAATTGCTCGTAGCCTAGTGGTAGACTCTTCCTTTACCAACCCAAGAGGTTCCTAGGTTGTCCTGTCATCCTCATTTTTTATAATTCATTTTTCAATTTTATATTTATCGAAAATTATTGTTTCTTTTTTAATTATTCCTTTTTTTAACTTTTTAAAATGGTTTTTATTTTCTTTTTTTAATATATTTGTTTCTGTTAATTTTTCCCAACTTCTATTGAGGACATACTTGTCATTTATTGTGAACAAAAGTGTCATTTGTAGAGTATCATTTGCTTCAAATAAAAATGTCATTTGTTTTGAACAAAGTGTCATTTGTAGAGTATCATTAATTGACTATCAATTATTTTTGAAAAAATGTGATTTATTTTGAAAAAAGTGTATTTATTTAGAAAATAAGTGTCAATTATTGTGAACAAATGTATCATTTATCTCAAAAGTGTAAATCACACTGAAGTAAAGTGTCAATCTTAATAAAAGAAAGTGTCACTTTAATCAAGTAACTGCACGAAACCACCGTTGAGTGATTTAGTCAACTAAATACAATCAACATAATAACAAAAAATGTTACTCAAAGATATTAATTTTTTTGCAAGAAAGTCGAACATTAATGACATGGCAGCCTTGTGTTAAATTTAAAATTAACCTCAACAAAATTTACATCTCGAATTTCACTATTAATCGTGATTTTTTTAGAAGGCACAGTGATTTTCTTGTTTGGGTTTGCATCAAAATGGGGCCAACAATGTGTTAAATGTATAGATATGGATCTTGAAGAGAGAGAGGGTAGAGAGAGAGAGAGAGAGAGAGAGAGAGAGAGAGAGGAGTTTAATTATAAGATCCTTAATGCATGGAACTGTCTACAGCCCAAACTCTGTAAACCGTACCCTTTAAGGAAAGGCATGTTTACTTCGATTAAAAGAAGAATAAAATAAAATATTTCTTTGTAACGAAAAGTGAAGCAAAAACTGTAAGAGAGCAGAATATACAATCAATGGAGGGAATTAAATTGCATTAGGGTTTATATCTCATGATCAATTAGGGTTTCACTCGGTCTTTGAGAGGAAAAGATCGGCATATTCCTTAGTTTCAAATCGGAGTTCCATCTCCGTAATACTGTCATGCGCTCGGTTTCTTTTGTAAAAAATCTCATGAATGTGTTCTCTCGTAAAGTTTTGAGATTCACGTAGAGTTAAACTTGATCCGAAGGGTTTTATACAACATTTCTAATAATACAATATACTTTTTACAAAAAATTGAATACATAGTAGTTTTACTTATTTTAACCTAACATGTACTCCCTCTGTCTCGCCCAACTTGTTTTGTTTCTTTTCGGTACGGAGACTAAGATTAGTGGGTAGTTGGATGTAGATGAGTGGATGATTGTGTGTTAAGAGGTAGGCCCTACAAAAAAGTGCGAGTTTATGTAGTAATTATTTTCCATTTTAAGAAACAAAACAAGTCAGCGGGACAATTCAAAAAGAAAAGTAAAACAAGTCAAGTGGGATGGAGGGAGGAAGTATTATTTTTTATGTTTCTCATGTTGTGATTAAAATCTAGTTAGGCTTTAATTCTCTCCCCACCCTGATTTTCGAGATATTTCTCATATGTAATTTAGGTTTCTATTTTACTTATTATTTTGTATAAAATATTGTTTAGGCCATGCACATTATACCTTATTTAATTAAACACACGAGTAATATTAATCCGGAGTAATATATGCTGAGCTACTTATCCATAATTGCAATTTTATTATGCAGATATGGAACGATACTTTATCAATAATTTTCTGAAAAAAAAAACGTACTTAAATTGCAATACATACCAATCAATTAATGCTCAGCAATTTCTTTAATTTTTTAAGTATCACACTTCAAAAATTTATTTCCTCATTTATTGTACTTTAATGCCACGTAGATTATACTAAAATAAAAACAATATCTTAGAGACACCTACGTGTGACAAAAAAAATATAATCTCTCTTGTAATGAAAGTTTACCTACCCTGCCCTAATATCTAAATCAAATTTAATTAGTACTCCCTCCGTCCCACTAGAAACGCCACGTTTCTTTTGGGCGCGGGAATCAAGAAGGTGGTGTTATGTGGTGCAGGTTGTTTGACTTCTAGTAGTTAAACGTGGTCCACACAATTTTTACCATTTTAGGAAACGCGTCGTTTCTAGTGGGACGACTTAATAAGGGAAACGCGTCGTTTCCAGTGGGACGGAGGGAGTACTTTTTTATCAACTTGAAATCGAATTTGAAATCATTTCTTATGATTTAGAATGTGAATTTGATGCGAGTCTTAGACAAAACTGACCAAATCATAAAACTTGTATGTTGTGATCATGAATATGAAAATGAAATGATAGATTGAATATAAGATCTTCAGACCATAATTCATACTTCTTTCCACATTTTTAAAATTATTCAAATTGTCAGCTGTAACGAAATTTATTAAAAAAACAAAAAAAAAGGTACCAACTGCCTTAGTTAACACATGAGCTGGAAAGTGGACATTGCAACGTAACGTGCTTCGTATATTTAAATTCATAGATAATTATATAAGAGCACGTGGAAAAATAATTCCACCTCATAATTCATTTTCCATACATTAATGTCCAATAATTTTCTATTATCTTGCCTGAAATTTAGTGTCTGAGATCTTAATTAATTTCTTATATATATTTGTATATTATTAAACATAGACAAAAAAAACTACATCTTATACATATATAATACGAATAAACAATTTATAAAAATAAAAATAATGACACAATCTTGTTTCAAAATGGATATTAGCATGTAAATACACGAAGTTTGGTCGCAATTTTATTTTGCACTTGACCTTCGAAACGCTCCTCAAAATACATTCAAATTGTTAAAAATTGCACGCCGGTAAAAAAACTCCAGCAAAATCAAATCTGATCGGGGCGGACGACGTGACATTTTACAGCTTAGTTGACAGAAAATTCATCCACGTAGGAAACTCTGTAGTATTTATCACCTGTAAATACACGAAGTTTGAGTTTTATCTAATCTTGCACGTGACTTTCGAACTTTAACAAAAATACGTTTAAATTATATTTTATGATTAGTGTTTAATAGAGAGTGTGAATGAGTGAATCTAATAGGTTAAATATTAATAAAAAATCGATTACGAATCAAGTTTAATATTTGAATACGAATACGAATATAAATATTCGAATATTGTGAAATTTGACCCGATCTATCGTATGATTATAAGATTGCTCGTATTAATTACTCTTTTATTTACACTCTCTCTTAAATATTAAGCATAAAATAAAATTTAACCGTATTATATTATTGTTAAAGTTTGAAAGTCATGCAAAATCAGATGAAACTCAAACTTGATGTATTTTTATGTGAAAAATACTACTCCCTCCGTCCCGCTTGACTTGTCTTGTTTTTCTTTTTGGGTTGTCCCACTCAACTTGTCTTATTTCAAAAAAAAAAATAATCATTACACAACCTACCACTTTTTCTTTGTGGGGCCTACCTCTTTACACATAATCACTCACTCATCTACACACAACCACCCACTCTTCTTAATCTTCGTGCCCAAAATAAGCCAGACAAGTGGAATGGGATGGAGGGAGTATATACTTTATTCACACTCTTTGCCAACTAAGTCGTAAAATGTCACGTCATCCGCCGTCAGATTCGATTTCGCCGGTATGCAATTTTTAACAAATTGAAGAGTCATGTATTTTGAGGAGCGTTTTAAAGGTCGTGTGCAAAATCAAATTCGACCAAACTTCATGTATTTACAGGCTAATATCACTTTTCAAAATAATAATTATTACATGTATGATATTTACTTATTTTTACATGTACACTTGATCTTTCAAATTGTTAAAATTTGTACACAAGCAAAACTTCTATATTCAACTATGAGAGGAAAAAAAATTGTAGCAAAAAAATGACGTGGAATATTCTGGCCTCATGTGCAATTTTATTATCTTTGTCAGTAAACAAATTTTTAACAAATTAAAAGATCGTGCATTTGCATTTTTGCTAACGTTGTGAAAGTCACGTACAAAAACAGAATCTGACCAAAGTTCGCGTAGTTATAGAATTATAACCCAATTTTCACTACACTTAATTATATGCATAGTATATTGTTAAATAACGCCATTAGTGTACACATTATTGATCAAGTAACTAACTCACATAATTAGGACCAAGATGCTAAAAAATGAAGAATAAATCGTACTAAAGTGAGTACTTAACAAAAACTAATTATCAATTCGATTGTTTTGTCATCTAAATGCATAGGTTTGTGTACGTGACAATTAACATATATTGTAAATCTATATATGCAGGCTACTCTACTAGCTAATTACTCCATCCGTCCCGCTATTTGTGGCTCACTTTCCCGAAAGGGGTGTCCCATTATTTGTGCCCACTTTCCTAATTTGGTAAAAAATTACTCATACTCTATCATCTTCTCTCTCCTACTTTATTACATTATCTCTCCTACTTTATCATCTTTCTCTCATACTCTCTCATTATTTTACTCATCTTTTCTCTCATACTTTATTATCTACTCTCTCTCTCATACTTTATCATCTACTCTCTTAATTCCCGTGCCGAAACCAATTGAGCCACAAATAACGGGACGGAGGGAGTACTATCTTGTTATGCAAATGTGGAAGTAATGGAAATAAAATTATTATTATTACATCATTAATTAAGTAATTAAAGAGTTAGGACCATTAGAATTAAGAGTGATTAAGTATGTGATTAGCCTGGACCTTCTAGCTAGGTTTAATTAATGAAGTAGCTAGGTTGGATACCAACAGGCTTAATATTTCAAGTTTTATTTCCATTGACTTCATCTAAGCATACTTGAGATATGGATTACAAGAATATATATATACTGATTCACAGCACAACCTTCAAATCGTGTAGAATTCTAAGTTATAATATATATATATATATATATATATGTTTAAAAAACTTAATATGTTTCCACAATCTTTTTTCCTATTGCAAATTTCGCCTTCTTAATTCTTAATTATGGAGCCGCCTCGGTGATAATGGAGAGAGATATTTTTTCTCCATTGTTTATAGTAAATTTATTCGATTCATGAAGGTAAAAGGTAAATTTATTAATTATAAATAATTAATTTTTCGGATGCGTCAAAAAATCTAGCTAGCTAGATGTTTGCTCGTGCATGGTTTAATATTACATACACTTATGGTTGATAATATATTATTATTAAAAGATTATTATTACACCAACATATGTTATATGTCTAAGTGGACTTATGGTATAAAAAATATTCAATCATTCCTGTTTGACTTGTCTTATTTTTCGATTGTTTTACATGACTTGTCTTGTTTCTTAATATAGAAAATAATTATTATACAAACTTTTACTTTTTTGTGAGGACCCACTGATTAACACAATCAACAATTCAACTTAATCTCTGTGCTGAATAGAAACAGAAAAATCGAATGGGTGGGGAAGTATATATTTATACGTGTGTGTACATGTATCATGTATGTATAGGCCTACCTTTAAATATAGACATTGACATATCGAATTTATACTTTAATACAAAATATTTGAATATCTATACATTGAGCTACCTATGCAAAAAAATATTATAATCTCTCTCCCTCCCTCCATCTCTCTCATCAATGCGTTTTCTTGCTATAAAAACACTAGTCGATCATTTTACAACAAGCCTCAACGAAGCTTTCAATTACAAACTTCATCTTCCCAAACTCAATCATTTCTCAACCCTAAATTTCACACTATATAATTTCAACCATTTTCAAAAAAAAAAAAAAAGAAATTAATTAATTTTCGTAGAGAAAATGGAAGAGGCCTTGAGAAGGCTCAACGCCGCCCCAACCAGAGGCGCCGTCAAGCCAACCGCCGGCGCGAAAAAGCGGTGCGCCGCGAGGTCGCAGAAAGACGCCTTCCCCGCCCCCAACAGGAACATACGCTACCGCGGCGTGCGCCGCCGACCATGGGGCCGCTACGCGGCGGAGATACGCGATCCACAGTCGAAGGAGCGGCGGTGGCTCGGAACCTTCGACACGGCGGAGGAGGCAGCGTGCGCCTACGACTGCGCCGCCCGCGCCATGCGAGGCGTCAAGGCTCGCACCAACTTCGTCTACCCTGCCCAACCCGCCGCCGCCGCGGAGAATCTCATCACTCCGTTCACCTTCGGGAAGCTGGCGTCTCAGCCGCCACCGCAGCCGTCTTCGTTCTTCTCTTCGCGCCAATTTCTCAATCATCCCCAATTTTCGATCCCTAATATTGATTTCAATCGAAACTCCATAAATTCGCATAAATTTCTTCTCCGCGATTTCATCAGCTCATCAACTCTCATAAATTCCTTCACTCTGAACTCGGTTTTCTCAAAAAATCCGTCTTCGTTAGCCCTAAACACCTCGAATTTCATAGGCAACGCAACAGCTTCTCCGACCACCTTCAACGGCGGCGCAGAAAATCTCGAGATCAAAAATCCCCAACTTTCATGGAACGATAACTGCATGGATCTCTTCCCAACCGAGAGGTACGACTCCGGCTTACTACACGAAGTTCTAAACGGATTTCTCCCAAACACCGAGAAAGAGATCACGGAGGAGCCGCGGTGGATCGCAGCCGGTGAATCTGCTCCATCGGCGGCGGCGGCATTTTCCGATGATCTAGGTTTCTCAACTGATTCCGCCGCTCCACAGTTTGGGATTTTGAATTGCACGAGCAATTTGTTCGGATTTGATGATGATTTTGAGGAGTCAAGGAGATTTTCAATTATCAAGAATCTGTAAATCTGTTTGAAGCTAATTAGCATGTTCATGTTCATGTTTTTCATTACATTAATCTTGATTTAAGGAATATTATGGTACTTAATTTCTAGTTCAAATGTATGATTTGATGAGGTAATTTGGTGATATGTGTACATTAATTGATTTTTATTTCTCTTATTCTTTTAGATTAATTGTTTAATTCATGTGATTATCATCTCAATTCACTTTCAAATTGTGATCGATCCAGAATTAAGATTTTGATACGATTTTTCATTGAAATATAATTTATAAAGAAAATTCATAATTTTGAATAATATAGAAACGGAGGTTTATATCAAAAAACACAATTTGGTCGCGGCGGATTCATGCCAAAGATTCATGTTTTTCATTACATTAATTTTGAATAATATAGAAACGGAGGTTTATACCAAAGACTCGATTGATAGTTCAACGTTAGGAATCGCACGAACTTCTTCGTGAGTTATTATATAGAAAATGAGTTTATACCAAAAAAAACAATTTACAGCTGTTTGTGGATGATTGGTTGTGTTGCAATCATAGAGGAAGCAAATTAACTCGTGTCTTCAATTAGGGAGAAGTTTTAAGAGAGTTTGATGATGCAAATCTTGCCGGCTGCTTTTATGAGACATTAACTTATTGCATGGAGTAATATTACTTACATTCATGATGCGCAATAATTTATTATGCTCCCTCCGTCCCACCGTCCCATCTCATTTGTCTACTTTGTTTTAAGCGCGGTTATTTAGACATGTTGATTTTATAAAATAAAAATATATGACTCATATAATTAAGAGGGGAATGTCAAGTATATACATTTTCATGTTTGAAAATGCAAAAATATACAAACTTTTCTATAAATGCAATAATATACAAATGACCCTACTTCACCTCAAGTGTGTGTGAAGAGTGTGTGCAGGTGTCTGTCAGTTTGTGTTGGAATCTTTTTCTTTGAATAAGTAGTCTCGAAATTAGCAAAATAAAAGTTGGTGATTTTTTTTTAAAATGCTAAAGTTATTTAAAAAAAACTTCTTTAATTGATATTTTCGTAAAACAAAAAACCTGAAGATATTCGTTTAAATATTTTAAAAACCTGAACGAAAATTCAATATTTTTGTATATTTAATTTAATTTAATGAAAATTTAATTTTTTGTTAATTTAATTTATGAATTCAATTTGAGGAAATTTTAATATTTTAGTAAATTTAATTTACAAAATTTATGCAATTTTGATAATTTAATTTAAGCAATTTCATTAATTTCATTTAGGCATTTTCGTTAATTTAATTTAGACAATTTCGCTAATTTATTTTTGGAAATTTCATTAATTTAATTTAGGCAATTTCGTTAATTTAATTTAGGCAATTTCATAAATTTAATTAGGCAATTTTGATAATTTATAGAAGAACCGGTTTTGTTAATTAGGCAATTTTGTTAATTTAATTAGGCAATTTTGTTAATTTAATTAGGCAATTTTGATATCAACAAAAATATATAAATTTAAAAAAATATACATAAATTTAAAAATATATGTATAATGGATTGGGCATAATTAAAAATAGATATTTAAAAAAATATACATAAATTAAAAAAAAATTATTTGTGCCGATCGATCGGGCAGTGCCGATCGATCGGTACAAATTAAAATATATATATATATATATATATATATATATATATATATATATATATATATAAAATGTGCGATATAAATTAAAATATATATATATATATATAAAATTATACATAAATTAAAAAAAAATTTATATGTGTGTATATATATATAAGTGCCGATCTCTCTACATACACACACATACACATATATATATACAGACACTTATATATATACACACATATCTATCTCTCTACATACACACACATATATATACAGACACACACACCGAAATCTTTCACATCGGCACACTAAATCGGCACACTCAAATCGGCACACTGAATCCGAGAAATCTATCGGCACGAAAGCTACTCACGTCGGCACGCTTACCGCTTGAAACCGCTCGTATGGAAGAGGTTAGTATTTATTTGAAATTAAATAAATTTTTAGATGTGAAATTAATGTATAATTACATGTTTAAAAGTGGTTTTTTATGAAATATATATGTTGGGTTTAGTGAGTATAATATAGATTTGTTTGGATTGGGTAAAAATTGGTGAAATTGAGGTAGAAATCGCCGGAAAAAAGCTTGAAATCGCGGCGGCCGTTACCAGCGCCGACCGGTCTGACCGGTTTGAACCGGTCTGGCCGGTCTGAACCGGTCCGACCGGTCGGCACGTAATATTTTTTTTTTGAGTTTATTTTTAATTAATGTAACTGTATTAATTATAATTTTATTAAATATTAATTGTAATATGTAGGTCAATTTTAAACGGTTAGCACTACGAGACGTTTCTCCGAGGATTACAATATACTATAAGCATGCTTTAGGCACTTTGATTAGAGATAAATTAATTAAGCAGGGTGGTATGGATCTAGTCCAACGGTTTATTTGTGGTCAGTTCGGGGGCATAGTGGGTTGGCCAGATGGTAAGAATGCTATGCGGGCTCTTCACCAGCTATTATGCTATGAGATTTGGGTACGACCTTCGGAGGTTTGGTTTAATTATGTTGGTCAGAACATCCGTTTCTCTCATCCGGAGTTTGCATTGGTTACAGGGCTCATGTTCGGCGAGTGTAGTTTTGACATGGCAGCCTCTTATCAGTCTACTCAATCTGGGGTGTACAGCAGATTCAATGGTGGGAGACCGATTGAAGCAAAGAACTTGTTAAGCTGGTTTACACAATATGAGCCCGGTGGCGTTTCAGATGATGACTTGATTAAGTTGTCGAATATTTTAGCTCTTTTTTTCTGGTTCTATGCTCCTACAGACACTAAGAAAATTGATACATGGATATGGGTATTGGTTGATGATATCAACCAATGGAACGCGTTCCCATGGGGTGCTTTTACCTACGAGGCCATGTTGCACTACCTCAGTTACGTACCAAATTCCTTGGACCTCGTAGGATCAAAATATAATCTCTACGGGCCGATTTGGGCACTACGGGTATAATATTTGTTCACAACTTAATTTTTACTAATTTTTTATTTTTTATTAGTTTAAATAACTCGATATATTTATATTGTAATATAGGTGTGGGCATATGAGGCCATTCCTGCTTTGGGAGCTCGTTGTGCGACCCTTCTACATCGTGATGGTTTCCCTCGTTATTTACGATGGTCATTTAATGACGCCGATCAGCGTGATATAGCTAGGTTTTTTAAGCGCCAGGTAAAAATATTTTTATTATTAATTACACAATGAATATGTTATGGATTTTCTTATTAATATTTAATGCACAAATATTATGTATTTCAGATTCGAGACTCGGTAGTGTTTGAAATGTTAGTACCGACCGAGCTTGAGGAGAGGTGTCCATATTGGCAGAGTGCAATTGGTAGTAATCCATTTGGACTACACTTTCCTGTGCCCTTGAACCCCCTACAGTCGGCGCAATATGATCAAGATGGACAACGTATCTTGATTAGGCGCACCGAGGAGAGCAGACGTAGTTCGAGCAGAGGAGTTGTCGGTGAGGAGGAGGAGCAAGAGGAGGAGCACACTGTTGGAGAGAGTAGGAGAGTTCAGAGGCGGGCCCGCCGTGCACAAGCATCTTCATCATCAGCGAGAGATGCATCAGGTAATAAACTTAAATTCACAGTAAAAAATTTGTAGTGAATTCCTCTTTTAATAATCGTCTTCTTCTTTGATAATTATTAGCCGTTGGTGAGACATCTAGTTCAAGGGACCCAATAATAGAGGCGATGATCAGTCAATCTATTCAAGAAAATTTTGAAAGATGCGAGCAAGCTATGATGAATAGAATTGAAAGTTGCGAGCAAGCTATGATGAATAGAATTGATGATTATCATCGGACTCTCGATCGGGGAGCTAGTGAGTAGGTGTGAGGAGCTGCTTGGATAGAAGTAATATGCCATTTCGATCCGGATATAGCCGGCACGCTCAGGCTACGCAGTGGCCCCGGTGGGATGAGCCCGCACCACCAACCTTTTATCAGCAGGGTCAGGCTATGGATGTAGAACCTCGCGGCGAGTTGGTAAGAGAATTTTTCAATTAATTTAATTTCTTTTCCTAATTTAATAATTGTCTTTTGTAGGATATGTTTGAGCCGAGTAACTCATTGGCTCAGAGTTTTGAGCAGTATTTGTCCGATGAAACTTTGGCCTTTCGACGTCCAGATGGTTTTCCACTGCAACGAGAATGGTTCAAGAATTTTATAAAGATTGATTCTGAAATGGATTGTGAGATGGTAAATTGCTACATCCAATCACTGCGGGTGAGGCTAGTTCAAGGTAACCTACCCGTGACTCCAGATGCCCAATACACAGTCATAGCGGACTCGACAGTCTTTGTAAGTATATTTCATATCTGAGTATTTTTTTTAAAAATATGATATTTGTTTAGTTTAATTTTAGCATTGAATAATTGTTTATAGATGGGTATTATGAATGTGTGGCTCCGCTCCGTGAAGAATCCAGCAAGTAATAAACACGAGAATGATAATGATTATAAATGGGTTCCTCAAGAGGAGGATGTGCAGTGCGTGAAGGGGAATCCAGAACTTGGGACAAGCGATTGGTACTCCGCCAAATATGTAAGTACTATTCATTTATTTGAGTTCTTTGTTATAGTTCTGTTTGAATATTTGAACTCGAGCATTGCTGCCAAATTAATGTGACGTAACTCTAATACAAAAACAAATCCAATTAAATAAGACCGTCGACACTCCAATTAAATAAGACCGTCGACACTTTAATTATTATATGATAATAATTCGTGCATAAATAATAATAAAAAAACATAAAATCAATAACATTTTTGTAATGGAGGATTTTGTCGGATTGGTACTCCGCTAAGTACTATTCATTTATTTTATATATAATAATTTTAAGGTTCTAAATTATATATTTGTATCTATTGTAGATCATATTTCCAATCTTGGCAGCACATCATTGGTTCGTATTGCGGTTATGTATTTCAGATTGGAAGCTCGAGATGTTTGACTCGAAAAATGAATTTAGAGATCAAGGTGTATTCAATTGGCGCGTCAAATGCCTTATAGGTTTTCGGAAATTTATAGCGCGATTCTTATGGCACGGGAACTATTGGGCCCGTAATGCATATGATTATTCATTCCCCGGAGGTCAGAGGCCCTCAGTTGTGCTTATGGATGATGAAGAGCAGTACTTGCAATTGGATGTGTATAGTTGCGGGGTATTTACATGCATGACTATAGAGCGTCTTCTCACTGGTTTTCCCACTCGGGTATGGGGTAATGAAGAGAGAAATATTAGTAAATATCGTAATTGGATGGCTGCAAAATGTTTTGAAATGTGTGATATTGCTTGAATTTTATGTATAAGCTGTGGCACGTAATGTAATGTAATTGAATTTTAGTATTCTTTTTTTTATTTTAACTTACGGCACATGTTAAAAAAATAATGTCGGCACGATCGGCACGATGGCACGTAAAATTTTAAATTATATGGTCCGATCGATCGGACAAGGCCGATCGATCAGACCATATTTAATTTTTTTTTTAAATTATATGGTCCGATCGATCGAACAAGGCCGATCGATCGGACCATATTTAATTTTTTTTAAATTATATGGTCCGATCGATCGGACAAGGCCGATCGATCGGACCATATTTAATTTTTTTTTAATTATATGGTCCGATCGATCGGACAAGGCCTGAATCTAAAAAATTATTATACATGATATTTGATATTTAAATTTGTTAAAAACTCTTAAAAAACTAAATAAACTCTTAAAAAATTAAAAAATTTAAAATAAAAAATTTGATATTGCTTATTTTAGGGGAATATTATGAAATGGTGTAATAAAGCTTTATATATATCTATACATTAGCAAAATTAAACATGAATCATTGTTGAATGATAGAAGTAGTTAAGACTTTATACGAAAAATGAACTCATTTTTCGAAATATAAGAAGAGGTCGAAATTTTTATTTTTTTTAAATTATGCCTCTATTATTATATTTCTAAGTTATTCACAATATCCTTAATATCCTCTTTGTATATCACTTTTCGTTGCTCGAATTCGATGTTTTGAGGGTTTAGAGGAATAGTATTTGGGGTTTTGATCAAGGGTTTTGAGGGTTTAGAGGAATAGTTGTTGGGGTTTTGATGAATAGTAGTTGGGGTATCCCTTAATCATCCTATCGGTCGGATTGTGTATACAGCTGTCGGCACGGATTGTGTATACAGCTGTCGGCACGAATAATTTTGTAGTCAAATTTCAATACAGCTGTCGGCATGTTAAAAAAGTCCGATTGATCGGACAAGGCCGATCGATCGGACCATATTTAATTTTTTTAATAAAAAACTCTTAAAAAACTTGAAATAAACTCTTAAAACATTATAAATTTTAAAATAAAAATTTGATATTGCTTATTTCAGGGAATATTATGAAATGGTGTAATAAAGCTTTATATATATCTATACATTAGTAAAATTAAAAATTAAACATGAATCATTCTTGAATGATACTCATTTTTCGAAATAAAAGAAGAGGTCGAAAATTTTTATTTTTTTTAATTATGTCTCTATTATTATATTTCTAAGTTATTCACAATATCCTTAATATCCTCTTGTTATATCACTTTTCGTTGCTCGAATTCGATGTTTTGAGAGTTTAGAGGAATAGTATTTGGGGTTTTGATCAAGGGTTTTGAGGTTTAGAGGAATAGTTGTTGGGGGTTTTGATGAATAGTAGTTGGGGTATCCCTTAATCATCCTATCGGTCGGATTGTGTATACAGATGTCGTCTAAAAATAGAAAATAAAAAATAAATATATGATTTGATTTTTTTTAATTTTTTTTAAATTACTGACCATTTAAATAAAAAAAAATATATGGTCCGATCGATCGGACAAGCCCGATAGATCGGACCATATTTAATTTTTTTTTAAATTACTGAGCAATTTTAATATATAGAAAATAATACTTGTTGGGGTTAGACTAGGTTCCTTAATAAAAATACGTTCTTCGTTAAACAAACTTCATACTTCAAATAAAACTATAACTAAGACACGACAAATTTAATCTTGTGTCTCCCTCTCTGAACATGTCCTCCTTGTGTGGCCTCTTTCGTGACAAACACCACACTTTCTGCTACGACCTTGAGTTGAGCTTGTGGAGGCCTCCGCTCCCGATCGGTAATGTCTCTGCTTTGGGCGACCGGCCTGACGCTTCGCTAGGGGTGGTAACAGTGGATCAGCATCTCGAATATGGTCAGGAATGGTCCAAAGCTCCAATGCAGGTAACGAATTAAAGTGGTGTTCGTAAATATCCCTGTGGTTGCTTGTGGTGTACATACTGTGGACATAGTTGTAAAATTGGTCTCCGCTCTCCCTGTCAGCGACAACAAGTTTGTAAAACAAAAATGTATTAGATATATAATAAGTGTAATAGAATTCATACGGTAATTGCGGCGGCGTGGGAGCATGGTATTAGGTACATATCAAATTCGTGACACGTGCACGTTTCATTCTCCAAATCCACCTTATAGTTGTGATTTCTCCCGTCGTTGACTTTGTATCTTCCTCTGCCGGTTAAGGTGACAGTATATGAGCGTGCAAGGTCAATCTGCGCGCTTAACTTCCTCTTCGCAACGTCCACCAACGGATGGCTATTCTCACTCAGCAGTTGACGCCTTTCGTCCCACCAGGACTCCATAATTGCTCGTATCGTGTCTATCATCGAGCAAATCGGCAATCGACGGGCCCACAAAAGTCTTTCGTTGAAAGACTCGACATAATTTGATGATAGAAAGCTGTAGCGACGCCGCGGACATTGCGACCGTGCCCAACGTTCGGGACCAACCTCTATCAGCTTGTTGTATGCTCCTTCACTCGCCACCAGGATTGATGCCATATACTTCCTAAAGTCCGACTCACGGTATGCAGTGGCTGCCTGACGGAACATGTAGGGTACTTCATTCTTGTAAGAAGTGAGCTTGTTATTAAGATGGACGTTGCAAAGGCAGTGAGGAACTCCAGGAAACACTGTTTCGACTGCATTTTTAATACTGACGTGCTGGTCAGACACGATCAGTAGGTCGCCGCTCGAACCGTACACTCGCTTAAGATTCTGTAGAAACCACGCCCATGAGTCATTGTTCTCAATTGGTCCAATGCCAATGGCGAGCCGTACAAGCTGTTCGTTGCAGTCTTTAGTAACTGCAGCAAAGAGAATGCCGGTATTCTTGTCCTTCAGGTGAGTTCCATCAACTACAATCACCTTCCTCAAATGCCACATAAATGCGGGGATGCACTGGCCCCATGCAACAAACGCGTACTCGAACCTCCCGTCGCTGTCGGCACGAACATTAGTTACCGTTCCGGGGTTTACCTACTTCAACATGTGCAAATATCAAGGGAGCATCTTGTACGAGTCTTCGTGACTCCCATAAATCAATTGAATCGCATTGTTTCTAGCACGTAGGGCTTTATAATACTCCACCTTCACACCAAATTTCAGACGCATCTCATTGATCATGTCTCGAGGTCGCAACATCGTTCCCTCCATACGCATTCTTTGCCCAAAATAGGCTCCGATAGTCTTCGCAGTAACAGTGATCGGTCCGGCATTATCAAAGTCGTACTGACATCTGTGCTCCGGCACAAAATCGTAAATTGTCCAATACATACCATTATGTCGTGCACGTACTCTGAATGGACAAAGATCGCCCAATAGACATTCAAACCACTGATACTGAGGACTTGCCCTCTTCACTTTATAAGACCGTCGACACTCTAAATGCCAGAGACCAACGGCTATTGTTAGGGCGTCCTTCTTCCAAAAGATGTTGCCGTTTCCGAGAATGCCCTCTTCAATCTTCTCTATATCCGTACAACCAATGACACCTGCTTGACCTGGCGGAATAATTGGCACTAGCCAATTTCTGACTTCGTCGACAACTTCATTATCTTCGTCTTGTAGGATATGTGCTTTGTTATGTGGCTGCTCTAGAAGTGTCATTAGCCGGTTTAAACCGCCTTCCCCACGAACCCATGATGCAAACTCATACATGGTTCCATAAAAGTTTTTAGCGACAACATGTTCGTCTTCCTCATCCTCTTCCTCTTCCTCTGCCGTATAATCCTCGTCATACGTATCATCATCTTCATTATTATTATCATCCGCACCTTGATCCTGCTGTTCTGCTTCTTCTTGCTCCTCTTGTTGCTCTTCTTCTTGCTCCGGTTGTTGTTCTTGCCTTCCAAACTCATATGCATCTCCGCTTTGACCATGTGCATCACCAAAAATATCTGGGAAACTAAATTGGTAATCAAATGAAGGGACGTAATGTCCTTGTTGTGATGTTCCGGCACAATCAGCCGTCAAAACGACGCAAACAGTTGGATCGGCCTCTAAGTTGATAAGTCGAACCAAGTCATCATCCGTCATCATTAATGACTTAATCAACTTTCCAGATCGAGCATGCTCCAACGAATAAAGCGCATAGGGGGTAAGCCGTGAGTTAATTTGTGTACGGGCTTCGATACTTGCTCTTAAGGATAACAATGTTAATTGGTCGGTCCGAAGTGGGGCAAGCTGTTCATCCCCACCTTTGTAATCTGAACCCAAGAAACAACCTCCATACTTTACAGTTACACGTGTCCAAGTAGACATCTGGAAAGATTTAAAAAAGAAAAAAGTATCTTAGTTCTCCGCAAAACCATAGATATTTTATAACTAATAATACGTACATATTTACTCCTCAAATCAAGTAAAATCAAGCAAAAAAATTCGTTCAAATCAAGCATAGATATTTACCCTCAAATAAAGCAAAAATCATACGTATATATACATAGATATTTACCTAAAATCAAGCAACAAATATAACAATTTATGGAATAGAGTTACCTTTAAAATTGTTTCACACTCTCGCTCCCTCGCTCTCGTTCTCTCTCGCGTTTAAAGGACCCTCGCTCCCTCCCTGTCGTTCTGAAATAAAATTCTCGCACCCTCTCGCTGTCTTGCTCTCCTTGTTATAGAGTTCAATTTTTTTGCATGTCAAAATAATCATGGAAGAGTATAACTGTGTTGCATGTGAAGAGGAAAAGAATCAGATTCCTCCTACTTGTATAGAGTTCAGTTTTTTCTGCATCTATTGTTGCATGTGACTAGGTAAAAAGGTAAGTGAATATCTTTCCAAATTATTCTGCATGCATGAAGACAAAAAAGACTGGACTTTGTTGTAGAGAAAGCTATATTTATTATCAAATTTTTATTTTAAATTTTTTAATTTTTAAAGAGTTTATTTCAAATACATTGATTTTTTAAGTATAATTTTGATTAATAAAAAAAAAAAAAAATTGGTCCGATCGATCGGCCTTGTCCGATCGATCGGACCATATATTTATTTTTTATTTTTTTAACATGCTCAGTAATAAAAAAAAAATGGTCCGATCGATCGGCCTTGTCCGATCGATCGGACCATATATTTATTTATTTATTTAAAAAACTAATTTAAAAAAAAATGGTCCGATCGATCGGCCTTGTCCGATTGATCGGACCATATATTTTTTTTAACATAAAAATAAATATTCGGACCATATATTAATTTTTTTTTAACATGGTCCTTAATTTTTAACATGTATAGATAAATAATTTCCGAAAATAAAAAATCACAAGCTCAACAGTATTTAAAGTAGGAAGAGACACTTGCTGCAAAAGTAGGAGGAAATAGCAGAAACCTATTAACGTAGGTAACTTTATAGGTTTTAGAGGACAAAATGTACATTTTTGTAATTATGGAATCTTATGTATATTTTTGCATTTTCACATGTTTGTTTTGTACATTTTTGCACATCCCCCTATAATTAATTAATTGTTTACAATTAATTTGTGTTAATAAATGTGGGATCCATATAATTATTTGATTATTTAAAGTTGACTTGATAAAGGTGTGAGACTCATTTACTTATGTAGAAATTTGACGAGTGAGATGGGACAATCCAAAATTGAATTCTTGACAAGTACAATAGGACCGGAGGAGTACATAGTCATTATTCTTCACATAAATAAATATTTATGTTAAGTATGTGGAGTCTGATAATGTCTATTGGAACGATTTATGGCCCTCTAGTTGGGGAGTCCGATGGTGTGAGTTCCCCTGCGGGTTTGACCGCGATTTGAGGATATTGTCATTATCTCACAATTTACTCTTCGCTATGATTAGGGTATTTTCGATATCATAAACTCTTCGCCGAGCATATAAGTATTATTCTTGTAATTATAAACTCATCAGAATTAAGAAGCGAAAGAAATGCAATTCTAATTCGTCTATATAATTGTAGGTTTGTAAAAGGTATAATAAATAAGAAGAAGAATGTTTTTCTCACTATTATCAAAGTGGTTGTGCCAATATATACAAACAAATCCGCCAATTAAGCTAATTACTCACGGAAGCCAATCCCATAGAAAGAGGAACTACCTAAAATACAATAAAAGGAAAAATATATACAAGGGAAGAAATTCCTTAATCAGTAGAATATCCTGTAGTCAACGGGATCTCATCTCGTTGCATGCTCAATATCCCCCCTCAAGTTGGAGCGTGGAGATTGGAGATGCCCAGCTTGCAAAGTAAAGAATCGAATGAACTCTTGCCAAGGGCTTTAGTAAGAATGTCCGCAAGTTGTTGAGAAGTGGAAATATATGTAGGCAATATAGTACCGCGTATTATCTCATCCCGCACAAAATGACAATCATTTTCAATGTGCTTTGTGCGTTCATGAAAGATCGGATTTTGTGCGATATAAAGAGCGGATTGACTATCACAATGAATGGTAATAGGCCGAGGATGCTCAACACCAAGAGTAAACAAAAGACTACGAAGCCATTTTAACTCACATGTAGTAGCAGCAAGTGACCGATATTCAGCTTCTGCCGATGAATGTGCGACAGTATTTTGCTTCTTAGTTCGCCAAGAGATAGGAGAATTGCCCAAAAACACAATATAGGCGGTAAGGGAACGTCGACAAAGAGGACAACTAGCCCAATCCGAGTCACAATAAGCCACAAGTTGTAGAGTGGAAGAAGAACTAAAAAACAAGCCTTGACCAGGATTAGATTTTAAATACTGCACAACTCGAATGGCTGCCTCCCAATGAGTTTCCTGCGGATTCTGCATAAACTGTGTCAGGATGTGAACACAATATGACAATTCAGGTCGTGTAATTGTCAGATAAATAAGCCGACCAACAAGGCGGCGATAGCAATCCGGTGAAGCCATTGGTGCGTCGTTAGAGAGGGAAAGGCGATGATTTTGTTCGATAGCCGAGAGAAAAAGGCGATGATTTTGTTCAATAATTGTGATGGAATTTCTTGTAACACATACAACCCATCACTTTCTTCACCCACTCCAATCAACATCCTCGAAGTGCGGTCCTGAACAACGCATATGCTATCAGTAAGAGTGACAATAAATTTTTGATTTCGCAATAAGAGTGACACAGAAATTAAGCTACAATCAATATCCGCAACAAAAAGTACTCCTTTGAGACATAAAGAACCTAACGTCACAAATCCTTCCTTTGTTGTCATGACATGTTGACCATTAGGCATTCTTACTGGACAAGGTGGAATATCCCATACTTGATTAAAGGACTCAACCATCCCCGTCATATGATGTGTAGCCCATGTGTCAAAAAACCAAGTAGTAGTATTCATACCAGAGAAATGAGAAGAGTTGGAGGTTGACTTGTGTGAGTTGATGAGAGTCTTTAATATCGACCAATCATCCGCAGTGAGACTCTCCAAACCAACTTTGTCCATTTCACCAAGATCAGTAGAAGATGTATTGGTTCCTTCGGAAGCTTGCGCTGCATTTGCTCTAACCATGCCTCCACGACCTCGTCTATGGGAACTACAGGCTCGGCCTCGAGTAGATGTTCCACGATCTGGATAACCATGTAGACGATAACAAACGTCTACGGTGTGTCCGGTACGATGACAATAAGAGCATGTAACACTTTCTTCTGGCCTTGGGTTAGTACGTGCGGTGAAACTCGTGGTAGTGGTCTTTTCCGGAGCAGCGGTGTGAGATATCTAACGGACTTGTTCTTGTTCGCTGATAGTGGAATACTTGCGGTTCATGTTGGGAAGAGGATGTACTGTGATTATGTTAGATCGAATTGCCCCGTAGGATGCTTCATCGAGACCCATGAGGAATTGATGAACTTTTTCTTCTTCGCTGCGTTTCTCCAAGCGTGCATTGAGATTGCATTTACATTATTTACAAGTACACATTGGCATTCGATCACAATCCATTCAAATCATCTCAAATCTTCTTAATTTTTCCATAATACTCCATAATAGAGGAACCGTTTTGCTTACAGTTTATTACCTCCGTCTTTAGTTGACATATCCGCGATCCATTCTTCACAGAAAACCATTGCTCAATATCGTCCCATAACTCCTTCTCAGTTTCTCGATACGAGATTGTAGATCTCAAACCCGGTTCAATGGTGTTAAAGATCTACGAAATAATCATGGAGTTCACGGTCCACCAATCATCGATTTGTTCGGAATCGTCAGCTGGTTGTGTAATGGATCCATCTATGAATCCTTTCTTCTTCTTTGCAGTACGTGATACACGGATTGCCTTAGCCCACTCCTCAAAATTGGTTCCTTTTAATTGAGTGTGGGTTATTAGAGTTCCGGGACTATCACTTGATGAAAGAACGTACGTCGCGATGGTCTTTTTTCATCGTCTGCATCGTTTTTGCCGTATTTGCTCATGTTGGCTTTAATGGCTCTGATAACATGTAAAAGATATAACAAATAAGAAGAAGAATTTTTCTCGCTATTATAAAAGTGGTTGCGCCAATATATATAACTCTAACAAACAGATCCACCAATCAAGCTAAACTCACATAAACCAATCCCATAGAAAGAGGAACTACCTAAAATACAATACAAGGAACCCTTAATCAGCAGAATATCCCGTAGTCAACGGATCTCATCTCGTTGCATGCTCAATTAGGTTTATTTAAAATAAGTACATATGTGTATGTAACGTATATTAATTAAGTGAATTATGATATATAAAACATTATAGAAAAATGGAACTACACATACACAACATTATGCATATAATAAATATGTATATATAAACGTCCAATCTATTATATATTTTTATTCTATCATTAGACACTACTAAAATTATGGTTTTTACCGAGGGAATTGCCGACGGAATAAAAACACGGGTCGGCTTACCGACGGAATGACAAATGTTCAAATTATCGACGGAATATATTCCGTCGGTAAGTCATCAACGGAATTTTCCGTCTGTAAAGCCTGAATTTCCATATTAGTTTTTATATTCTTTTATTGCCGACGGAAAATTCCGTCGGCAATGTTAAATTTCTTTTTTTACTTTTTTTAATTTTAAACTGAAATTTACCTACGGAAAAATCCGTCGGTAATAAGTAATGTTTTGCCTACGGAAAATTCCGTCGGTAAGTCCGTTGGCGTAACCTAAATTGATTATACGGGCAGAAGCCCGTTGAACCACCACAGAACGCAGAATCACAAATTGAGAACGCCGCCGCTGTCGACACCCGCCGCCGTCAACACCCGCCACGCCTTCGCCGTCGACGTCGTCGCCGTCAATGCCTAACCGCTTCTCATCTCGTAAGTTTATTTGTCTCCATTTAAATTGGCGAAGTTATGCAGAAATTTAAGATCTTTGTCTTTTGTATATTGCCCATTCTTTATTTATGTGTGGTTAAGCAGAAAAAAATCAGTACTTTGACAAATTGATGTCTTTGTTTCATATTTTGTGTTATAAGCTCTTATGAAACCGTTTTCTGATTAGTATTGGCATGGAACAGGTATAAGCTGGGATTTTATCCGAATGGCCCCGATTGTTTCGTATTTAATAGGTTTATCTGAATCTTGAAGAAACATGTGACCTTTTTGTCCTCATTTTAAGTATATGTAGCATGAGAGCTGCACTTTTTATGGAAACTAGGGTAGTCATTACACTCCTGTGGTTCATTTAGAACTAGTTAGTCATAAGCTCTGGTTGCTCCGCAACAAATATTTCTTCTTTTAGGCACATAGCTTTATTTTATTTTTGTATTTTGGATCATGTAAATGCTTTTGAGATATAATCCATTCTAGCTCTCATCCCTCAAGCTCGAAGCTTGTAGATAGACACTTTACTTCCCTATACTATTACAGTATGAAGTACTATGTGAAGTAATTGAAACACATCTTTAGGTAAATCTATATGTTTCTTTAATCTCCGTTTTATTGTTTTACCTAACAAGAAACATATAAATACATGTATGTAATGAGGAAAAAGAAACCTTTAACATGAGGGTGTTTTCCTTCTTTCTTTCATATGGTAAAAGATTCTAAGTTAATTTCGTTGAGATCTTGCCTTTCTTACTACTTATGATTTCAAAAACATTTCTCCCTCTTAAGGATTTGTGCTATATATTCTATCTACACAAACATGTAAGGGGGTGTTTGCAATAGCTTAAACTTTTTTTTAAGTTCTTAAATTAAGGAGAAGTTGATAAAAGTGGCTTATTAGAGAATTTGAGGGGTGTTTGCAAAAACTGCTTAAAAGTATAAAAAGTTGAAAAAAGAGTGTTTGCAAAATTTATACTGTAGTAACTTATTTTGATATTTAGAACTAAAATATCAAATCACAACTTATTAAAAATTATATTTATGCCATTAAGGAGGAGAAGTTGGTTTAACCCAACTTCACCAACTTCTCCTTTTTCTACTTATTTGTAGAGAATTTATGTTAATTTAAGCTAACCAAACCCTCTAAAATCAACTTATCCTTAAATTAAGTTATAAGTTAGATAATTTAAGTGGTTGCAAACACCCACTAAGTCCATGTGTATAAACGCAGACAATTAAAAGAAGAGATGGGGAAATGGAGTAGTACCTCCTTAGATGGAGTCTTTTTCTTCTCAATTAGAATTATTGAGAAGAAAAAGAATGAAGAAGATGGCAAATAATTCTTGTTGTAATGAAAGAAAGTTGACAATATATGAGAGAGAAACAGAGGGATGAGGTTTGTGCAGTGTATGAGGTTTGGACAATGTATTTTTCAGTTGGTATATACTTGTTTGTCATATTTATTTTTAAATGCTTCTCATACTTTATCTACTTGATTATTCAATTACAAAATATTTTGAACTGTACTTGATTATGATCTTTTTTTGCCAAAAGCAATTAATGATTATTCGTTGTTTTCAGGTACATGGCGCCTCGCAGAGGTCGTGGCGGCAGGGCTATATCAGCTCCTACTGGGCGTGGAGCTCCCCCATCGTTGTCTGGCCATGGGGGCAGTCCCCCATCGTCGTCTGGCCATGCTCATGGTTCTACTGACTCTTACTCGGCGCATAGCCGTCGTTGTTTCGAGATTTCGACTGAGGGGTATGTAGTAATTGGTTTTATCTTTTTAAATATATCAACTATAACTTGGATAAACCATTTTTCAATAATAGGCGATTGCTTGAGCCATCTGGATTGACGTTGACAATCGTTGAGTGTTTTAAGAAGATTCATAACCCGACTGGGTTCACTTGGAAGCTGACTCCTCCTGAAATTAAGGAGCAATATTTTGAGGAATTTAAGATTAGTTTTTCTTTCAAGTTCTCAATCTTATAATTTAGTATTCACTTGTATCTAACATGTATCTCGATGTAAATTACAGAAGCACTTCTGCTGGCCTGCTGACTGGGACCTGGCAGTCTACCACATGTGGCAGAAGAAGGCGTCGAAGAGATTCAGTGATTGACACTTCGAAATGAAGAAGGGACGCCCTAAAAAACCGGACCACATCAACACAGAGAGGTGGGAAGCCCTCAACGAGTACTGGATGCGGCCAGAGGTAGTCGCTAAGTCGGAGACTGCTTCCTAGTGCCGCAGGTCAGAGCCAGAGCCGGGTGCCGGGATGAGCAAGCACAAAGGAGGGTCCCGGTCAGCCCTACAATACTCCCAGTCTACGGTAAGTCTCATTTTATAAGTTTTTAGCTTCTTGTGTCTTTGTTTTGACACAATTTTTTTTATGCATGTGATGAATAGGCTTCCCAGAGGGGATGCTCATTAGAGTCCACCGCGTTTGACACTTTCCAGAGTCTCCATTACAAAGGTGGAGACTTCTCGAACATGAAGGCGGCGAGACTTCATGTAAGCACTCAATTACAATATATAGGATATTATTCTAGAGTTGTGAGTTCGACTATTTTCTATTTTTATATTGTAATAGGCGGAGGTTGAGCGGGTTGCTGCTGAAGAAGGCCCCAACGCGGATAAAAATGCGATTTATCTGCGGTTGGAAGGGGTTCGGGACAAGAAGCAACGGTTGTACGGTTTCGGCAAGGAAGGGAGCAGCTACATCAACGCCGCCAGCCGCTCTTCTACTTCTTCACTTGGGCCATCCCAGAGCAATGTCGAGATCATGCGCCGACTGGAGGAGGAGTCGACAGCTAGGAGGACCCTCCAGGAGCAGGTGGCGTTCATGAATGCGAAGATGGACCAGCTTATGGCGATGATGGGTTCCTCTAGCCGACGAGACCCTCCGGATGACAGCAACCAATCCTCTCCTCCCACCACTTTATGATTTAATTATATATGTTTATGTATATATATACTGAATATTTGAATTTTAAGATTTATATATTTATATTTCAGTTTCGGTTTGGGTTTGGATTTGAATTTTATATATATACACCTTTGAGATAGGTAGATAGCTCTCACAACAAGAATTTCATTGTTTACCGATGAAAATCGTTATTATCCGTCGGTAATTCTTTTACCGACGGAATATATCCGTCGGTAAAGTATATCGGCGGATTACCGACGGAATATACCGCCGGGAGAATGTCGCCGGTCATTTTGTCGGGGCGAAACCAGCGACGGTTTACCGACGAAATTTTCCCGTAGGTAAGTTTACCGACGGATTTTCCGTCGATAATTGTCTTGCAGTACCGACATGTGTCCGTCGGTAAATCATTTTTTTTAATTTTTTTTTTGTACCCAGTTCTCGACAACCTGCATTTTGTTGTGACAGCTACTACCTACTCAAAGCCACACATATATATATATATATAGTACTATTAATTAATAAATATTTATCAAGTATATAAGGAAATATTTTCCAACAAAATCTATAATTTGGAATACTTTATTGTATAGGTATTCCCAACTTGAATAATACCCATTACCCAATAATTAAAAGCAATTAAAACTAGGGCTGGACCTTTTGTTAATCAAGATTTATCATGCGTATTAGCAAGGGCAAAGTACATACGTCTGCACGATATTATACTATGAATTCATTTAATTGCTCTTAATTATTATATTCCCACCAATTATACGAAGACATCTCGCTAGTGGAGGATATAGGAGGCGTGTGGAGGCCGTTTTCTCCCCTAACTATCCGGAATCCCGATTTTAATGTAAGTTTCAAACTTTTTTATTTTAATTCTGAAATTGTAAATCTCCACTCCCGTACTCTTGAATCTATGAGTCAAACTGAAACCCCTCATCTTTGTCTAACCACTTCATTCACATTGTTAAGTTTCTTTCCAATTACGTATGAATCAAGAAAAGTATAATCAATCATTTTTTGTCCAATAATCATAATTATAATGTAGTATTTCATTATAATCACAACAAAAGGTTTGTTTTTCCTAATGATTGCTAAGAGTTATGCAAGAATTACAACATTAGACTAAAAAAAATAAGGATCTAAGGCATAAGTACTATGTCTATGTACCCTTGTAAGAAAAGAACCACTTTGAACCAAAAGAATCTCAATTCTTCTCACTTGCACTTCTACTAATAGGCCATAACTTGCTAAACAACCTCTTAGGCGTGCTAGGCATCATTCTTAGAGACTTCATCTTCAAAGATTTGACAACCCCATTAGGATAATTCTTGACCAAGTGATCATCATCTTCATCAAGCTTCATTTGCAGTGTTGTAACATTAGCCATTGGTGTACCCTTGATGTCTTTAGGAACCGCATTACCAGCCCGTGCTTTCTCGAAGAAGAGAACTTGCACAACCACCCTTAATGGGAGCAATTCATTTTGTGCAGCATGCATGCATGCTTCCATTGATAGCTTCTTGCAGTCTAGTATTTTGCATAGCCTTTTCTTCTCTCTCTTGTTGAGTTCTTGATGGCCCTGCATGGTTAAAATTAAATCCTCATCTTTTCATGCACAAAATTACTTCATCCGTCCCAATAATACCATCTTGTATTCCCGATTGGGCCGTCCTAATAATGTTGTCTTTGTTCCCGAAAAGGAAATAAGAGTAACACTTAGAATCCCCAACGGTCAGATGGGCCAAGATCAATTTATACACATTTAAAAGTCAACCTTCTTACTCTCTGTACGTAAAAGAAATAAGAAGGTACTTGGGACGGAGGGGTACAAGATTTGTGAAGATCAAGAAAGTTAGGTTTTTTTACCTTTAGGTAGATGTCAATGGCTTTGTAGAGATCATCATGATTAGCCCTTGCAAATTGTGGGATAGCTTCTGCAATGGCTAGGAATTTATCCATAGGGAGATTTTTGTCTTTTGCTATCTCTTGCAAATATCCATCCACAAGCTTTGCCACTTTGAGTTTGGAGGAATGTGAAGATGAAGAGGATCTCCTCCTCTGTTGAAGCTCCAACTCAACCTCTTCTGCTGACCTGGACCTTCTCCTCATCTCTGCCCGATTCTCGCCACTTGGAGGGCTCGTAGGGCCCTTCGAAACGAACTCTTCTAGTATATTCATCATGGTATCCACATCATACGCGGTGTCTGATTGGACCAACGAAGTTTGAGGCAATAAAAGGTCGGCAACTGAGGCTTCCTCCAATTGAAGGCCAATTCTTCTTGCTAGCTCTTCTTTAGTAGATAGTGAGGCTTTTAGTATGTTGGATGCTTTGAGAAGTTTAAGTAGAAAACTGCAAGAAACTGCATTTCTCTCACTTGGTAGTAAGCTAACAATTGATTCCAACACCATCCTATCTTTTGAATCATCTCTCTCATCACAATCATCAACTCTTTCAACTTCTCTTTGATTGGATTTAGGCAAATTTGGAAGCCAATTTGAGATATAAACTCTCAAAGCATCACCAATGAGATTAGAAGCAACCTTCTTACAAGACTTGATTGCCACTATTACCCTCCAATAAAGGCCTATTTCAAGATCAACCAAATCTTCACCCCACCACCCTTTAGCCCTAAAATTACACCTCTCTAATCCATTGCTTGATCCGGACAAGCCCGTCTTGTCCGGATGAGCTAAAATCTTCGAAACAACGGCCTCAATGCATCTCGGGGTTAAACCAAGCTCCTCAGAGAGAAGAGGGAAGGCTTTAGTGGTTTGCAAAGTTACAATTGAGTCCCTCCAACCATGAAGAATGCACGAATTGAGAAAGACTTCAACTTTGTAAATCAAATTACCCTTATCAACTTCCTCTGTCATTTGGAGATACTCTGCCGCAGATCTGATGGGGACAATGTTGAAGGCACTTAGAGTGATGGTGATTCCATAGCAGAACTTTGCACATAGCTCGAAAGCCTCCACGCCTCCCGGGAAATCGGGGAGTTTGATGAGTTGTGTTTGTGAGGAGTCGTGGCTTTCTAAGCAAAGTCTCTGCAGAGTCAAGCATTTGGAAAGCAGAGGAAACTGTGGTGGGGAAGTGGGGAAACACCTAAAAGTGATCAAATTCTATGCATACACCGTTGATGTATCGATGAATTTTTAAGACTTGGAGATGGATTGTGAGTTTTTGTGTTGATTTTGATGCAATTACAGAAGTTTAATTCACTTAGAATGAGTATGAGTTTTACCTTATGAAGTAAATATCTGCTCCCTTTTACTAGGACTATTAGATCACTTGAAACTTCACATGAAACAGACCTAAAATCAAGAAAACACATGATTGAATCTGTAACCTTAACTGCTTCAAACTGTAACAAGATTGGATTTTGCTCATGAATTCTTGAAGCTAAGGTAAAAGGGATGAACAATCAGTCATTTTCTTGAATAAATTCCAGATAAAATTAAGAGAAAATAAAAATATACCTTGCAGCCTCCGTAGTGTAGAATGTATCAGGCCTAGATCCCAGCTTCATAAACTTCATTTCTGAACTTTCTTTCCCACTACTAAACAGTCCAACTCAAGACAACATTTCTGATTCAGACAACAAATGACAGAAGGAAACTTATTCTTCACTTTGTTGGAACAATAACAGACAATTCCTCTGACCAGAAAAGGAAAAGAGGGACTCACTCCTACTTTACCTTGAGGAAACTTGAAGCTAAAGCAGAAAAAATGAAAAAATAAAAAAAATTGAAAAAAAGAAACTCTTCTTGATGGTAATAACTAGCTAGCAGCTACCATATTGATGAAATTTACTTGTACATAATGAATGAATAGTGGAAAGAAAAACAAAAAAGAAGAAGTCCAGATAAATAATCAACCACTCCATAAATCCACGTCATTTCACTTTCCCAAATTGATATGGACATGGAAAAGTGAAAACGCAAAAAAAAAAACTATAATTTCATAAAAACAATCCTTTAAAAAGATTAAAAATTTTGTTTTTTAAGGAATGATAAACTACAATTTGATCACTAGAATTGCACTGAACCCAAACACACACACACACAGCCTCAAAGTTTTTTAAGGTTGTTCTTAGTTCACACACCCTTTTTATGGTGGCTGCTTTTTTTTCCCAATTTATATACACATACACACATAAGGCTGAGCTACCAAGAGAGAGAGGGAGGAGAGAGAGTGGGAGAGTCTTAATCCTTGCTAGCCAGAGGGATTACAATTAGACATAAGGGTCCCAAAGAGTCCCCTTATTCTTTAAAGATTGGGCCATCCTCTTCTTTTTGTCACATCTTATCATCAACACAAAATTACACCTCCTACTTTTACTAACTTGTGGCCAAACTCCATTTGGGATAGAGATGGGAAATTTATTTGGCATTACATTTGTGGTCACCACCTCTAATATTGTTTGTTGGTGGTGCGTGTCTTTATTAATTTGTGTTGTTCTAATTATTATTTTGAAGTTGTTGGTTACTGATGTCGATGATTAGCAATTTTAATAGGGACGGATTTAGAAATATGAGAGGAGGCGAACATACACAATTACTAGAGCAAACATAATCTAGTGTTATTGAGTGGTTTTATACATTCCGGCCATAGGGCCAGATCTAGAAATGTGAGAGGGAACAAACAGTGGAATTTTGAAAAAAAGAGGGGTATAATTTTGGAGGATAAAATAAATAAAAAATTCAAAACTTATATATGAAAAATGAGTTTTCCAACAATTTGTCGACCAACGTTACTAATAATTTGTTTTGAATCAATTTGAAAATAATATACTACAATCTCTCTCTCTAGAATTTTTCCGAAGCAAATTTGATTTGTTGTTGTTACTTCACTTTTGACTTAGATTTGTGCATGCATGCACAAGTTGAAATAGATGTGCAGCTGCTACTGTCACAGCGCTGTGCCTATCTTTTCGTTTTCTCCTTGAAGGTTTCGAGTTGTAAACATCCATGATTGGTCTGTGACAGACTGACAGGTTGTGGGTGGGTTACCGAGTCAACTCAGAATTTAAATCATGCAACCGTCGCTCTCCCCTTTCTGCTAAATGGGCCACCCGCTAGTCCCATTATGGGCGCAGGATCTGCTCTATTGGGCCTTTTTGGGCCTCCATTTCTCATGATTGAATCAATTAGATAAAGTCTAAAATTAATAATTAGATAAACAAATAATCAATCATTTAAAAGCTAGCGTCATAATTAAAGTGATCATAAAAGGCACAGACTAATTTTGAGACTTTAATTTATTTAATTAGGAAACGTGGAAGTTTTAAGACTTGGAAATAAGTTGTTTGAATAAATATAATATGTAAGAGTAATTGCCCACCAGCCATTTTGTCTGGGATAAGACAGGCACTGTTGAGGCCAAAAATTAGAGAGGATAATTGATAAAAATCTCATTTTGGATGAATACATTTGAATTTATTTTCAAGAAAGAAATTAAAAACTGAATTTTGAGTTACACAGTGACAGATTAGTAACTAACACTACTAGTATTCTTTTAGGGGTCTTAGTTTCGTAATTTAGAATCAACCTAAAAAATATGTTCAACTGATGTAAAGGTGTCATACTCCCTAAATTCTGTAAAAAATTGTAAATTCCAAATTTCTCTCTCTCTCTCTGGAATCATGTATTATGGGTAATGAATAGGGCATGAATTTGCATTTGGTCTTATTATTTAGAGACCAAACCCAATTGTCCATGCGTTAATGGCCTATTCACAAAATGATGTCTCCCCCTTCACACACGTGAAACTCTTATGCATATATCCAAATTCTCACGTGAATTGAAAGAGTACCATTAATAAGTCAATTTTATAGAATTTGACCCAAAATATATTAAGCTTTAAGGGCCCATAAATATGTATTTTGTGCCAAAAAATAATAAATTGGTAGGATTTTACTTAATCGTTTTGTTAGCTTGGTGATTCAAATCTTATTTGATTATTATCCCATATTATAGAATTGATGATAATTTTTCACTTATAAATAGATAGATTTTCTAATTGTTTAGATATGATTATACGCATCATAGCCCACACGTTATGATATTGGTTAGTTTGACTAATTAATCATATTTTTGTGGGTGCATGCTTTTTGGCCCGGGACTCATTTTGTATGACTATATTTTAGAGACTCGTTTTGTATTCTGGTCATTATTAGTGATTCTTCTTCCCACATTAAATTTCTTATGCTTATTTATTTTCAATTATTGTTATTCTTTGTTATTTTCTTTATTGGGTACAAGGATCTTTAACAAGTTAGTTACAAGATTTTGTATAAGGTGGGAAGAAAAACAAGAAGCTTAGATTTGTAGTGACATAGCATTTATCCTAATGGAGAAACGTCAGTTTTTTTCTCTTGATTGAACATAAACTCAATAGGTTTGTTTGATGTTACATATAGGATTAGTAGTACTTCTATCTCAAAAATCTGACACATGTACAATTATATTGTTAATTTTATAATAATACATCTATTTGAAATTTGTGAACCCTAAAAATGAAAATTAATTTTATATCAAAAGAAAGCACAAATATTACCATTCCAAAATTGGGATACACGGAATCTTCATTATTTGATTCTTTTTGTAATTTAATTTCTAATATATAAATAAGGATAGAGAAATATATTCGATTGGACAAAGCGCACGTGAGTATTATTCCTAGGTGGAGATTCTGGATAACCTTTGACACGTCAGTTGATTTTGGATAAACCCTTCTTGTCTGTGGTAGGTCAGCAGTCCTCCAAATTATACTCCTTTTCCATTTGCTAATTTTCAAGAAAATAAAAAGTAAATAAAAGCTTTTCCAAATTTGTATTGTTATTAAAAGAAAAATTAACCATTTGAAGTTGAATGAATCTCGAAATAATCATCTTTGGTGTAGGCACCCTCCTTCAAAATATTCGAAAGTCATTTTTTTCGTGTGTAATTTCTAATCACTTGGTCCCAAATTTTTTCTCCACTATATCATTTTTTATCGTCCCAAAATTGTTATCCACTTTTTATTTTTAGCAGATTATTACACACAATTTTACGTAGTTTTACACGCAACTAACAATTTTTTAAAAACTTTCCTTAAAAATCAAGTAAAAAAAAATAAGAATTTTGGGAAGAAATGAGTATTCTCCATTTCACCTCCCTTACCATCCATTTCCAAATTCCAAATAGTATTATTGAGACAGAGGATTTGGTGCTCGAAAAAATAGGTAACAAACGTAGAATCTTAAAATATCTTTTAATTAGTAGAAATTAATTAACAAATTACAATTAAACAGATAATTAGTTATGGTGAGGAGGTTGGTGTATTTTTCCTTAAAATACTCCCTCCCTATTGCAGGATTTATTTATTTTTTATTATTAAAATGAATGAATGATTGTTTGTAAATAAATAAGTGATTATGTATAAAGATATACGTCTCATAAAGAAAAAGTAGTAAATTATATACTAATTGTTTTTAATTTTTGGAAACAAGATAAGTTAGAGTGCGACGGCAAAGGAAAACAAGTGAGGGAGGGAGTTACATATTCATGTCTTTTCAATTTCTAAAGATTGTCAGCAGTTTCGAACGCATTAAAAAGTGATATTTTTCCGGCGAGATCCGATCTTACCGGATTTGAAAGACGAGAAAATGATCGGTTAGATTTTTTAAGAAAATGACGAACACGTTTGTGTTGTCGTCTTATTTCCCATCCACAACATTCTTCCACAAGCGCAAAAAATCCATTCGCGCATGTATATAAATCCGTGGATGAATATTCTTCTCCAATAATCTTCAATCATGGTTGGATAGATCGAATTTTTATCGCATTTCTTCGTTTCGGTTTATTATATATAGCGATTCTCCTTCTGTTTGATTGTTGATGTATATATAGTTTGTTGCGCGTTATATTTATATGAAATTGATATGATTCTGATCAATTGGGGAGATTAGGGTTTGTAGATTTGTTCGAGGGTTTTGCTTTTTTATAGGATTGATGTTTATATATGAAATTGATGTGAAATTGATGCGGTTCTGATCAATTGTGGAAATTAGGGTTTGTAGATTTGTTTTAGGGTTTTTTCTTTCTATAGGACTGAATCGAATTAGGGTTCTTAACTATAAAATTGGGGAAGAAAAGGGGGAGAAAATGAGTTTAGGCGCTGCTGAGGAAGAATCAACAGGAGATGAAATCCACATCCCTGCAGATATAGATTGGGAAATGTTGGATAAATCCAAGTTCTTCTTCCTCGGAGCAGGCCTATTCTCCGCTGTATCGGCTGCTCTGTATCCGATGGTGGTGCTAAAAACGCGCCAGCAGGTATCCCAATTGCGCGTCTCTAGTATTGGAACCGGATTTTGGATCATGAGATGTGAGGGTTTCCGCGGGTTGTATAGAGGATTTGGTACTTCCTTGACGGGAACCATCCCTGCTCGAGCTTTATACATGGCTGCTCTTGAGATTACTAAGAGCAATGTGGGGAATACTGCCACTAAGCTTGGATTGAGTGAGGCTGGTGCAGGTGCAGTAGCCAATGCTGCTGCAGGGTTGAGTGCTTCAATGGCGGCTCAGGTCGTGTGGACGCCCATTGATGTGATTAGCCAACGGTTAATGGCACAAGGCGGTTGTGGAGGTGTAGGAGGAGGAGGGGGGTTTAGATATGTGAATGGTGTTGATGCGTTCGCAAAAATCTTGAAGGCAGATGGGATAAAGGGTTTGTATAGAGGGTTCGGGATTTCGATCTTGACTTACGCACCGACGAATGCAGTATGGTGGGGCTCCTATTCATTAGCACAGAGGTTGGTTTGGAGTGGGGTGGGGTGTTCAGTGAGCAAGAATGGTGAGAAAAATGGTGATGTTTTGAGGCCGGATGGGAAGAGTGTGATGGCGGTGCAAGGAGTGAGCGCGGCCATGGCCGGAGGGATGTCGGCCCTAATCACAATGCCGTTGGATACGATTAAGACGCGGCTGCAGGTGTTGGATGGGGAGGAGAATGGGAGGAAAGGGCCAAGCTTGGGGCAGACAGTGAGGAGTCTTGTTAGGGAAGGTGGTTGGACTGCTTGCTATAGAGGGTTGGGTCCGAGGTGTGCTTCGATGTCCGTCTCTGCAACGACAATGATCACGACGTACGAGTTCTTGAAACGGCTATCGGCAAAGGAACAAGTTCTAACATGATGAGAGAATGGCATATGGAGAGAGGGAGAGGCAGAGGAGAATAAGGGTTGGCTGTTTAGTTTGGTTTTTTGGTTCTAACTTTGTGTTTGTGTTGATGTTGTGTTCACTTTTTCTTGTTTGTAAATATATTTTTCTTGTGTTTAGGGTTCACACGAATGAGGCGATTCATGTAACACGTTTCGTTTGTATGGTATTATGAAATGTAAAGTTTGGTGAAATTTGAAACTTATACTTCAAAAATCTCGATTTGACACTCAACTATGAAATTATATAAACTTACCATACCATGTGAACTATCTAATTTGTTGCAAGTGTAATATCGTTAAAACACACCCCACATCTAATCTTCTTCATCAATTAATCGCAAATCCATGATCAATCGAAAGAATAGAAAAGACAGGTTTCTACTCACTACCAAATGTTATGCAACAAGAATAATATACACCAAAAGAAAATCATACAATATCCAACCTAAGGAGAAGAAAAGCAAGAGCTTTTTCACAACATCATGAAAGATTCAAATCCTATTAGAACTGTTCCAAGTAAGCCTACTACAACAATTATAACAAAATATACCCAAGAAATTAAAACCAAATCCTCCAACCATCACTCACAGATTAGGCCTTTGTGTGGATGGATCTCATCAACTGCATCTAGCTAGGGGCGAGCTCTCTTGTTGCTGCAGGCAGGGCACTTGTACTGCTTGATATGCTCGGCTCTAGCAGGCGTTATCTTCACGCATTTCCCATGAAACCACTTCTCACATATGTCGCAGCAGATCCAGAATTCGTCGGATGCATAGTTCTCCCCACACGCCCCACATAGAGTATCCCCATGCTCGTCCTCATCTTCCTCGTCTAGTAAAGCCTCTTCTTCATCTTTCGGTTGTGGCTTTGGAGCTGGTGTTGGAGTCTCGGGTCGCTGTCATCACAAGCAAAATGATACAAACATCAAGAAGTTGATAGATAATGTCTGAATTGACTTTTAAGGTGGTAAGGATGGATGAAGAACATGTAAACAAATAAACAATCCTCCCTTAGATGTATCCTACCGATTTGGGGTTAGATTTCAATTTCGTGCTGCTGTGATTTGAGACTGAGGATTTCTCTTTAGGCGTTTTTTCAGCAGCGCCGGTTACAACTTCAAACACAGTAGGTAGATCGTTGATCATGTTGAAGAGGCGCTTCCTGCACCAAGAAACAAACTTCCGAACATAAACATAAACTCGGAAAACGACTATAATATTGAGAAATAGCAAGAAAGATAGAAGGGAGACCTATCGGCTCTATCAAATCCAAACCGAGCACCAAAGTAGAAGGAAACAGCGAGTAACCATGCATCACTGTGGACAGCAACTAGGGACAGCCAGTCCTTTTCCTGCATACCGTCCCTAGCAAAGTTGATGCCTAGAGCAGGCTCGGGGAGTTCCGGAGGTACTTCTTCAGCAGGTAGATTGACCTCCCATTGCTCACTAGGGAATCCATACAAGCACAAGTTCTCCTTTTCTGGAAGTATGTAATTTTACATAAATAACATTAACTGCAGTAAACACACTCGAGGACACGTAACATGACATAGTTAGACACTCTAAAATCTAACACAGAACAAATATCACTTCCACATGCAAAAAGAGTACCACTTCCAATATCAATAAACCACAAATGGAAGTCAATAAGCACTAATCTTCCATAACGCGACCATATATTCGAAGGTTCTAGTAATTGTGAGACGGTGTAAACCTCAATGACACGTATCAACAAACTTTAACAGATATGAATAGAAGTAGTGCAATCCTTCATGGACATTGTATGACAATAAATACCGCAGATAATCTTTCTTAGATAACAGATTTTTATAATAATCAGAATTGAAATGTATAACTAATCAAACCAAACAGAAAACAGCAGATGAATTTTAAACCGAGTACTTATACATCTCCACATCCTTCAGTAAGAAATACAAAATTTATAGCTCAACAAGAAACTAATTCTCATCCGCAATGTTTAGGGTTTAGAACGAAAAAAGGGCCCGCAATTACCTAACTAATTTACTCTCATTTTCAACTTAAAATCACATCTGCGGATAACTTAGAACAAATCAAAAACATGAAATTTACTTCATAAAACGCTTTCCCCGCACGGAATTACGAAATTTGAAGTCGTTTTCCGAAAGGCGGTCAACACGAAAACATGAAATCAGCAATCCACAAAGCTAAACAGCAATAAATGATTTTTTTTTTTTTTTTAAACATACCAGGAGCGCACTGCTGGTAAAACTCTTCAACATCTGCAAGCGAAAAAAAGGAAAAAATCCACCGTCAAAGGAAATCGACAGAAGAAAAAAAATGCAGACCCCTAAAATTCTAGAAGACAAAACAAACGAGAAGGAAGAAACCTGTAGTGAGAGCTTTAATAATTCCAGCTCTTCTGCCTTTAAAATCCCTAACAACTTCTTCCACAGTTTGAGGGTTGTAGCCTGCCTCCATCTCTATTTCTCCGAGCTCAAATTTACAACAGAATTGAATTGCGAAATTCACCACAATAAAGTGTGTTCTAGTTAATTTGGTAGGGGATAATAAATATTAAAAGTAATTTGAGCGAGATGAGGAAAGAGAGAGGGGGTAATTTGAGAGGAGAGAGAGAAATGAGATAGAACGATGGAGCGGATTTGAATCTAATGAAGACGGACGGGTTTAACTATATTTGAGAGTTCAATCATGAGTCCGACAACCCCTATAACTAAACTAACTTCTCTACTATCTTTTATTTTCTTTTAAATATTCCTTTTGTAGATAATAATACATATTCCATCTGACCAATTAAAAGTATTCTATTTTTTTTACACGAAAATCAAAAAAATAATATTAAATTCTATTATATTATTTGACTTTTAACTAATTAATTTATATTTATGCATTCTTTGTTTTTTAGTAAGATAGACATTTTTAATGGAACAATTAAATTAAGAAATGAGAACGCTTTAAATAGGACGGATGAAATAATTTTAAAAAAAAAAATATTCCTTTTATTTTATATTTTTCATCCCACTTAAAATGACACGTTCTCACTATAAATGACACATTTAACTACTAAAAAGTCAAATAATCTACATAATATAACACAACTTAAAAAAAAACGCTTCGTTTCTAATGGGACGGAGAGAGTAATGAACACTCAAAATCACGAAAATAATTCAATTTTTATCTTATAATATGACTTTTCTGGATTTGATTCAATAATGTGATTGCATCTATGTCTATTTAGGTCATGTATGTGAACAATTGTCATTTTTTATGAACTCACATGTCGATTTTTACATCACTACTTGCATGTCCCTTTTTTGATAGCTTGAACATTATACATCTAACATGTTACCCGTAATACAAATAAACTATTAATAAAATATACGAAAAAAAAGGAGTGCTTTAACGCCGAAATACCAAAAACTATAGGACCTAAAATAGACATAACAATATTATCTGATCAAAATCGAATTTTTCTCTAAACTAATCATTAAAGAGCCTTTAAACTATGATCTGGTCAACAGCCTTGTAAGAACAACAACCAGCATCAAAAGATAAAATGGACAAGAAGAATAGCCTTTTAACACATCAAGCCATATATATATATATATATGCAATTAAAGAAAAGCATATACCAAGAAGAAGTTGAAACCTAATCAAAGATAAACAAGATCAATTCACTATCAAAGAGATAAAGAAAACTCCCAATCAGATTCACAGGTTAGACCAAGCAGTGGATGGATCTAACAGAGCTAAAGAGATTTGTGTTGTCGACTACGTACGCGCTCTCTTGTTGCTGCACGCGGGGCATTTGTAGTGCTTGATGTGCTCGGCTCTAGCAGGCGTAATCTTGACACACTTGCCGTGGAACCACTTCTCACAAATGTCGCAGCAGATCCAAAACTCATCCGATGCGTAGTTGTCTCCACAAGCACCACATAGTGTCTCCCCATGCTCATCCTCGTCTTCCTCGTTGTCCTCATCTTTAGGCTCTTCGTCTCTAGGCTGTGGCTTCGGGTACTTCGGCTGAGTTTCGGGTGCTCGCTGTCACCAAAAGAGCCAAATGAAATGAAACAATCAACTGAAGGTCCATCTGAACAATGGGGATGTTATGCTCATTAGTGGACTTGTTGAAGAGATGAAATATAACCGAAGTATGTCTTTTTTTTATCAGAGGTTGAAGCATCATCAGAAGAAGAAATAGGTGAAAGATTAGGATACATTCTGGGAAAATCAAAGTTCCACCGAAGAGAAGCAAATGAAGTGAGTTCGACAAAAAAGAAAAGCAACTTGGACAAGTAATCTTTTTCTTACCAATTTGGAGTTTGATTTGGACTTTTTGTTGCTACTGTGGTTTGAGAGTAGAGATTTTTCTTTATGCTGTTTTTTAGCAGCACCCGTCACAACTTCAAACACTGTAGGGAGATCATTGATCATGTTGAAAAGCCGCTTCCTACACCACATAGAGGAGTCAATCATATAGTATAAACTCGAAAAACAAATTCAAGCAAATTATGAACATCATGTTCCTCAACCAATAATTTGAACCGGTCAAGGTTTTCGTAGAAAGGGTTATCTTGATCCGTTTGAAGACCCTACCATGAAGTTAAACAGAAACACATACTATACAAAAGCTTAAAGAAAAGATAAGGATCAGAACATAGGCTTGATGTTCAAGACTTTTTAGTTTTTAACAGTGACATCCACTTGGAATGATTATAATGAGAACTACTCAGAAAGAAAGAATGGGGTACCTGTCAGCTTTATCAAATCCAAATCTAGCACCGAAGTAGAAGGAAACAGCAAGTAACCATGCATCACTGTGGACAGCAACTAGAGATAACCAGTCCTTTTCTTGCATACCGTCCCTAGCAAAGTTGATGCCCAATGCGGGCTCAGGCAGCTCCGGAGGTACTTCCTCAGCAGGTAAATTTACCTCCCATTGCTCGCTAGGAAACCCGTACAAGCACAAATTCTCCTTCTCTGGAAAAGGAATGAATCGCATAATTAATATCAACTGCACAAGGCACATTTAAAGGCAAGAAAAATAACACAATTAGTTTCTAACAGAAAACAAAAATAACTTCTGACTGCAACAATACAACTGTGGATGCCAATAGCAATTGGATAGTATTTCTGCCAAGCCACCTATTTGTAAAGTTTATTCTTGGCTAGTGGAAGTGATGAATGATGATTAGAAGTTAGTAGAAGTCATGTATAAAGCAAATATCACTGAATGGTGGTAGTTACACATTAGTCATCAAGTGATAGGTAAAAGCGTTATCAATTGTCCTTGTTGCCATTTGTTAGTTTGGACAAAGAATATCCTGTGTAAGGGACTGCAAGACAGAAAAAATAATTGTTCTAGTTTGTCTTATTCAAAGTTCAAAAAAGTGTAAATGGGTTCCGAGGCGTTTTCCTTACGAGTCACGAGGCGTAAGCCTCGAGGCGGACCGAGACGTAAATTCTATTTTTTCCCCTAATAAACATATAACACCACAAAAACACATAAACACATAAAATCAAGTTTCTTCCAAGTTCAAACCAACAAAAAATTCAATTCACACCAACACAAAGAGTTATAAGTTCTTAAATCTCAACACACAAATTAAACATCATCAATCTTCATCATCATTAAAACATTAAATTAGCAATATACTATAATACAAAAATAAATAAATTATTAGTTAGTTTAAATTATTAATTAGATTTAAAGTACCTCTATTTGCACTTCCAACACTTGAACGAAATTGCAAATAATTACTTAATGCTCATAATTAATTCCAAAATAGCAGGAGAATGCTCATAATTAATTCCACAATACTCAATTTCACAATACTCATAATTAATTGAGAGAAACTCGATTACAATATCACAGCCACATGTTATAAGAGTAAAAAAACAGAGAATGCAAGTATTGTATCCAGCTGAGAGAAACTCGATTACAATCTCCCGTAAAGTCGCAGCGGCGTGTAATCAACTCACCATAACTAGAAAATCAACCCACCTGACGTGAAGTCGCTGCAGCGGCCGTTTTAGCGGCAGCGGCGGCGGTGGTTTCCGGGCGGCAGCAGAGGTTTCACGGTAAATTGTTTTGATTTGGAAGAAAATTGGATTTTAGTCAATTAGGGTTGAATCGATTTTGATAAATTTTGAAAAATAAACTTATGGGTTGTATGAAATTTGGGCCAATTTGAATTCTTTGGTTGAAATTAAAGAATGGGTCAAAGAAAATAGGCCCCAACTTATGGTTCGAACGCCTCAGCCGTCGACTCGAGGCGTACGCCTCGAGGCGCGCCTCGACGGACTGAGGCGGCCTCGTGAAGCGAATTCAACGAGGCGTATCTTTTTTCCGGCGCCTCGCTCCGAGGCGGGCCTCAAGGCGTACGCCTCGAGCGCTTTTTAATTCCATGGTCTTATTTCTGTCTTATATAATAATAATTTCAGTTTTCCAGGACTGGAACTCTTACGGTAACAGCCTCTTCTAACCAAATGACAAATGGATGGGATGGAATTACATGCTGCGCTTGAGTGTTTCAGTAGTTTCCGAATCCACAGGAACAGAAGTTCTGCACCATCTTCAGGATTAATAAGGAAGAGGGATGAAAGTGACCAAATGAATACAGGAAAAGGGCACAAAATGCAACTCTTAACTTATAAAGACCTAATGGAAAGGAAAAACAAAGGGGTAATGTTTCACAAGCAGAGAAAATTTACCCTTTACATCAGTTATCAGATAAGCAGTTGATATCGGTGATCTTGAGAGGCAACAAACAACTGAAATGAGTAAGATGAAGTAGTAATTGGAGAAGTAGATGGAAATGATGAGCATTAAGTTTCCAAGTGCTGCATTGAGAATGCCTAATGAGCACCCGACGCGACGCCGGCTCCCACATTAGTGTGAGGCTAGGATAGCCATGAGATGACAAAGAGGACAGGTTAGGTTAAGCAGTTACATGGATTGATATTATCTTAGATGTCTATGTGTTGGATTCAGGAGATCTGATGGGTTTTAGGGGTGACTAAAGGAAAAAAAATTATTGCATCACATTATAGTGGACTGACATTTTAGTGACGCCCTTTTCTTTGACCAACGCTATGGTGATTTAAGCAGATAGGCCAAAAAAAATATGTAAACTGTATACTTATTATACATACACCAAATTCTCAATTCATGACCAAATTGTTGAGACATATATCCACATAATTGATGATTCAGTCAAACAACACATTCAAAGCTCAATGAGTATAAACCTGACACGCTCCATTTGCAGTGAGACATAAAACTATGGTTCCATATATGATGGCCCCACCCAATAAATTCACTCCCATTTTCGGAGCAGGTTAGCTCAAATCGAGATTTGCAGACACATTATAATGAAAACCAATCGTATAAACAGTAAACTTATTCACTAAATTAAAACAAAATCCCTTCAAACAGAAGCAACGAAATCATGAAATGTGCATCAAAAGTTTACCCAGAATGGTTAAAGTTTTTCACAGATCAAAATCTTAAGTAACACGAATCCTCGAAAAGTTAACTTCACACCCCCACGGATTTTACAAAACTGAAGAACAACACATGAAACCAGAAACTAAAATGCTTGAAAAAGTAAATATCAGTAAACCAAAACAAAAGGAAAACAACCTACCAGGATCGCACTGCTGGTAAAATTCTTCAACATCTGCAAACCGGAAAAAGTAAACGTCAAAACAAATCAAGCAAAAATGGAATGAAAGAGAAGAAAACGCAAACACCTAAAAACAACGAAGCAAATCATTTCACAAACAAAAAAATCCGGAAAATAAACACTCGATTTTCGAAAAATGAGATAGAAACCTGCGGTGAGGGCTTTGATGAGTCCAGCTCTTCTACCCTTGAAATCTCTGAACACATCTTCAACCGTTCGAGGATTGTAGCCTGACTCCATCTCTTATCTGTCGAGCTCGATTTTGGAACAGAGAAAATGATGTAGAAAACGCAGCAATAAATGCGTGTTGCTTGTGGGGTTTAAGGGGCAGGGGATAACAAACAGTTCAATGAATTTGAGAGAGAGGAGAGAGAGAGAAGGTGGAGCGGATTTGAATCTAATGAAGATGGACGGGTTTAACTATATTTGATTATTGGGTGATGAGTCCGACAGCCCACAACAAAACATTCTCTATTTTCCCAACTCTTTCATTAAATTCAAATTTTGATTAATTATTTTTCAAATATGAACATAGTATAATTTAAAATATTTGATGAAGTGGGCCTTTATATATGGGCCTGTCTCAACTATCGCAAAATTAATTAAACAATGGGATTAGGCCCAATATAAAACAATGGTTGAGTCTATTTATTTATGGCAAGGGAAATAAGTTGTCGTTATTTGAGGAGGTTACTGATAAACTTCACTTTTATGTAATAGTGCGTAAACCAAATAAAAGATGCAAACTAGTCTAGGCTCGTATATAGCCGTGTTGGTGGGATTTGAAACTATTACGTCCAGTTACAAAACAAGCATCCCACCTGCTATCATCCCAAGATGACTTTGGTTGAATCGATTGAAATCAATATATTACAAAATATGACCTTATGACAATGGTAGATAAGTCTCAAATAATCTCGATTATTTTTTATGTTTGACGAGGGTACTATATGGCCTACTGGTTGAATCCATTTAAATCAATAATTTACAGAATATGACCTTATTACAATGGATAGATAAGTTTCAAATAATCTCAATTTTTTTTGCCAAAAGCAATTGCTAGTGGTGAGTAGGGATGGCAAAATGGCGGTTCGGGTCCGGGTATCATACTACCCGGACCTGCCCCGCGCAACAGACCCGCCCCGTCCCGTGGACCCGTACGGGTCTCTTCTTCTGGCCCCGGAACCGGACCCGCACGAGGCGGGTCCTACCCGCCTCGCCCCGCAGTTTATTTTTTTTCGACAACAGAGGTCTATACAGGTCTACACGGGTATATACGGGTCTACACGGGCGGCTCTACACAGGTCTACACGGGTCTACACGGATCTACACGGGTCTACACGGGTCTACATGGACAGGTCTAAACGGGGCGGGGCGGGGCGGGTCCGCGGCCGGAACCGGAACCGCCCTGGACCCGTTACAGGTCGGGTCCGGAACTGCCCCAAGCTCGTACGGGGCGGGTATTACCCGCCCTATCGCATACGGGTCCAGGTCGGGTCCGACTGGTCCGGGTTCTTTTGCCATGCCTAGTGGTGAGGACGCAACTCTTATTCCTCATTGCTTAACAATCAGCGCCACGATTACAGTTAAATTGTTGGTGGTGAACGCGCAACTTTTATTCCTCATTGCATAGCAGTTAAAGCTACGATTACAGTTAGAACGTTACGGTTACAATTCAATTGTTAGTGGTGATGGTACAACTTTTATTCCTCATTACATAGTAGTTAGCGCAACGGTTACAGTTAGAACGTTACGGTTACAGTTCAATTGTTAGTGGTGATGACACAACTTTTATTCCTCATTGCATAGCAGTCAACGCCACGGTTACAGTTTAATTGCTGGTGGTGAGGGCACAACTTTTATTCCTCATTGCATAGCAGTCAGCACCACGGTTACCACGGCTACAATTCAATTGCTAGTGGTAAGGGCGCAACTTTTATTCCTCATTGCATAGCAATCAGCGCCACGGTTACAGTTCAATTGTTGGTGGTAAGCGCACAACTTTTATTCTTCATTGCATAGCAGTTAGCGTCACGGTTACAGTTCGAACGCTACGGTTACAGTTCAATTGTTAGTGGTGAGGGCACAACTTTTATTCCTCATTGCATAGCAATCAACGCCACGGTTACCACACTTACAGTTCAATTGCTGGAGGTGAGGGCGCAACTTTTATTCCTCATTGCATAGCAGTCAACGCCACGGTTACCACGCTTACAGTTCAATTGCTGGTGGTGAGGGCGCAACTTTTATTCCTCATTGCATAGCAGTCAGCCTCACGGTTACAGTTCAATTACTGGTGGTGAGGGCGTAACTTTTATTCCTCATTGCATAGCAGTCAGCGCCACGGTTACAGTTCGAACGTTGCTCCGCCACGAAGGGACGTGGTGCTGGGCATTACACAGCCCAACACCGCGCAGCTGGAAGCATGGAAGGATGTTGGGCATCACATATCCCAACAATTTCTTTCCTAGCTAAAAGGGAAATAATTGTCACTTTTAAGCTAAAAGTAAAAGGGTCAATGACCAAATAAAGCATGTATTTTTCTAATTTTATAATTTTAACACAAACTTATAAATTTGGCCAATTAAAGAACGAAGTTTTAATTTTTTTTGTAATTCGAGACATGCTCCGACCCTCAATTTTTTTTTACTGCTGGAAAGCTGAGGTGAATGCCTATGTGAACAATATCAAACGACATCGTTTTTAATCACTAATTTTTGACGAATTAAATCATGAACTTTTTAATTTTTGCAATTTAGAACATCTTTTTATATGAAGAAATAGTCAACTAAAGTGTTATCATGAAACTAAATATGGACAAAGGAAACCCTCCACAAAATATTCAAAAATCGTTTACTAGTTCTAAATATAATTTAAAAAAAAAATAAAAAAAATTCCAAGTCTACTACCACCACAAATAACTACAAAAATACTTCGAAAAGTAAATTAAATTTTTGGAGAGTATTCAGACTTTTAAAATTTTAATAAATGAGTTGAGCTAAGAACTTGCAATCGGATCTCAAGAATATGAAGGCACAATTATTCTTTTTCTTTCTTTTCGAAGGATCAAAACACAAATCAACTAATCAATATACCATTTTTACCTATCACCGATCCAGTATGATAAGTGCAACTGTATGCACACATCAAAGAAACTTGAAAAAAAGGAAATAACTACCTCAAACGTGAAGGAACGCTTCTTAAATCAAAAGAAAGTAATTTTTTTTTTTTTTTTTTTCTGAAATTAGGGTTCTCACTAGCCACAAGAAATGTTCAAAGTGCAATTTTCTCACTTAGGGTGGGGTTTCTTGGACAACAAAAGATCAAAAAAGGTATATATTGCATTAGGGATCGTGTTCTTGGGAGAGGGGGAGGAGTGATTGATTTTGATTTTGAATTGTATCTTTAAGAATATTCTAAATCGTGTTTGTGTTTTTTAGGTTGCAACTTGCAAGACTAATGAAATAATAATTGCTGAAGTGGGAATTACTGTCCAGCTTGGCGAACAAGTCAGCAAAACGACGTCGTTTTAGTGTTTTTCGACAGTTGAAAAAGAAATGGGGGTCGAAGCGTGTCTTGAATTGCAAAAAATTAAAACTTCATACTTTAATTGGTAAGTTTACAGGTTCGTGTTAAAATTGTAAAATTAGAAAAATATATGCTCTATTTGGTCATTACGCCAAAGTAAAAAGAGTGTCAATTTTTCTTGCATGAGGCTTGGGACTCATTGTCTTCAACTTTCTTGTCCTAACGAATCTTCCACCAACTCCTCTGGCCCTTCTCAACGCATGAAGATGACGAGATTCGTGCAAATAAGGCTGACACAATGATCAAGAATTGAGTTCTCCTAAAAATGCTGTAAAGCAATTGTAAGAATCTCTAAAATCTGTCGATATTTGAATATCTGGACATGGTATTTCTTTAGCTTATTCTGATGTGCAGCAATCATCAGGGGAGCATGCGGACGAGGCCGATGAGGAGATCGATGGTCAGCTTGTTTCCGAGGATCGAGCGCGAAGGGAGAAGCCACTCAAGTTTTATATTCGAAGGAGACAAATGTCGGAAAGTGGCTAAGGAAGATTGGGCTTAGGAGTTGTTTTGAATTTGGGCCATTCTTATTTTTGGGTTGTTTATTTTAGGGTCATTAGGGTTTCTTTATTATATTTGGAGAGTAATAGGCGTCTGCATGGTTATAAATAGAGGGGTCTTGACAGCTAGTTGATCATGCTCTCGGACTTGGATCTCGTCTAGGGTTTTAAACCTTGTTGGTCTTGAAACTTGTTTCGTATCTTTCCAGTTTTCGTTTTGATTGTTTCGTATCTTGCTTGGTATTTTTCTCGGTTTCATATATATCACAAAATATCGTTTATCAATTTGGTCCGACCTGCCGGATCCGCTTATGGTCGTTTTGCGATTGAGTTTAGATACCGGAACCAGTGCAATGGAAAACCGCGTCGCCGCTATCGAAGAGTCTATCGGAGTTATCACGGAAGAACAACGACAAGCTCACGTCAAGACGGATATTGTGGCCGAATAAGTCGCTGAAATTTTGGCTGGACTGAATGCGTTGAGAGCCGGGACAGCGCCCCCCAACACGCATGTTACTCCGGAGTCGTCCACGACGACAAACCCCAACCATCATTCTGGAACGAACGATAACCCTCCGCCACCCTTGCCGGCATTTTCCGGCACAGATCCATTGGGATGGTTGTCTCGGGTTGATCAGCACTTGGAACTTTATATTGCGACGGAGGATCAAAAGAAGCAATTGCTGATGGTTGCTATGGAAGGAGCCGCTTTAAATTGGTTCCGTTGGTTCAAACGGGAGCGTCCGCAATTCACGTGGGGCGAATTTACTCAAGGACTCATTGAGCGTTTTGACGAACAATGTGATGGAACTGCGTTTGCTAAATTAGCATCCACCAAACAGACAGGATCAGTGGAAGAATATGTCGATCATTTCACGCATTTGGCCAATAGAGTGCAAAATTTTTCGGACGAAATTTTTTTGAGTCTTTTCATCATGGGCCTCAAGGAGTCCATTCGAAATCAAGTTTGGGTCCTTGAACCAGTCACTTTACGGGATGCTATTAGGCTAGCCCGAAAGGTGGAGGTTACGGTGCGCGGCGCGCCTCTTCTCAATCCGGGTTTTCGCGACTCTAACCCTCGTCGGCAAACGGTGAGCTTCTACCCACAACGGAATTCAATTCCGGGACAGCTGGCATTTCCGGCACCTCCGCCTAATTCGAGTTCGATCCCACGGGGAACAGCAGCTAGCAGGCCGACGGTTTCTGCGGGTGCGCAGGGAGCCGTTCGCGTACCGTTCCGTCGACTTACCGACTCTGATCGCGAAGAACTACGACGAAAGAACTTGTGCTATCGATGTAAGGAACCATATCATCCTACTCAGCATGATTGTCCAATGAAGAGCCTGCGCATTTTGTTAGTGGAAGATCATGAAGCAACTAACATCGAATTGGAAGAAATCGTCTTACAACATAACGAGGTGTTGGACGTAATGGAATCTGAATTTGAAAAGGACACAACACGGGAAGATGCTAAGCTTGACGCATGCTCGGCCATGGGGATTTCGGGGCCTCAAACGTTACGCCTACACGGCCTGGTGGTGTCGATTCTCATTGATAGTGGAGCCACCCACAATTTTATATCGAGCACTTTCGTGGTCAACCGCGGAATTCCCATAGATGCACGACACCGTTTTGGGGTGCGGCTTGGAGACGGACACCGCATTGCGTCTGAGGGAGTATGCCACGGTATCCGGATTCAATTCGCCCCGGTTTTCATCACCGTAGATTGTCATGCGTTTACTTTAGGCGGCGTTGACATCATTTTGGGCATCGCTTGGTTGTATACGTTAGGGTTGATGCGAGTGGATTGGGGAAAACAATTTATGGAGTATGACGTAGGCCGTTCGGTGGTGAGGTTGGAGGGCGAAGATTATTTGTCTCGGCGAGAGGTTACATACCAATCACTAAGGAAGGAGAGTGACGTGGAATTCACGGCATTGATACTCGAGTCTGCTACTTGTTGGTCGCTCCAGGAAGAAACCACGGACGAAAACCCGATGTCGGGATCGTTGAAAAACATCATTGATAATTATGAGGAGGTTTTCGGTTCCCCTACAACATTCCGCCGACCCGATCCAAGGATCATAAAATCGAGTTGGTTACCGGATCTCAACCCGTGTCGGTACGACCCTATCGTTATAACCATCATCAGAAAGACGAGATGGAGAAATTGGTTGCGGAAATGATGGGAGCCGGAATAATCCGACCAAGTTCAAGCCCTTTCTCGAGTCCGGTTCTCCTCGTCAAGAAAAAAGATGGAAGTTGGCGATTGTGCATGGATTATCGCGAGCTTAATAAAGTCACGATTCCGAATAAGTACCCTATCCCGGTCATCCAGGAGATGCTTGACGAACTAGCGGGAGCGGCTTATTTCTCCAAAATTGACTTGAAGGCCGGATACCACCAAATCCGTGTGCGGGAGAGTGACATCCCGAAGACTGCTTTTCGAACACATAGCGGGCATTATGAGTTCCTAGTGATGCCGTTCGGCCTCACTAACGTGCCGGCAACATTTCAAGCCGTGATGAACGATCTATTTCGTCCCATGCTTCGACGGTTTGTGTTGGTTTTTTTTATGACATTTTAATCTATAGTCGATCTATGCAGGATCATTGCCAACATGTCACGACCGTGTTGCAAGTCTTAAAAGAGAATCACTTTGTGGCCAATAAAAAGAAGTGTTCGTTTGGATGCAATCAAGTGGAGTATTTAGGGCACCTAATTTCAGCAAATGGAGTGGCGATGGATCCGACTAAGATTAAAGTTGTTCTTGATTGGCCAACGCCGACTACATTGAAAGGGGTCCGTGGATTTCTCGGCCTAACGGGCTATTACCGTCGTTTTGTCCGTAATTACGGTACGATGGCTAAGCCTCTTACAAGACTTCTGGAGAAAGCAGCAGGGGATAAGATTAAATGGACATCGACGGAGGAGGCCGCCTTCACGGCACTTAAGAAAGCAATGACCAGTGCACCGGTACTTGCCATGCCTGATTTTGCTAAACCGTTTATCATCGAATGTGATGCTTCGGGCACCGGATTAGGAGCAGTACTTATGCAAGACCGCCGGCCAATTGCGTTTTTTAGCAAGGCATTGGGAGAGGTAGCTCGTAATAAGTCCGCCTACGAACATGAGTTGATGGGACTTGTGCATGCCGTACTACATTGGCGTCCTTATCTTGTGGGACGCCGATTTTTGGTGCGAACTGATCATCATAGTTTGCAGCACTTGCTTCGCCAAAAAATTTCTACTCCCGCTCAACAAACGTGGAGCCAAACTCCTGGGGTATGACTTCGACATCGAATACAAGGCCGGTGCCGCCAACCGCGTGGCCGATGGATTATCACGGCAGACAGCCGAAGCCGGCGAGTGCCAAACTTTGAGCGCCCCTTATTGGTCGGGGGTGTCCGATATAGTGGAAGAACAAAAACATGATCCATTCCTACAAGAGGTGGCGCGTGATCTCGACAACGATCCAACAAGTCGGCCCGGGTATTCTAAAGTGGGCGACCACATCTTACACAAGGGTCGGTTAGTAATTCCGGCTAATTCGTCTTGGATTAATAAGCTACTGCATGAGTTTCATGACACGCCTACGGGGGGACACGCTGGAGTTCTTCGGACTTATCGTCGTTTATCCTCTAGCGTGTATTGGAAGGGCATGTTTGGTATCGTAAGAGATTACGTTGCGGCGTGTTTAGTTTGTCAGAAGTCGAAGTATGATTCTCGCTCACCGGCCGGTCTACTGCAGCCATTACCCATTCCTTCGCGCGTTTGGGAAGACATTTCATTAGATTTTATCACCGGATTGCCGTCCTCAACGGGGTATACATCTATTTTGGTAGTTGTCGATAGGCTATCGAAATACGGTCATTTTATTCCACTCAAGCCGCCGTTTACGGCACATAAAGTCGCGGAGCAATTTATCAATTTCATTGTGCGGCTACATGGAATTCCTCGGACAATTGTGTGCGATCGTGATCCTCGTTTTGTTGGTGCTTTTTGGCAAGACCTTTTTAAGGCCCAAGGAACTAAATTAAAATTTAGCACGGCTTATCATCCGGAAACGGATGGTCAAACGGAGGTATTAAATCGGATCTTGGAAACTTATCTTCGTTGTTTTTCGTCGGAACAGCCGCGGAAGTGGGCAGGCTGTCTTGCATGGGCCGAATTCTGGTACAACACGGCATTTCAAACGGCGGGCCATGTAACGCCTTTTGAAGTAGTATATGGTTATCCTCCTCCCATGGTGATGCGTCATGTGCCGGAGGAGTGTCGGGTAGATTCCACGGCTTCGATGTTACGATCGCGAGATGAGATTTTATCTCAACTAAAATGGCACTTAGCCCGAGCTCAAGATCGTATGCGCACGCAGGCCAATCGACACCGCCGCGATGTGGAATTTAAGGAGGGCGACCAAGTCTTTTTGAAGGTACGTAGCTATCGACAGACGTCACTCGCTAATAAGGGTTTTACGAAGTTGTCGGCTCGTTTCTATGGTCCATTTGCGGTGGCAAATCGTGTAGGGAAAGTGGCGTATAAACTAACGCTTCCACCAATGTCTCGTATTCATCCGGTTTTCCATGTTAGTCAATTGAAGCCGGTGTTGGGAGAGCACCCGCTTGAGACGACTCTACCTCCTTCTCTAGAGGTTGATATTAGTGATATGATCGAACCGGAGACCGTGCTGCGTTGGCGAGAGCGTTCGACAAATTCTGGGACGTGTATTGAGGGTTTGGTTCAGTGGAAGGGACAACCGATAGAGGATGCCACTTGGGTCGACAAACATGAGCTTGCCGAGCAGTTTCCAACTTTTCGCCTTGAGGACAAGGCCGTTCTCGAGACGGAGGGAATTGATGTGCAGCAATCATCAGGGGAGCATGCGGACGAGGCCGATGAGGAGATCGATGGTCAGCTTGTTTCCGAGGATCGAGCGCGAAGGGAGAAGCCACTCAAGTTTTATATTCGAAGGAGACAAATGTCGGAAAGTGGCTAAGGAAGATTGGGCTTAGGAGTTGTTATGAATTTGGGTCATTCTTATTTTTGGGTTGTTTATTTTAGGGTCATTAGGGTTTCTTTACTATATTTGGAGAGTAATAGGCGTCTGCATGGTTATAAATAGAGGGGTCTTGACAGCTAGTTGATCATGCTCTCGGACTTGGATCTCGTCTAGGGTTTTAAACCTTGTTGGTCTTGAAACTTGTTTCGTATCTTTCCAGTTCTCGTTTTGATTGTTTCGTAACTCGTTTGTTCTCGTTTTGATTGCTTCGTATCTTGCTTGGTATTTTTCTCGGTTTCATATATATCACAAAATATCGTTTATCATATTCACTCTCCCTTTTAATTTCACCATAGCTAGTATACCTGTTGCTGTTTAGGAGAACATGCAACTGAAGGGCTGATTGATATACTAAAGATGTTTTACAGCCAAAACAAGATCAATTTGCAAAAAGATACTAGTATACTATACTGATTAAGAACAAGTAGCAATGGAGATGTGTATGTACCCCAACACCAGCTGGCATGCCATGCGTATGCATCGCAGTATTCATATTAGCTGGATAGTTGAAAAAACTATTTGCAACACGAGTAGAAGGCCTAGGTGTCTGAAACGGGACGAAGCTCTCAGCATTTGAATTTGGTATAAATTCCTGAAAGTTTAACAAGATTGGTAAGAGAAGTATAAATTCCTGTAAGTTTATCAAGAAGGTCAGAGAATCAGCAAATGATTGGTCTGTTCATTGTGCTATGAAGGTAAGGAAATGCACCATGAGACAATAACAAACTAAAATATGAATGCCACTACACATCTTCTGTGAAGAGAATGAAGCAATAGATGAACTACGAGACAATCCACAGCTAGCAGAAGTTGCAGTAGCTCCTCCACGGTTGGAAGAAGATGACGCGGAGCTACTGGTCCGGGCAATAATGTTTGCTACTCCTTGTGATTCAGGGCATGCTGGGGCCTCTAATGACTCATCGGAGAAGCTTCCCTTGTCCTGACCTTTGGATGATAGATGCGATGGATCAAATGCAGTAGCGTTTGGAGATACGCCAACCTTAGGACAGCTTTCATCATTCAATGAGTTTGAATCTGAGAATGCAATCACATATTTCTTAATGCACAAAGATGAGTAACATGGCATAAGGGAATTAGGTTCTACATAACTCACTGTAAGCCAAAGCAGAAGAAAAACACGTGGAGCATATGAGAATATGACAAGTACACAACTATGTTATAAATTCTACCGAAATCTGAAAAACTAATCCAATAAAAAGATTTTTAGGAAGGACTAATCAAGCAGATAGAAACCCCAAAAATCCACCTCACTTCAAATATGAAAAGAAAACTGGGTCATTAGGCATCCTTGAAGGAACAAATATATGTATGTGGATGGTAAAAAGAAGAGAGTTCGCTCACCCTCAGCTTTAGCTACTTGACTCTGATCATGCAACTGCAAACAAAAAGGAATTGATAGTTAGATTCATCAGCAACCTTCTTTTAAGAACACCATCCAACTTCAGAGCACTCAATAGACCCTCACTTTTGTCATTTCTTTTTCCTCCTCAGCGTAACATGTAGCAGGATGTTCAGCATGACCCTGCACACCTGAATGATTCACATCCGTGCTAGTTTCCCCCCTATTCGTGCTTTTGCGAGTTTTGCTGATAGTAGAAACAGAGATACCTCCAAATGTTTCATCATTTCGTGACTCCAATAGATTGTCTGCAATCTCATCATATCTGCTGTCAGCATTTGGCCGGAGGACTGAAGAGAACCGAGTTTCTTCATCCATCTCAATGTTTCCATCAACTTGAACACCTCTTTCCTGTGCAATAACACAACTGAGATAAACTAAAGGCACACACACACACACACACACAAAAAAAAAAAAAGAAAGAAGAATGATGAAAGAACAGTTGATCAAGTCTCAGTCCAACCTCTGCGAGATGAAGATCAAGGGTTTCCTCACCCTCAATCTCTCTAGCTATCCTTAGAGCTTCTCTTTCCAATGCTCTCGTCTAAGGGCCTCTCTCGAGTTTCGTTGTGTAAAGCTCCTCATCGAAGGTGCTCTCGACTCCAAACAGAGTTTTATTTACCTTAAACTGATCCCAGCCTCTGATATGCAAATAAGAGTATCACAATTGTCAAAATAGCATAGAAATTTTAACTAATCAAACCCTTTGTAACTAGTAGGAAGCATGCTGCCAAAACTGATATAAAATCACAGTTGTAAGCATAGATATACATCTAACCACAAATCTCAGCACAAGAGAGGTTTCAGGTGTTATCTAATACCATACATGAAGAATATTTGCATGCTTAGGCAAAACTGGGAGAATAAACGTTATTTTCCAACCTGTTCCAAGGATCATCAAATATATTCTCCAGTTCAGGACACCCAGGATCATCTTCATCAGGGACCCATCGCTCCAATTCTTTCCCCACCTCTACATGCCGAGATTGTGATATGCAAGAATCTGTCATAAGCTCTTGTTGCTTCTCACCCTGGACCTCATTCATGAACCCGTTCATAGTTATAGGCACACACTATTTTAAACCCAATTAAAGTTAGGGACATAAAAAAATATATATATATCATGCACATGTCATAGTAGATAAGTAGCAATCTAAATCTGGCATAAGGAGCAAAATTACAAGGACAGGGATGTATTGAACCTTTGCGACAACTTGGACAAGATCTGTAGCAGGTATGATCATAGTCTTAGAAGGAGCCTTTGTATGAGAATCTGAAATATGTTTCTGGCCTTGAGAACCATTGGTAACTGGGTATGCCATTTTCAGAATAACTCCTATACCACAAAAAAGTAATACTTCATGAAGATTTTGCACGGTTTAAAATAGGTCTTAATCACAGAAAGGTGATGCTATCAATAACCTCATGCTGCTATATCTTTTAACGTACCATAGTCCTCCCCATTGATAGCATGCAATATTCCAGAAAATACAGATCCATCCGACACCTGTACTTCCACTTGATGCCCCACCAGGGACGTACTTATATATATTAGTCTATCATGAGAACTCGATTCTTGTGATTCTTCTCCTGTATGTTAAAGTACTCGGAGTTAGATTATGCAGATTATAGACAAACTATGAGTGCACAGCCATGAATGCTTAAGAAAACTGCTCCATCAACTGAAACTTACTAGTATCTCTATCTATATGATTGTGGCCTCCGTTAGAGGAGGAGGATCCGGGTTGCACAGCTTGCTGCATATTCATCTTCATTGGATTCAAGAAAATAGCTAAGACCAAGGTCCAGAAAATACACTACTGCAACAGAAACAAACAGTATAACGAGAAGTCTTTGACTAGACACAAGAAAGGGTTTACTAAAAGAGAATGAGAAATAAATAACGGCAAAATAGTAGTCATAGATTTTCAACTAGATAAACTTCTACTGGTATGAATTTACTAATAGGCAAAATATCCTGCATTACAAAATATAGAAAAGCAACTTCAACCAAATATAAGGATCTTGATAACAATCACCATTAACAAACAAAGAGGGCAAGAATTGGAGGAAAGAGAAATTAAGATGTACTTGCAGGCTGCAACACGATCAATCAAGTTTATAGCAAGAATCAAGTAACAAATAATATATTCGAACAGGAAATTCCTTACTGAACCTAAAAATAGTGTTAATCAACTCCATTGGCAACTAAATCACCCAAGAAAATACACCATCGAACCTCGTGATTTATTCATCGAAAAACATAATAAACTGTAACAGTTCGAGAACTGTTAATGTAAATTTTGATGTTTGGATAGAACTGGTTTGTAAAACTCTTGAATTAAATGCGAAACTACAATGGAAACAGAAGAACAGAACAATAAAAGATAAGCTAAGCTAAGCTAAGGATGGCATTTTTCGTGCCTTTCATTTCATTCTAGCGGCTATTTAAATGGAAACCCTAGCAATAGTCGCAATTACAGAAACACGCTTCATACTAATAGAAAGATATTAATTATGTGGACATAATCCTAGCCGTCCACTCCATTCTTGATCTGTTCATCTCATCCGTCAGCCACTTTCTGAATCAATGGCCAAGAAGTCTTCACGTGTGTCTTCAAACATTTCATCATCTTCATCAGTCAGCAGATCTATAGGCTCGTTAGCATTTACCCAAACAAGTAAAAACCCTAATCCCGTCTCTGCTCCATTTTCTTTTTCTCCGTTTTCATCCGCCTCAATACCTTAGCTTGTTACATTGCTCCCCTCTTCAAAAGCGCCTTGACCCCAAGGCAAGAGTTCCGACCATTTCTTCTCCAGGTAACGGCCTTCTACCCATGTACTCTCCTTCGCCCCCATATTGCTCCACTCCACCAGAAAATAATGGATCTCTCTACCCCTTCGATTTAGCTTACTCCACCTGTGTGGTCAATTTCTGGCAGGATTTTGGATTGGTACCTTTCGGGCTTGACGGCCCGCTTTAGAAGAGAAACGTGGAATTCCGGCCAGATCTTGGCCCCGACGGAAGCTCCAAGCGGTAAGTCACCTCCCCCAGTTTATCTGTGATTAAGTAAGGTTCGTAGTACCTAGGGGACAATTTTTGGTTTTTTCTCATTGCCACTGAGTTCTGCCGGAAGGGTTGGAGTTTAAGGTAGACATATTCTTCAATCCGAAACTGGCGGTTAACTCGGTGGATATTTGCATTTTTCTACATTCTTTCTTGCGCATGCTTTAGATTTTCCTTGAAGGATTGTTGTAGCCTCTGCCTCTCTTCTATAAAATCATTAGTCTCCACGGATTCAGTGTTAGGAAAAGGCCCTGTAAATAGGATAGGAGGGGTGTACCCGTACATGGCCTCGAATGGGGTCATCTTGAGGCTGATATGGTAATTAGTATTATACCAGTACTCAGCAAGGGATAACCACTTGAACCAATGTTTTTGATTTTGTCTAACCATGCACCTCAAATAGGTTTCTAGGCACTGGTTTAGTCTCTCAGTCTGCCCATCTGTCTGAGGATGGTAGGCAGATGAGAGCTCTAGCTTAACCCCCAGTAGCTTAAACAACTCGGTCCAAAATGTGCTGGTAAACACTGGGTCCCTGTCTGAGACAATACTCAGTGGTTGTCCATGCAGTCTAACTATATTCTCCAGAAAAATTTGAGCCACTGTCACAGCATTGTAAGGGTGACTCAACCCTATAAAATGCCCCAGTTTGGTGAGCCTATCAACTACCACTAATATCACATTTCTCCCCTGGGACCTAGGCAGTCCCTCAATGAAATCCATACAAATGTGGGTCCAGGGTTGCTCAGGAATGGAAAGGGGTTGTAGCAACCCAGGGTACCCCACCCTTTCTACCTTGCTCTTGTTACAAACATCACATAGTCTCACCCATTCCTTGACTTCCTCCTTCATGCCTGACCAGAAAAAATGTTTTCTGACCCTCTGATAAGTGCCTTCAGCACCAGAATGACCCCCTAAGGCAGAATCATGTAATTCTTTCATGATGCTTTTTTTTATCTGACTTGTCTTACCCACAACAATTCTTCCCTTATACCTTAATAACCTTCCCTGCAATGTGTAGTTAGGGTATTCCTGGTTGTCTATTGCCTTGGCCTCTATGATTTTAGACAACAGAGGATCTTGATGGTAACCTTCTATCACCTTTAGTACCCAAGAGGGCACTACTGTTGATATAGACATACACTCCCTTCCCATAGTATCTCTTCTAGATAAGGCATCAGCTGCCTTGTTCTCTCTCCCCTTCTTGTACCCAATTGAGTAGTCATACCCTAGTAACTTGGGTATCCATCTTTGTTGCAGAGGAGTTGTGATCCTTTGATCTAACAGGTGCTTTAGGGCCTGTTGATCAGTTAAGATAGTGAAGTGTCTTCCCTGTAAATAGCTCCTCCACTTCTGGACTGCTAAAAGAACAGCTAGAAATTCCTTCTCATAAGTGGATAGTCCCATGTGTTTTGGTCTCAGGGCCTTGCTAAGATAAGCAATAGGCCTTCCACCTTGCATGAGAACTGCCCCAATCCCAGTTCCAGATGCATCAGTCTCTACCTCAAATTCCCTCTCAAAATCAGGCAATGTTAACACAGGTGTTGTTACCATGGCTTGCTTTAATTGCTTAAAAGTCTGTTCAGCCCCCTCAGTCCAGATAAATTCACCCTTCTTCAGTAAATTAGTTAATGGTCTGCTGATAGTGCCATAGTCCTTAATAAATTTCCTGTAATATCCAGTCAGTCCTAGGAAACCCCTCAGCCCCTTCAATTGTTTAGGAGTAGGCCAGTCTAGCATACACTGGATTTTTTTTGGATCAGTGGATACACCCTCACTAGAAATAGTGTGTCCCAGATATGCTACAGAGGGTTGGCCAAAACAACACTTACTCATCTTGGCAAACATTTTATTCTCTTCCAATACCCCCAGAACTTCCTCTAAATCCCTCAGATGATCCTCCCAAGTTGAGCTGTAGACTAAGATATCATCAAAGAAGACTAACACAGTCTTCCTCAGCCTATCCCTAAAAATTTGATTCATCAGTGACTGGAAGGTTGCTGGAGCATTACACAGCCCAAAGGGCATAACCAAGTACTCATAATGGCCATTATGAGTCCGAAGGCAGTTAGATATCTATGCTCAGGAGCCATTAGGATTTGATAATAGCTAGACCTTAGGTCTATTTTGGAGAAATACTTGGCTCCATTTAGTTCATCCAGCAACTCATCTATAATAGGGATGGGGTAATCATGTTTGATAGTTAAACTATTTAGATATTTATAATCCACACACATTCTCCAGCTACCTTCCTTCTTTTTCACTAGCAGCACTGGTGAGGAAAAGGGACTTTTGCTTGGTTGGATCTCCCCTGTACCCAACAACTCCTTGACATTCCTCTCAATTTCTGTCTTTTGATTATGTGAAACCCTGTAAGGATACTGCTGTTTAGGGATGCTACCTGGCTTCAAGAGGATTTGATGTTCAACCCCTCTGTGGGGTGGCAGACCTGTGGGAGTATCAAATATCACCTTATACTTTTGTAGCAGGGAAGCTAATTGCAACTTCTTATCTGATTCCTGGGCTTCCAATTGTTCTGAACACATTTCCATTGATGAGGCTTGAATACCCTCCTTGTTTTTCTTCTCTGCTTGTATTCTAACCCTTGCCCCTAGGTGTTAGACAGAGAAAGTCATGTTTTCATAATCCAGAACAATTGGAGTTCCCTGCTTCAACCAGTCACTGCCTAGAATTAGGTCATAGCCTTTAGTGGCTAATACCCTGATGTCAAATTCAAAATGGTGCCCTTGCATAGTCCATTTGAACCCCTTCACCTTACTCTGACTGGTTAATCTGTCACCATTGGCCACCATGACCTTGAGTGGCCTTGCCTTTTCCAACTCACACCCTAACTGCTCAACTACCCCTTCACTCAAGAAGCTAAGGGTGCTGCCAGTGTCTAATAGTATGTTCAGATCTCTCCCTCCTGTTTTGCCCATCAACCTCATAATATTTCCTCCAGTTTCCTCCAACACTGACCCTAGAGATATGATTGCCATTCCCAATTCTTCCCTGGCATCACCAAAGTCATCCTCATCTTCCCTATCTTCCATACTATGCAGATACTCAGCTTGTTCTTCATTTGACATGATTATGTAGTTTACTTTCTTAGAGCACTTATGACCTGGGCTGAACTGCTCATCACAGTTATAGCAGAGCCCCTTAGATCTTCTTTTATCCATTTCAGCAAGAGTCAAAAGTCTGAAATCAGCCTTATGAGGCCTATTGATGTAGGGTGATTTCCCAGTATTGGTCTTAGAATACCCCATTCCACTGCCTTCAGTCTTCTTAGTTACTTGTCTAGTAGATTCCTTGAGCTTCTTAGCCCATACCTCATTATTAGAGCATTGCTGCCTGCCTAGATGAATAGCAGCCTCCAATGTTGGTATGGGAAACATTCCTAGTGAGGACCGAGTCTCTTTATCCAATCCACTAAGGAAGCTTGCAACCCAGTAGACCTCTCTGTTGGGTGATGATTTTATCCTCAGCACTGTTATACTTAGTGGGAAATGATTATGTCTTCAGCACTGACCGTAAGCTCAGTAGCCTCGTGCTCTGTACTTATCTGAAGATTTGAAGATCCCAAAACCCTATCTTGATTGATGAACCATTCCCGTGTAATTGTTTTGTCTCTGAGGTTTCAGACTCAGTAGACACTCTGCTCTGGTTAAGGCGGTCAGTAGCTTATCAGCCTCAGCACCAGAAGTAGAAGACTCAGTATTTCTTGGACTCGGCGAGAGCAAGATATCGAAGGAGTCGGCAGAACCGAACTTAGCGAGAGTAGTTCATCGAACTCGTAGCCGACCATCAGTAGAGTACCCTCAGCTGTCTCTCTACTGAATGAAGATCAGACTCAAGCAACGGCAGACAGTCTTCTAAACTGTCAGACACTTTTTGAATATACAATCAGTATTATCAAGTACGAGGAAAAGAGAAGTCAACTTCAGTATGCCTCGAAATCTGTTCCGTCTCAACCACTCCATAATCCTCGACAAATGACAAGCATACACGTGTCTCTACCTACTAAAGCTGCAAGTCAACATATTTCCAGAAAAGGAGGGAAAGGACACTGTTACATCCTTCAAAAAGAGTCGTTAGCTACCAAAAGAGAGAGAAAGGAAGATCGTCTCCAACGGATCTTTTCCAATCTCTGCTCTATAAATAGAGGGATATTTCAAGAGAGAGAGAGAGAGACGAATGCGCATAAGCTTAACGACAAGAACAAACACAAGCATTCAAAAGAGCTAGAACCAAAAATCCTAAGTCTTCTGCAAGAATTTGAAGATCTATCTCCGGCGAAAGACTACCTTCTCAGCTCATAGGGAACCAAGCTAAACTGTTAGAAGAGCCTCTAGTATCCAAATCGACGATACACGAACCTAAAGCTTATTTCAGCTGTTCGTCGATCTAGAAGCCACTCTCTCATTCCCTATCCCTCTAACCCTAAGCTCAACAGAATATACTTATAGCTTAGACGAAGGAGTTCATATTTGAACCCAATCCTTATTGTAAAAGGACTCCTTCATAGTTGGAGAAGTTTATCAAACACTTTAGTTTGATGCCTTTGTAAACTGGGACTTGCTCAGTATAATCTCCAAGCCACGGCTTTGTCCTGTGCACAAGCTGACTGAGACTAACTCAGTATAATAAATAGCCTCCTGAACTTTTTGGGACAGTGGACGTAGGATCGAGTGATATCCGAACCACTTTAAAAATCTGTGTCTTGTTATTGCTTTCTGATTACTGTTGCATTGATTTTACTTGTTCATACCGAAAACCTACTTTAAAATCATACAACCTGTCTCGGCCTACCGAACCGCTCTATTTGCTTTAACCGAGACTTGCTAAAACGGTTTTTTCCACTCAACCGATTTGGGCCTACACTTTTCCGCACCGCCGAACTCTACTGTTTGATACCGGATTCGACTCGGCCGGCTAGCAGATCTCAGTAGAGTCAGACTCTTTGCCACACACGATTCAGAACAGCTATTTGGTCTGCTGAATTATTTCAGTACGACACTTTCCTGAACATGACTGTTCGTGTTCGAAGTTGAGAAAATCGGTTTCAGGTGTATTCACCCCCCCCCTCTACACCTGACCGTACACTCGGGACCAACAATTGGTATCAGAGCAGGAGTTCTATAAGACTCTTGTTATCTTGAACTGGTCTACTTGAACGGATCCGGAAAAACGTTTTCACTGCATATCATTCTATATTCATATCATTATCTTTCATGGCTGATATGTCAGGTATAAGGATGGTACCTATGTTCTCAGTAGAGAACTATGGTGTATGGCGGGTCAGAATGGAAGCACATCTGACCTCCCTCCTCGACAGTATGACTGAAGTACTTGAGGAAGGGCCTATCGTTCCTATGATCGACGGCGTCGTGACTCGAGATGCAACCGCTCGGAGGAGGAATGGTGGCCGGGAAGAAGATTCCCAAAGACGAAGTCTCTTCACTCCCGAGGAGAAGAAACTTCATAACTTAGACCGTGTCGCCGTAAACGCTATACTAACCACCTTAAGTGATTCGTATCTTGGCGGGGGTTCGGGAATGCAAAACCGCAAAGGAACTCCGGGACGCTCTAGCGCTCCGAGTCGGGGGACTCGAGAAGATAAAAGCTAACAAACTAGTACTCGGAACTCCAAAAGCTGGAAAATTTGTCTCTCATGCCGGTGAAAAAATAGAAGATCTAAATGTCGGATTCACGAATCGATGAACTCCATCAACGGGTGGGAAAGACATTCGGCAACCGAGAGATGAATCTCAAGATACCGAGGGCACTTGGGACGGACCTTTGGACACCTTTTGCCACTTTATTGCGCCATTTCGATTTAGATGTTTTCTCTCCCGACCATATCTTTTCGAACTTCGGGCGAGAAGAGTTTGAGTTCGACAGACCTCAACGAAAGCAAAGAGCTGAAGGCGACATAAAAATTGACCATGCTTTCAAAGCATCGGTCGGCAAGACATCTCCCGCGACGAGCAAGACAACGAGTAAGACCGAACCTTCACTCAACGATTTACAAGAAGGAAGTCTCGCTCGGTGGCTACGTCGCTCGCCGTGAAGTATCGGAAGGAGAAGGAGAGGCGCAGAAAACCGACTAAAGCATACCGAGACACAAAAGGTAAGTCGGATTATACGCCAAAACGCACTCCCGACTCACAATCCCTCCGAATGCGAAAGAAGGATGACTCAAGCACCATCAAAGGATAGCGAAAACAAAGAAGAAAGAGTCATCGCTTGCTACAACCGCAAAAAGCCGGGGACATTATCAATATGATTGTCCCGAGCTCGCAGTAGTCTTGAACGCGCAAAGACGCAAGGCAAGGAGAGAGAAATTCGCCAAAAAGAGACAATCTTATATTGTAGGCGAAATCTCAAACGACTCAGAAGAAGTCGACTCCTTCATGGATTCATCGGATGATGAAGCAGCTTTTATGGCCTTAGAGCTTAAAGCTGAAGAAGCTACTGAAAAGTGCCTAATGGCAGGAGAAGAGGATGAGGTAAATTCTCATGAACCACTTAACTCCTCTTCACACTGCACACATGACACTATTTCGAGTGCATATGAGAATTTGGACGTTGCTACCACTTATGAAGAAGCTGTTAGACGAACAAATTCGGATGAGTCCGCCGGCTCGGTAAGACTCTTCAGGAATTGGATACCCTGAAAGTGGAGAATCAGAGACTTTCTCAGGAGAGTCAGGCCGCTACTGAAGCCGAAGGACTTGTGTTGAGACTCAAGGAGGAGATAAACTCTCTGATGGCCAAGTCTCAGCATCAAGAAGATCGAATTTCAGTTTTGACCAATGACTTAACTCAGAAAGATACTGAACTGAGTCTACTCAAGCAAGAACTGTCAGGACTTCAGACCAAGCACGACACACTGAAGAAGAGTGATGATGTCTGGAAGAGCCTGATGACTGAGCGTTACATGGGCACTGAAAAGAAGCTGGAGGTTATGCTTGCAAGCAACAAGCCCAAGCACTGTAAGGAAGGACTTGGTTTCAACCAGGAAGCTTCCTCATCTGCCCCCGTACACTCAGAAGTGCGTCTAACTGATAGGTTTGTTCGAGGGGAAACAATTAATGCAAATGTTCTGAACCCCTCAGCAAAGAACAAACAAAAGATGAAAGCACCTCATCCTACGCATCAGTATTCTGACCAGAAGATCAGTACCAAGACACCCCAGTTCAGTCAAGGGGGAACTAGCAGAGTTAAGTGGGCTGATCAGTATGGACCACCTCAGTTGACACATCCAGCTCAGTATGGGTCATATTACTATGATCCTATAGTCAGAAGAGGTTCCAAGAGTCAGAAAAAGAAGAAAATCGCACAAAAGGCAAAGGTCAGCAGTCCACCAGCTCAGAAGATCCGGACTCCTGAACCTGAACAGCCTAAGAAGTCAGCAGTGACCAGTCCAGTGGTCAAATATGTTGACTCAAGTGGAAAGAAAATATCTGAGACCACCAGGGTTGTAAGACAAATTTGGGTTACTAAAACTAACATCTAAGGACCTAAAATAAAAAATAAAGGGTACCTAAATATAATTCTGTTTTGCAGGTGCACAAAGATCCTTGGTATGTGGACAGTGGATGCTCAAGACATATGACGTACCTAAGGAACCTACTGAAGAATTATATAGCTGAAGAAGGACCCAGAATCGAGTTTGGAGACAATGCAAAAGGCTATGCAAGAGGATATGGAGCACTCAGCATTGGAACTGCTACAGTTCCTAGAGTATCATATGTTGAAGGACTTTAGCATAATCTTCTCTCTGTTAGTTAATTCTGTGATAACTCGAATAAAGTGATTTTTTACGCTGGTTTCTGTGATGTCATTGATAAATCCACAGGGAAAATAGTGTTATCAGGTTCGCGTAAAAAGAATATATATGTAGCTGATTGGAACTCAGCAGAACCTGAAGCTTGTCTGTTGGCGAAGAACGACAACCGTACGGGATGGCTTTGGCATAGGAGACTCAGCCACCTCAACTTCAAAACGCTCAACAAACTAGCAAGGAACACTCTAGCAAGAGGACTGCCGAATGAAGTATTCAGCAAAGACACTCAGTGTGAAGCATGTCTGAAGGGAAAGCAAACAAGGAATCAAAATCCACCTGTTCCATCTCCTTCCACTGATGGAATCCTTCAGCTGCTACATATGGATTTGTTCGGTCCAATCTCTCCAGTGACGATCAGAGGCAAGAAGTATGCTTTAGTGGTCATCGATAACTACTCGCGCTACACATGGGTCATATTCATTGCCAACAAGTCTGACGTCAAAACAGAGTTACCAACGCTTCTGAAAAAGCTCAGTGTCGAGAAGAACACCAAGATAATCAAAATTCGTTCTGACAGAGGAACTGAGTTCCTTAATTCCATGGTAGAGGAGTTCTGCAAAACCGAAGGGATTGAGCATGAGACATCTGCTGCGCGCACCCCTCAGCAGAACGGGGTTGTTGAACGAAAGAATCGCACACTCAAAGAAGCAGCAAGAACTCTACTCGCAGACTCAGGACTCCCAACTAAATTCTGGGCAGAAGCAAACCGACACCGCATGTTATACTCGGAACCGATCTCTGCGACGAACGGCAAAGATAAGAGAACACCATATGAACTATGGAACGGCGGGAAGCCTTCTTTATCTTATTTCCATATCTTTGGTTGTTCGTGCTTTATTCACAATAATGGGAAAGATCGGCTAAAAACTTTTGATAGCAAGTCGGATCGGGGAGTATTCTTAGGATACTCTCGGGTCAAGCAAAGCTTTGAGTATTCAACTATCGGACCCTTTGCGTGGAAGAAAGTCCTCATGTTGTTTTTAATGAGTTTGCTACGAAGACGGGAGCAATAACTCTAAGTCCGAATCCGAGGACATCGATGCGCGGCTACGGGATCCGAACCTAAAAGACAAACCTGAAAGGATCCAGCTTTGTTGGGATAATGATTCAGATGTAGAAACTGAAGATAAGCCTACTGAATCTGAACCAGCAACGCAAGTAGCTGAACAGGTTAACTCTCCTGAACAGAGTCAATCCCAGGTAACTCAGGTCGATGAAGAAACCTTAGAGGTAACCGAGACCACTACCGAGAATAACAACTCGGGGGGGAACATCTATTAATGTTCCCGAGCTGAATGCCCCCGAACCCAGAAACTCGGTAGATCACACTCTCATTACTGAATTGCTTCAATATCAGAATAGTATAACTGAAATGCCTAACTCACCTACTATCTGTGTTGATCAAATTTCAGATGAAGAGCTGAAACATCGTAGATCGTGGCTAGATGCTCACACTCCTGATCTAATCATTGGAGATCCTTCAGTAAAGTCAAGACAAGATCCGGATTCTCGTCAAGGAGAAAGCGCATTATATTCCCGCTTCTTGTCTCTTGAAGAGCCTCGAGACGATTGAGGATGCACTTAAAGATCTTGACCGGATCATAGCTATGCGGGAGGAGCTGAATCGGTTCACGAGAAACGAAGTTTGGGAGCTTGTTGATGACCCGGCATCAACACGTCATTGGAACAAAATGGGTCTTCAAGAACAAGCGAGATGAAAACAACGTTATAGTAAGGAACAAAGCAAGGCTCGTGGCAAAAGGCTACCTTCAAGCCGAGGGAATAGATTTCAATGAGACATTCGCTCCGGGTTGCAAGATTGGAGGCAATCGGACTATTCCTAGCCTACGCAACACATCAAAGATTCGGAGTCTATCAAATGGATGTGAAGTCTGCGTTCCTGAACGGCGTCGAAAGAAGAAGTCTATGTAGAACAACCGCCCGGCTTTCGGCGGGGACATCGGGTTTATAGACTCGAAAAAGGCTCTATATGGGTTAAAACAAGCACCCGGGGCTTGGTACGATACCCTGTCGAGTTTCTTCTTCCGAAAGGGTTTTAGGAAGGCACGTAGATCGCACGTTGTTCTAGCATTCGACCGGAAGGCGACTTATTACTCGTGCCAGATCTATGTAGACGACATTATCTTCGGATCGAAGAACGTCGTCATGTGTCAGCAGTTTGAGAAAATGATGAAGGACAAGTTCGAGATGTCAATGATGGGTGAAATGAACTATTTCCTCGGCTTTCAAGTCAAATAATCTGAAAAGGGAACGTTCATTAACCAAGGCAAATACACTCGAGACCTCATCAAAAGATTCGGTTGCACATCCGGCAAACCTATCAAGATCCCGATGAACACGAATATGAAAATCGATCTTGATAAAGAGGGAGTATCAGTAGACCAAACTGAATTTCGTGCAATAATTAGTTCCTTATTATATCTAACAGCTACTCGTCATGACATAACTTATGTTGTAGGTGTCTGCGCTCGATTTCAGGCGAATCCTAAGCAGCGCCACATGGACTCAGCAAAGAAGATTCTCCACTACCTTAGAGGCACACCTGACATAAGTTTATGGTATCCAGTTGATGATAATATTAAATTAACTGGCTATTCTGATGCTGACTATGCAGGATGTAGAATTGACCGAAAATCAACTTCAAGAACTTGTCAGTTCCTAGGCAGTAAGCTGATCTCATGGTTTTCAAAGAAGCAGCACTCAGTAGCCACGTCAACTACTGAAGTTGAATACATGGCTGCCGGAAGTTGTTGCGCCCAAATCCTTTGGCTGAGACAGCAGCTAAGAGACTATGACGTCATTCAGAATGAAGTGCCGATATTCTGCGACAGTACCAGTGCTATTGCAATCACTCAGAACCCTGTACTTCACACGAGATGCAAGCACGTGGACATTAGGCATCACTTCATTCGTGACCATGTCGAAAAGAAGGATATCAGGATGGAAAAGATCCATACTGACAAACAAAGGGCTGATATTCTGACCAAGCCTCTAGCTGAATCCAAATTCAAAGAACTTTCAGTAGAGCTAGGTCTACTGGACCCTACTGACCCCAGTCAGTAAGAGTCTTCAGGAGAGGACCATTTCAGTAAGGGGGAATGTTCACTCTCGATGCGAGTATAATCGGCACGTAGAGAATCAGCAACCATCTACATGAGGTATCAGCTGACTACTATGTTCAGCTGACAGGTTTGCGTATCTCTACTCAGTAGTAACTAATAGAACAGTATTATGCACTTATAATTCAGATTCAGCATGGTATTAATTATCTTAAAGTTTGTCATTTAATGAAAACGACTCTCATTTAATGCACGACATTCTATGCATAAGTATGCTAAATTCTGCCACGCATTTAATGCATGTCCTATCATAGTTACTACTTAGGCAAGTTACAACTGGCTTTGACTTAGGCGGCTACTGTGATCATTACCTTCTTTATAATATCCAATCTTAACCGTCCATATCATAAAGCAAATTTAAATTTGGCCTTTGATCGAAAACTGTTCACCTTCACGTTAGATATATATTTTCGATCATATATATTTTCGATCATATCTTCAAATCCTTTGCTCCGAAAATTCTGAGATCTCCAGCAATCCTTTACTTGCATCTTATCTTCTCTATTCTCATAATTTTATCGGTATGATTATTAAATCTGTTACTATACTTCATTATCTCTTTTCAGTATCGCTATACTAACTGTTTTATGAACAAACGATCTCGATAATCTTTTCTTGTGACGAGATAAAATGGCGAGATCTTTCTCTCATCTCCCCAGGGAACATGCAGGAAATCTTAGACAAAGACCGTGTCTGGTGCGAACCAGTCATCGAGTTTGACGCCTGCGACCTTGACTTCATGGACGAGATTTTCTCGTATCTGAGAGCGTCTGGATTGGAGCAGTTCCTCTCGAGGAAGCCTACCTTCTTCCTTCCTCGACAGGTGTCTCAGATATACCTCAACTCAGATTCGATATCTGGAGACATCATTGTACGTTTTGCCGTCCACTCCATAGGCGATGCCTCTCTGCAACTGAAGCGGATCTCAATTAAAGAAGCACTGAGGAGAAGCTTCGCTTTGCCTGCTGAAGGAGTTAGCAATGTTGGCTACAACGATGACAGGATAGACAACTATCTATCTACATTCTGCGGAAAGCCTACCACATTCAGAGCGGCCTTCCCAAAGAACAGTATGCTGCCCCAGTTCCGTGCACTAGCTTATATAGTCACGCAACTACTGACAAGCCAAGCGGGTTCATTCGATCAAGTATCGAGATCCAAGATCCAGCTCATGATGGCAATATATGACAAAGCCAAAATCAACTGGACGGAGTTCTTTCTTCGAGAGTTCATGGTTCAAGCTGCCAAATTTGATAAGGCAACGTGCAACCTGACAGTAAAAGGCAAGCTGTTGTATGGACTGAAGCTGTCCATCATGATACAAGATTTCTGTGGAGATGACCAGATCACCTTTGAGGACAAGGTACACTTTAATGTAAAGAAGATCAGGTTCCACAACAGAACAACTGCTCTTCAGCAGATCGGTTCAGGACCGTCGCTTCAGCAAACCACGCCTACCAAGAAGAGGTCTCCTCTAGCGAAAGTTTCTAAGGCATCGGCTAAACGTCTGAAGAAAGCCATCGCTGATGTCCCTACTGAATCCGAGGTAGTACCGGAGGAAACTACTGAACAACCAACTGCTGAACAAAGCTACGAACATGCTTCGAACGCCTACTCAGCCTATGCAGCTAATAGATGAGTCAGAGTCCTCCGAGGAGACTCATTCGGTGGAGAAGGCCGTCTCCACTGAACAGACTCAAGAAGTGGATCAAGGGGTTCCAACTGAACCTAGCCAGAGTGCTGATATACAAACTCTGGAAAGACCGCTTGATATTCCACCACTCAGCACTTTGCCATCTGCTGAAAAACAGACGTCCGCCATAGATCTAGAAGACTCAGAAACGGCGTCTGAGCAAGAATCAATCGGAATGGAAGCCTGAGCACTCAGATCTCAAGCATTCCGAGAGATAGCTGACCAAATACCGGAGATCGCTGGCCACCAGGACTTGGTGTTAATTGCTAGACGAGGCCGGGCTCCACATGCTCCTAAGGTTCCGGGAGTGGCACCCCACGGCTTCGCCTCATCCTTCACTACTCCTGTGACCAATTACATCAGGAGGAGCAGCACCTAAGGCAGCAGATAGGCTACTCCAGGCCTGCTGACCTAGGTAACTTCGATGATCTGAGGGCCGCGATGTTGGCCTTGCTGCACGATAGGCAGCAGACTTGAGCTCAACCCCTCGAGATGGGTCGACCACGACGGTCGGGACCCCACCCCATGATTCAGGCCCTGGGAAGCCTGATGAGGGAGTACCCCAGGACAAGGATACAACTGCTGAACCTTCTGATCTACCGCTCAGTATCCTTGGGCCTGTGAAGTCGGCGGCTGATACTTCAACGTCTGCAGAGCCTGCTCAGCTCTTGCTAACATCTCGGTTTGAAGTAGCGCCCGGCCCCATGGCCGACGCTCAAAGTCCATGGCCAAGGCACCGAAAAGCCAAGGAGCTCGGGAACGAGCTCTAGCCAAAGCCTGTCCATATAGTATGGAAGAAAAGCTGCTTGAAGCCGCTAGCGGCCGAGCTTGGGTGAAAACCTCTCTATCCGACTCAACCGCCCTCGATGTCTCTTCCATTGTCTCAAATGCCGGCAAAGCGAGAGACGGGACTTTGAAGATCAGCTCGAGTGATTCAGGAGGGACAAGCCAAACCGCTTGAAGAATTCAAGGCCTCTCAGTCCACTCATACTGAATCAGTCTCAAACCTATCCCAGGCCACCGAGCTCAGACTCAACAATATTCAACGAGGCCCTTGAAGGAAAGGTTTCGAGAAGGCTGAATGATTTTAAGGCTGCAATGACCTCTCCCATAAATTCTACGAAAAGGAACTCGCTCTCGAGAGGAATGAGCTGCATGAGGCCACGACAAAGATCAATGACAAACTCGAAGAATTGTCGGCCTCCTACAAAAGCCTCAATCTCCGAATATCCACTCCTACCCCATTTGTAATTGATGATGCCAAAAAGGGGGAAGGAAAGGATAAAAGGGAAGAAAAGAAAGACAAAGTGAAAAAGGGGACAAGTCAACCCCCAAGCCGACCCACGACTAAACCCACGACCAAATTCACTAAGGGGGAAGCTCCACCGAAGCCCGCCAAGGAAACCCGAGTCGTGTAGCAGACGCAAGCGAAGTTCGGACTATTGCCGCTCTTGGACCACGTTGAAGAGACCCGGGGTGTTTCCGCTGCGAGCACAGCGAGACCGGCCCCAGTGGCTCGGGAACAGCTACTCACGCAACCCAGACTCCTACTGATATTATTAAGGAGGTTGCTGAGTATGCTGAACATGATGATTCAGAAGAGGAAGAAGCCCCTCTACCACCACCTGTTTCAGGCAAAGGGAAGAAAGTACTGAAACTCCCGACCCCTCCAGCAAAGAAATCAAAGAGATACATTTCTGCTGAAGAGGAGGCTCAGATAGCAGCTGACGAGAAGCTTGCTAGGGAGATAGCCAAAGCTGAGGCTGCCAACAAGTCTAAAGCAAAGACCTCTCAAGGCAAAACTAAGGCACCAGCTCGAGGCGGAAAGAAAACTGCTAGGTTGCCTCCAAGGAAGCTCAAGATTCATGATGATGAAGATAGAGAAAAGGAAAAGGAGCAACATCAGAAGAATACTAAGAAGCAGGGTACATCCAAAGAGAAATCCAGTACCCCTGCTGACTCAGAAGACTCTCCTCACCAACCTTCCTATATGAGATCCAAAGAACAAGATGCTGAGATCGAAGCCATTTTCGCTCAGATGGATAGGTATCTCTACAGAGGAGAGGAAGCCAGACAGATAGAAGCTGCCAGACAGAGAATACATATGGCAGACCTTGAGGCACTGAGAATTCGTACTGAACAAGAGGCCAGGCTGAAAGTACCTTCAAAAGCTGATATTTCTTATCGATACAGAAGGTTCAGGAAGCCAGCTGATCTGAAATCGCATAGATGGCCAAGGACAGACGATTGGATGCTGCTCGGTTACCCGAGAGATGGGAATCTGCAAAGATAGAGTTTATCAAGCGCAATTATTTCTGAAGGTTCTGGCCAGACAAGGCTAAGACTGATGCCTACACAGAATGGATGATGATAACAGAACCGGATCTATACGTATACTTGCATAAAGCCGTATCTGAAGGTATAGAAGTCAGTGTTCCTGAGCCCAAAATCATACCTCCGCCAAGAAGAAATGATGACTCAGTCCATCATGGAGTAATAGAAAAGGAAGTGAAGAATGCTGCCACGAACAGAGGACTTGAAGAAGATGAGCCAGCAGACTTCGCTGAATACCTGAAGCTGAGGAAGAACTCATACAGAATGTATGGCTTGCCCCTACCTGAGTCAGAATCGCAAAACTTTATGGACAGGATCAAGCAGTACAAGCGTTCTTAGTATTAGATTTCTTTATCTTCCTAGCTTAGAAAGAGATGTAATGTACTGAACTTTCATATCTTATATATACATTCTCTTTTGGCTCAGACAATATCTTATTGTCTAAACAACCGTGTTTGTTTTTATGCTTAAACACTCAGAATCACTGAAGTGATTGCTGACTCACACACTCACTTTATCTTACTTGTTAGCTTATTGCTTCTCTAGATCTGATAGTCTAGTTGTTGTGTTTCGGGGGAATTGTTTAGATAGAGGGAAACTGTTTTGCCCTGCTCCCCTCAGTAGACTAGAACTTGAAGAACAAACTCCACTGATCCTACTTGTAATAATGTAAGAAGCTCTGTTTCTGATAGTTTAGTGTTAGCATAGATGATAGGTTTTGGCATCATCAAATAGGGGGAAATTGTTGGGTGATGATTTTATCCTCAGCACTGTTATACTTAGTGGGAAATGATTATGTCTTCAGCACTGACCGTAAGCTCAGTAGCCTCGTGCTCTGTACTTATCTGAAGATTTGAAGATCCCAAAACCCTATCTTGATTGATGAACCATTCCCGTGTAATTGTTTTGTCTCTGAGGTTTCAGACTCAGTAGACACTCTGCTCTGGTTAAGGCGGTCAGTAGCTTATCGGCCTCGGCACGAAGTAGAAGACTCGGTATTTCTTGGACTCGGCAGGAGCGATATACTAAAGGAGTCGGTAGAACCGAACTCGGCGAGAGTAGTTCATCGAACTCGGAGCCGACCATCGGTAGAGTACCCTCGATTGTCTCTCTGCGAATGAAGATCGGACTCAACAACGGCGAGCAGTCTTACGAACGCGTCGGACACTTTTTGAATATACAATCAGTATTATCAAGTACGAGGAAAAGAGAAGTCAACTTCAGTATGCCTCGAAGTCTGTTCCGTCTCAACCACTCCATAATCCTCGACAAATGACAAGCATACACGTGTCTCTACCTACTAAAGCTGCAAGTCAACATATTTCCAGAAAATGAGGGAAAGGACACTGTTACATCCTTCAAAAAGAGTCGTTAGCTACCAAAAGAGAGAGAAAGGAAGATCGTCTCCAACGGATCTTTTCCAATCTCTGCTCTATAAATAGAGGGACATTTCAAGAGAGAGAGAGAGAGACGAATGCGCATAAGCTTAACGACAAGAACAAACACAAGCATTCAAAATAGCTAGAACCAAAAATCCTAAGTCTTCCGCAAGAATTTGAAGATCTATCTCCGGCGAAAGACTACCTTCTCAGCTCATAGGGAACCAAGCTAAACTGTTAGAAGAGCCTCTAGTATCCAAATCGACGATACACGAACCTAAAGCTTATTTCAGCTGTTCGTCGATCTAGAAGTCACTCTCTCATTCCCTATCCCTCTAACCCTAAGCTCAATAGAATATACTTATAGCTTAGACGAAGGAGTTCATATTTGAACCCAATCCTTATTGTAAAAGGACTCCTTCATAGTTGGAGAAGTTTATCAAACACTTTAGTTTGATGCCTTTGTAAACTGGGACTTGCTAAGTATAATCTCCAAGCCACGGCTTTGTCCTATGCACAAGCTGACTGAGACTAACTCAGTATAATAAATAGCCTCCTGAATTTTTTGGGACAGTGGACGTAGGATCGAGTGATATCCGAACCACTTTAAAAATCTGTGTCTTGTTATTGCTTTCTGATTACTGTTGCATTGATTTTACTGTTCATACTGAAAACCTACTTTAAAATCATACAACTGTCTCAGCTTACTGAACTGTCTATTTGCTGAACTGAGACTTGCTAAAACGGTTTTTTCCACTCAACTGATTTGGGCCTACACTTTTCCGCACCGCTGAACTCTACCTGTTTGATACGGACTCGACTCGGTCAGCTAGCAGATCTCAGTAGAGTCAGACTCTTTGCCACACACGATTCAGAACAGCTATTTGGTCTGCTGAATTATTTCAGTATGGCACTTTCCTGAACAGGACTGTTCGTGTTCGAAGTTGAGAAAATCGGTTTCAGGTGTATTTACTCCCCCCCCCTCTACACCTGACCGTACACTCGGGACCAACACTCTCCAAACTGCCCACACTGGGAGTGAATTAGGAAGGACTTAAGCTGTTCAAATTTTTCTACATACTCTTCATAGTCTCCCTCATACCTTAGTTTATTAAATTCCCCAATAATTTATGTCTCCTTAATGTCCCCAAACTTAGTGGAAATCATGCCAATGAATTGATTCCAACTAAGCTGCTCTCCCTTCTCTGGTAAATTGTCATACCACTCAGCTGCCTTACCTTCAAAATGCAGTGAGGCATATGATACCATTTGGTCATCTGGAATGCTGGAAACCATACTCCAAAAGGTTCTGCACCTCTGCAACCAACCTCGGGGTCTAGTCCCATCAAACTTAGGGAAATCTATCTTGGCTCTTGAGGCCACTATCCCAGCAACATTATCTCTGTTACCCCTCTCATGCCCAGCCATCTCTCTGTTCAGAGTGTGTTGTACCTCCCTATTAGGATTGTATTGGAACCTCCCTCCTCTAGGACCACCCATCTGTCCTCTAACTCCTCCACTCGGGTTAAATGGAGCACTCCAGGGGTTATTTCCCCCACTCATTACTGCTCTGCTTCCCCCTTCCCCAGCATATCCTCCTCTACTCACTCCCAGTTGCCCAGTACTAATTCCAGTCTCTCTTATCCGTCCCACCGTGTGTTCCCCATAGTTGTCTTCAGTTATGACTTGGTGAGATTGGTTGTGTGGTCCACGCAGGTGATTTTCAGGGTTTGGAAAATTTTGGACAGGGTTTTGAGGGGTGAGGAAACTAGAAGCATTTTGGAGGTGATGGTCTGGGGAGTTTGGGTATGGTTGGGGTGGCACAGCACCAGGGTTAGGATAAAAAATCATGGGGTGAGGAAGGTTAGGGTTTGGGTAGCCAAAGTTTTGAAAATTAGGGTTTGGATTTGGGTAGTTCATAGAAGCTTGAGAGTAGGGGGAATAGGGGTAGTTAGGGTATGCTAGATGAGAGGCCATGGAATTAATTGTGGAGAGCATGTTTTGATATTGATTTGTTAGATTATTTAGTTGTTGCGCGGTTGAATCTAACTGTAGTTGCTGGGTTGTTACCTCGCAGGCGGTTTGCTCGGGTTGTGATGGGTTTGGCTGCAGAGAATCCCCTTCATCAGACGGGTTAGAATCCAGCTCGCCGTCTTTCGGTGGTGGGTTGGCCATGGCTGCGCTCTGATACCAATGTAACAGTTCGAGAACTGTTAATGTAAATTTTGATGTTTGGATAGAACTGGTTTGTAAAGCTCTTGAATTAAATGCGAAACTACAATGGAAACAGAAGAACAAAACAATAAAAGATAAGCTAAGATAAGGATGGCATTTTTCGTGCCTTTCATTTCATTCTAGCGGCTATTTAAATGGAAACCCTAGCAATAGTCACAATTACAGAAACACGCTTCATACTAATAGAAAGATATTAATTATGTGGACATAATCCTAGCCGTCCACTCCATTCTTGATCTGTTCATCTCATCCGTCAGCCACTTTCTGAATCAATGGCCAAGAAGTCTTCACATGTGTCTTCAAACATTTCATCATCTTCATCGGTCAGCAGATCTATAGGCTCGTCAGCATTTACCCAAACAAGTAAAAACCCTAATCCCGTCTCTGCTCCATTTTCCTTTTCTCCGTTTTCATCCGCCTCAATACCTTGGCTTGTTACATAAACTGCGAATTCTATGATGCGGAGAGGAATGCAGCATATGCTCAAGAGACAAGAGTACGAGAGAGAGAGAGAGAGAGAGAGAGAGAGAGAGAATGGCGGAGGCAACACCGGAGAAAGATTTGATCGTACCGTATGACGACGTTGTTTGCTATGAAGTTCAGGGCTCCCGCCGCGAAAAAAATCCGGACCCAAGTCGGAGATGGTCTATCTACGGAATTCATATCCCTCTATATATATAAAAAAAATATAAATATAGGACGACCCAGAGACCCGACCCGGACTACTATAAAATACATCTCATATTTGAATTTATCATTTGGTTGCATTAAAACTCAATACATAATGCTTATTGATAACTTGTTTGGGAACTACAAGATCCCTTTGGAAAAAAAATTAAATAAACATTTGCGATAATGTTTTTGTGATAAAATTTAAATTAAATAAGCGTTGTTGAAAAAAATTATTTTTATGCAAATTTTAATATGAGGATTTATTTTTTATAAATAATTTTTGGGGATTATATTTGGTAGTATTTTGAACAATTTAACTTTTGGTTTTTAAAAATTTAATATAAGTTAGAATAAACAGAAGAAACTCATAAGCTAGTCAGGAGTACTTTTTAAAAGCAAAAGCCAAAAAAAAAGTGAAAAATCACCTATAAGAATGTTTGGAATACTGTTTTTTCTAAAATTTAGTTTTTTCTTTTTTAATATTGCAAACTATACCAAACACTGCTTTCAAAAGAGCATCTACATTTATTGAACTGTAGTCCATCCATAATTATGGATGGATGGCTAGGTGCGTTGCAAAAATTGCATTGATGGAGAGAGAATAATAAAATTAAGTTTTTTTTTTCGAAAAACCGTTGTCGTAGCTAAAACCGTTGTCTTATATATGAAAAATGCGCTCATAGACAACGGTTTTTTTTAATCATTGTCATATACCCGTTGTCGTATGTCCAAAAAGGTGTTCATAGACAACGGTTGTGCCCATCGTTGTCGTTTATGCGTTGTCGTAGCATAATATGCGCTCATAGACAACGGTATTTAACAACCGTTGTCATTTGTCCGTTGTCGTATGTGCAAAAATACGCTCATAGACAACGATTATCATAACCGTTGTAGTTTATATGTTGAACCGTTGTAGTTTATATATAGTCGTAGGTCTGTAATGCACGTATAGACCTGTGTTTTGAAACCCGGCCCGGACCGGCCGGTTCGATCGGTTTAGCCCGGAACCGGTCAAAAATCCGGGCCGAGTGACATGTTGACTCGTTTTCTCAATCGACCCGGTGTGACCCGGCCGGTTCGGCCGGTTGAACCGTAACCGGTGATCGGGTCAACTCGTTTTTTTTTTTTACTGTGTTATTTTATGTGTGCCATCTCGTCTTTCATTGTGCTAAGCTTAAGTTTCTGAAGCAGGTAGGCTGAAAAAAGAAAGAAAAGCTTGAAAATTGGCTTTCAGATTTGTCTCAACCATTCAATCAATATGGAGATCAACTAGCAGTAGTGAGGGTAAAACCATGCCATCTTGATTAGTTTTTGCATTCATTCACATGATATAATGTAAAGATATAGTTGGCTGTCATAATGTTAGAAATAATGCATTACAAAACATTTTAAGTTTCTCGGCCAGCTCTTGGTTTTGATATTGGAGTGGCAGTCTTGGTCACTGGTTTTGAATAATTTTGCTTGCGCATAAACTAAAAATAGCTATATATTTATATAATTTAATTATATATTTATGACATCACACCGAGTCAACCTACCGGTTGAACCGGTTCAACCGGTTGAACCGGTAAAAATTATTTTTTTGGGTCAATGACCGGGCCGATTTTAAGAACACTGGTATAGACAACGATTTTCATAACAGTTATCGTTTATCTGTTGTCATTTACGTAGATATGTATATATTAATTAATTACAAATTTTACAATTTTAAAAGTTAATAATAATAATTAAATAATTTTTTTACTAAAAAATCTATAAATAAACATTTTAATATAAAATTTTAAAATAATTAATAATATTACATAATATCAAAATATCATAATTCAAATAAATAATTGTTATCAAATTAATACTTAAATTTAAATAATTAATGTTATTATAATTAATACTATATTTATATATTTTATAATAACACTTAACATTTATACATGCAATATATATAAATATAAACATATAATATTATTACCTAAAATACATTAAGAAATAAAATAGGAAAAAAAAAATCAGCCCCACGTTATCTTCTCCGCCTTCTTCATTCTCACTTTCTCCCTCTCCGACCTTGTTCATCTTCTCCACCTCCCTCTAGATCTCAGTTTCTCCCTCCCCACCCTCGTTCATCTTCTCTACTGCCCTCTCGTTTAACCCTAGATCTAGTAAATCGATCCTTGCCTAATAGTATGACCTAGAAATTTGTCATAGCTTCGCCCTCATACCAAATTCGGCTTCCTCCGACTCAGACACTATAGATCTCGCTGAGGGGATTGAGGAAGAAGCGTTACTCTAAGCGGCGGGGCGCAACGCTACTGGCCATGTCTGGACTTGTCCAGATCTAGGCGAAGCTTCGTCGCCTTCCACTTCGTCCGCGAGTCGATTAGGGCCCGAATTGTTCATTTTCTTTATGTAAGTTGGTTCTGAATTGAGAATGTTGCTGGACAATATTTTGGTTCTTGTCCCTTCTTTGTCAAGCTCAATTAATCATAGTGTGTATCTTAATTAGTATTTAGTTTGGATTAGAATTTGGCAAATATTGGTCCCGAGATAAACGTTCAGGTATAGAGGGGGAGGGGGTGAATACACCTGAAAACTTTTTCTCAACTTAAAACGCGAACAGTCCCTTTTAGGAGGATGCCGTACTGAACAGGTTCATTAGACCAAATAAGTTGTTCTGAATCACGTGGCAGAGTGATTGACTTCACTGAGGCCTGCTAGCTGACTTAGGTCAGAATTCAGTACCGTTCAGTTGAAGTTCAATAGAGTGCGGAAATGTGTAGGCCCAAATTCAGTTGAGTTAGAAAACGTTTTAAGAAAACTGTTTCAGTATATTAGTGCAATCTTTTAAGCTTTGCTGAAACACAGTTGAATGATTTTGAAAGATATTTTCAGTATGAACAGTAATCAATGCAACAGTAAAAACAAAGCATATAGAACACAAGCAATTTTAAAGTGGTTCGGATCCAACAATCCTACGTCCACTGTCCCGAAAAGATCAGGAGGCTATTTTATTATACTGAGTTAGTCTCAGTCGGTTTGTGCACTGGACAAACACTGGTCTTGAGATTTATACTGAGCAAGTCTCAGTTTACAAGGTATCAAACTTAAGTATTTGACAAACTCTCCAACTATGAAGGAGTCCTTTATAATAAGGATCAGTTCAAGGATGAACTCCTTCGTTCTAAGCTATAGATATGGTCTGCTGAGCTTAGGTTAGAGGGAAGGGAACGAGAAAGTGGCTTCTAGAGCGACGAACGGTTAAGTATAAACTCTGGGTTCGTATTCAGTCGCTTGGATACTAGAGGCTTATGATATGAGTCAGCTCGGTTCCCTTTGAGCAAGTATGTCGCCTTTCACTTGGAATAACTCTTTGAAGTTCTTGCGGAAAGCTTAAGTCGATTCTGAGTTGCTCGTGTATGCTCGTGTGTTCTTGTATGTATCGTGAGTTTCAATTTGAAATCTTCCCTCTATTTATAGAGCAGAGACATGGATAGATCCGTTGGAGATGACGATCCATGTGTCTCTCTCTTTTGGGTAGCTAACGGCTCTTTCAAAGTATGTGACAGAGTCCTTTCCCTCCATTTCTGGAAAGATGTTGACTTGCAGCTTTAATCAGAAAGTAGACAGTTGGCCGCTTGTCATTGGTCGAGGCTGAAGAAAGTAGGTGAGACAAACAGACTTCAAGGTAGATCTGAAGCTGACTTCTCTATACCTCGTATGACTCTGCTGATTTGACTTATGAGATCTCTTAACGGTCGGAAGACGTTCGCGGCCGTTGCCGAGTCGATCTATGTTCGGCAGCATACTCCCGCCGAGTTCGGCTCTACCGAAGATCAACTCGTAGTTCGATGAACTACTCCCGCCGAGTTCGGTTCCACCGACTCCTTTCGCATATGCTCTGCCGAGTCCAAGATTATGCGAGTATTGTTCTCATGGTACTGAGGCTGATAGTCTGCTGAAGAACCAGCGGACAGAACTGAACGCCTGAACCATGTCGAAGGGTGTCTACTGAGTCTCAGAGACAGAACAAATAAATACAACTGAATGGTTCATCAGTCAAAGTAGGGTTTTGGGATCTTCAAATCTACTTAGCACTAGGCTACTGAATCATCTCCCATCAGCAAACCACCTAATAGTTTATTATCTGTGTCATTTTCTTTGTGCCCTTGATGTATCGTATAATGTAACTGCATTGCATCCATTAGAATATCTAGGAAGTGGGACTCTCCATCATTAATTTTAATTAAGTTTTTAAGTAAATACTGTAGAACTGACAGTTAGAGAATCAAGTAGATACATTTAGTGAATATGCATATGTAGATGGCTCTTAACTAAATATATACGCGTTAGTTCTTACATTTGAACATTGCGGTTTTGCTTGGGTTTTTAAGTCGCAGTAAGCTTGCTTTGAGTTTTCAATTTCAAGTTTGTCTTTGGCTATATTTAAGAGTCACAATTTTGTACACATTTTCTTTAATCTGATGTTTTAGATTCTCTAAGACTCCAGAAATATTGTGTATGCTTCTTGATAATAAGTAAGGACAAGTTTGGAATGCTTTTACTTCTCCATTTCCAATTTTTCTATCGACACAACCAAAATTATTCCGTGGAAACTGCACTTTCTCAGTTACCCCACCTTAAGAATCAAAAGTTTGATGCTTTTCATGCAGCATATCTTCATGTAATTAATTGTCGGTTAACTCTATCGATAGCCTAAAGTGAACAATAACATTTAAAAGATGCTTGAACCTTTACCTGATAAATTTTGACATCTTCAAACTTCAATATAGATTCTTAGACTATTTTGGCAAGTATCATAAGGAAGTTCGTATTTTCAAGTTTGAACTCAATAAGCTAGTTTATGTTATCGATGCTTTTGTAGCCAATGCATCAAGTAGAGAACTTTATGGAGCTTGTTCATGCTAATGGTTTCAAGTAATTACTTTCTAGAACCATTTGAATATCAACTTTTATGTTATTTTGATTTCATCCTTCTTTTTTGGCAGCTTGTATATTTTTAAGATTATACGGCCCATTCCAGGTAAGAATTCTAATTATATTATTCTGGAGTGCAAAAAACCTACTTTCTTGAATTTGATTGAGAGAGGAAATTGTCTCTAATCTTAAGGGCCCTAATCTCTCGTATATAGAGATAGAAGTGAGATGGGATGGGAGTACACTAAGTTGCTTTACTCTTTTCTATTATTTGGAAATAATTTGTATTTAGCTATTGAAGTGTATGAAGGTCAATAAATTGCGTATCTGATTCCTGGATTGTCAATTTGCTTGTTCTACCATTCTAGAAACAATATGGCAGTTCATGCCGAGTTAGTTTACCAAAATGCTAATGAAGAGGTTTAGCCTCTGTAGGATATGCCTAACATCGTGGTTAGGTTCTTTTTGACTCAGTGTTTCCGAAAATTTGTAAATTGTCATTGGCTCCTAAATGATGAACTTGAAAGTCATTGTAGAATCTTGAGTAGCATTCGCCTTCTATTTTGTTTTTTGTTTATATTCCATTCTTGTCATTGAAGTCATATTATGCATGTGGTGGAACATCATAAATTAGAAGATTTAAGTTGTTTCAAGCATTTTTATGTTTTAGTTTGAGCTCATAGAAGAATGTGCAGTGTACTAATATTCACTGCTAGATTTGTTTGGCCATTGCATAATAAGGATTATAAGTAATAGAGTTGGAATATATATTGACAGGTGGATATGACAATGAAGACAAGGCGGGAAGATCGTGTATGATTTGGATGCGGTCAAGTACTTGGGTCAGAGTGCAACCAATAACTTCTGGGTAAATTATTCAATCAGCTGTTGTCGAAGAATTATTAGTTTTTTTGTCATGAACTACTATTGTTATAGTTTGTATTTGAGATTATAGTTGTAGAACAATGAATTATTTTAACAGTATGGAGTTTCTAGACAAGGATTTTATGGAAAATATTATGTTTTGTTTCATTTACAGGTTTTTGTTAGCTTTATGTAAATTAACGACAATTGTTGAAAATTGTTGTCAAAGACACTTGTAACAACGCGTACAAGTATTTTTAACAACGGTTAAAAATCGTTGTAAGAAGAACCTTCGACAACAGTTTCAAAAACTTACGACAACGGTTTACAACCGTTGATTGAATATACATACGACAACATTTAGAATAAATAAAAGACAATGTTTAAAAACCGTTGTGGAAAATATATACAACAAATTAAATATCTCGAAGACAACGGTTAAACACCGTTGTTGAAAATAAATACGACAACGGTTAAAAACCATTGTCTATGAACGAGACTCTACGACAACGGGACCTACAACAACGGTACATTTTGTCATAGACAACGGTTTAGCTTTTTTGTAGTAGAATTGGATGAAGAAGAGAGAGTGTTGAGTGGGGCCGCATTCTTTGTTGATAATAGAGAGAGGAGAGAGAAAGTTGGTAGTGGAGAGATGAGAGAGAAACAATTCAGGAGATATGGTGAATTTTATATCTTTTTAAAGTTGAAAGTTAATGTTGAAAGTTAAAAAGCGAGTGTTGTGCAGATAGTAGCCGTTTTATATAGACATTAAGAAAAAATTGTCGACATTCTTATATCTAACCGTTGCAGTATCAACATTACAAAAAAAATTATATATAGAGTGAGTATTGAAAAAAATTATTCACACAATCTTACATTCTCATATCTTACTCAAACATTATGCACTATTTATATTCTCTCAATTTCATTTCATTCTTCAATCCTCCTTTTTTTTAATTTTTATCCGAAATGGATAAAAATAGCAATTTCAATTGGCTAAATTATTATAATTTCAACGAAAATGAATCTACTCATAATTTTCAAATTCCTCCAAATTCTCAAGTTCCTACAATTTTTTCGTACCCTCAATTCAATCATCCACTACAATTTTGTACATCAAATTTTCCACACAATCATCCATATACACAAGATTTTGGGAGTTATGAAATTATGCATAATTATCCACATTTCACTCTCAATCCACCAAATATTGCGAATTTTCCATCCAACCCACCTAATATGTCAAATTTCACTCACAATTTGTCTCACATATTTGGATTTTATACTCCACCATCAACAAATAAACCGTCCAGATCTTCTCGACCAGTAGAAATATGCTCTCCATCTTCGATTCTAGAAACTCAATTCGAAGAGGATGAAGAGTCACTCGTTTCAATTGGGAGTCTGAAGCAAGCAAATGTCGGTGTGGCCGGTAAGAACAAGCGATTGGTTTGGAAAAAAGAAAAGGACATGCATCTAACAAACGCATGTTACACAATATATGAAGATCCAATCACCGGTAATTGCCAAAAGGAAGCGGCCTTTTGGAATCGTGTTGCTTGATACTACAATGAAAATATACCCGATATGCTTCCAACTCATCCGACGATGGTCTTGATATCTCATTAGCATTATATCAGGCCGCTTGCAGTAAAATTCAACGAGTGCTACAATCTCATATCAAGTATATATAGAAGCGGGACCATGACGAAGACGCAAATGGCACTGAAAAAGTACCGCGAAGAAAACAAAGCTAAATTTGCACTTGATCACGTGTGGGAAATCATAAAAGATCATCCAGCCTTTCGATCACAGTCTGACTATGCCGATATTGCAACGAAGAAGACAAGGATCTCTGAATCGGGGGCGAGCAACACATCTTCCACATAAAACGTAAGCATTGATTTTGATTTAAATGAAGAAACACGTCCAATCAGACATAAGGCTACAAAGAGAAAGACGAAGAAAAAAGCATATGCAACCCATAGTCGTAACGATGGAAACACTGATCTAAAACAGGACTTTGAGGGCATTCTCAAGTGTATCGTTGAGTTAAGTGCATGAAAAAATCGACGTTGAATTGTGTCAGGCCGAAGTTGAGATTAAAAGGGCTCGAAGTAAAAAAGAAGAAGAGGGAGAAGAAGAGAAAGCTATTTGAAATCATCCAACGCGATACAAACAACATGACACCTGAGCAACATTATTTTCATGATATAGAATGCGAAGAAGCTAAGGCAGAGTTGCAATCATCACCTTAAGTCTAGTTCATTTTTTTCTTATGTCGTAATTAATCTACAAGTACGTACTTGCATTTCATTTTCTACTAATGTCACAAGTAATCTTTATTAATGTAGAAGCTAAGAGATTTGTTGTAATAAATATTGATTCTAATATAATAAATATAGTCGTTGGAAAACTAGTCGTTACAAACTAGCCTTATAAATATAGTAGTGCATGATTCATTGTTCCTCACATTCTCAAATATTGATTCTTTTAAATATGGCTCAATATTTCTCAAGCCGTTCTAGTTCATCCAATAACAACAAAGAGCAAATCAATGATCCAGAGTCCAATTCGTATGATGCGATTCTTCAACATAGCTAGACAACAACGACAGAATATGAAAGAAGGTGTTTCCAAGCTAGGAGTCAGTCGAGAAGGTACATCGAAAGGAATCGTGAAGACAAATACAAAAGACTTTTCAATGATTATTTCGTCGAGGCCTCGGTGTATTTGACTACATATTTCGACGGCTATTCCGAATAAGGAGAGACCTATTCATCTTAATAGTGAGTGCACTTAAGAATTACTTGTCATATTTCCAACAAAGGAACGGTGCAATATATCGAAGAGGCTTGTCACCTCCACAAAGATGCACCGCCGCTATTCGTCAATTGGCATACGGAGTAACAGCCGATCATCTTAACGAGTATCTCCGAATGGGGGAATCAACTGTACTCAAATGTCTTTCTACATTCTGTAAGAATGTTGTAGAGATCTAGGGTAGTCAATACTTGAGAAGGCCCAATGCAGCTGACGTTCAACATCTTACTCAAATGCATAATGATAAACTTGGATTTTCAGGAATGTTGGGAAGTTTTGATTGTATGCTCTAGGAATTGAAAATTTGTCCAGTCCCGTGGAAATGTCAATTTACGATGGGACATGGTTCTCCTGCGATCGTGCTAGAAGCTGTCATTTCCCATTATCTATGGATATGTCATACTTTTTTTGGTATAATTGGTTCACGGAATGATATCACTGTGTTAAATGAATCTCCGTTATTCAACCATGTGCCCTAAGGAAATGCGTCTGAGATTAATTTCACGGTAAATGACACTCATTATAACCAGGGCTACTATGTGACAGATGAAATTTATCCAAAATGGGCTACTTTCGTGAAGTCTTTTCCTTGCCTCAAACGATCCAAAGAGAAGCCTTTTTAAAGAAAGATAGGAGGCTGCTAGGAAAGATGTTGAACGAGCGTTCGGGGTGCTCCAAGCTCAATGGGTAATTGTTAGAGGACTAGCTCGATCTTGGTACAGGAAAAGAATAAAATTCATCATGTTAGCTTGCATGATTTTACACAACATGATTGTTGATGATGAGGAGGATATGGTTGCATCGTTTCTCAATGATGAAGATGATGAACCTGCACAATTCGTTTAAGGTCTAAATTCAGAATTTCGAAATGTGATCTTAACCAACTCTGAGTTACGTAACAACTATGTGCATCACGAACTTCGACACAACTTGGTTGATCATATAGGGACTCGCTACAACAACAATTGATCGATTAATATTTTTATGTACTAGATCATATTTTTATTTTAAGTGTTGTATTATTTAATTTTCCATGTTATTGCAAGTTTCTAATTTATTATTATTTTTACTTTCTTACTATTTATTATTTAATAAATTTATCTAAATTAGTTAGTAATATTTTTATAATTATTAATTTATTTGTTGAGAAATAGGAGTATTATTTTATATACTTGTTTTTGTTATTAAAATATACTCCCTCCGTTCCACAAATAAAGCTCCAAAACTTTTCGACGCGGTATTTTAGGAGAGTTGTTAATTGTGTTGTTTGTATTAGTTGTGTGGGTCCCTTTTCAATTAACTATGGACTGCTTTTTTTCTCTCTCCTATGAATTTTTCTCTCTTGGCAAAGAACGGCCCTTCTTCAATCTCAAGTCATTACCCATATCTTCTTTAAAATTTTGCCTATCAAGAAAATCAGGAAACAAATTTACGCTGTGATTTTCTTTGCGTTTTACAGCTACACAAGATCTACCCTACCTCTCTCTCTCTCTCTCTCTCTCTCTCCTCTCTCTCTTCATATACTCCGTATATACATTATATAAGTTGCAAGTATGTTTGGGGCAATTACTCTTAATAATTATTCGCAGATTAGGCGGAACGTGTATTTATGAACAAATTCGAAGCTCAATCTTCTTCTGATTTGACTTGCAAATGGGCAAATTCTCACTCATCCTCTACATTACCGTCACCATCGTAGTCCTACTCCTAATCTCCCGATCATCCAACAACAAGTCCCATCGCCACCGCCGCCTCAAGGCCCGACTCCTAATCTTCTTCTGGAAAAATCGCTCTCGATCTCTGATACTTCGCTCGACCCAGAGCTTTTCTCACTGTCTCCGCCGTCGTCCCCCCTCGCTCCGGTCAGATCATCACCGGTTTCGGCCATTTCTCCTATCATACCGGCAGTATCTATTCTAGATCTAACGGGTGAAGGAGTCAGAGAATTCATCCTTGAGAAGAAGTCGAAGAAGCTGAGGCGGAGATCTAGAGAGTTTTGGAGAGATAAGAGTTCTAAATCTAGCGGGTGAAGGAGGCAGAGGAGATAGAGAGTTCATGTTCTTGAAGATAGAGGCGGAGATCTAGAGAGTTTGGGAGAATAATGAATGAGTAGTTGTAGGTTTATGGTAGATGAAGTTTCAAGTAGTGAATAGGTAGGAATATATTAGGAATAAAGAAAAAGATTATTAAAGAGTATTAGGAATAAAGAATTAAATAGATTATGATTAAAGAAGGATTAAGTTTAATTTTATTTCTATTTTTGAAAATGAAGCAAGAATTGTGGAACAACCCGAAAAGGAAAGTGGAGCAAGAATTGTGGAACGGAGGGAGTAATATTTAAAAAATTAAAGTAGTGAGATCCATTAAAGTATAATTTGTTTATATGAATGGATGAAGGAATGTGGTTGAGTGTTTAAGAAAAAGCTAACGTGAATGAGAGATAATGTGATAGATAGGTTAGCATATGCTTGGTTGAGGGAAGAAATAGAGAAGAACTAAATATGTGAGAAAGAAAATAAAGAGAAAGAGAAATGAGAGAAATGAAGTGGATTTTATATAGTGTTTGGTATGAGAGAAATAAAGAAGAAATAGAAGGGAAGAGAAATAGTGTTTTATTGGAAAAGACAAAAACATCCTTTAAAGCAAAATGTAGAGAAATCTTCTTAGAGCTCCTCCGTCTCATTTATATTGGTCACTTGTCTTTCCGGCACGAGAATTAAAAAAGTAGAGTAGATGATAAAGTAAGAGAGAGAAGATGAGTGAGATGGTGAGAGAGTGAGTGATAAAGTAGATGAGAGAAATATAAAATATGAGAGAATGTAATATTTTATTTTTATTTTTTTTTTTTGAAAAAGAGGACAATATAAATAGGACGGACCTAAATGAAAAATGAACCAACATAAATGGAACGGAGGGAATAATTTATTTACCCAACAATACTTTCTCTCCACTTTCTTCTCACATTTGGAGAGAAAGGAATTTTGTGTAGGTCCCACCCTTTTTTATGCTTTATCTTATATTTCTCTTCTAGCCAAACAACATATTTTTTTATTTCTTTTCTATTTCTCTCCTCCCTACTTTTGTTCTCTAAATTTCCCTACAACCAAACATAATAATGTGTGAGCAATGTAGATGCTCTAAACTGATAGAAAATAAGTCAAAAATAATTTATTTTTAGAATAAGCTTAAATATATGAACTTTTCCAAATGGGGCCTAAATATATACACAATACGTCCACATACATATAACTTGTGAAATCTATAATTCACAAGTGCAAATCGGCAATTTCCAGAAAAAAATTGAAACAACATCAACAAAATGGACAAAATAACAACTTTTTAAAAATATTAAAAATTGGAAACTATACACAATTTGAAGGTGGCAGGGCCTACACGCACGCCTCTTAGATCCGCTAGTGATATGATTACAATGTGAGTATGAGAGCCAAAATAAGGCAATCCCCAAACATACACAGTTTTCACCTATCCTTGACTCCTTGTATTATGTGTATGTTTGAGAGAAGATCTGAATCCTCAAACATGATGCACCATCCTACCTCAAGATATAATCCACCGAGCTGAGTCTATCGTACACTATAGAGGCAGGTCGATCTTCTCGGACCACTTAAAAATATCCGAGTATACGCGATCGCCTCCCAGCTCATCGCCCGTACCACCAGCAGCAACCCTCATAATGTCCTCAATGAGAGCAAAGTTCCCCATTATATCAACATGAGCGCCACTCTGCGTGCCCCGGCCTTCGAGTAGAGTGGCCGGAGGAGCATGATCGTATTCCCTTACAAAGTTCTTCATACCCGAAGGATTGAATCTTGTTTTCCCACGCCATGCTTTCGCACTCATGAAGCCTGCGCTTAAGATAGGCACGGTCTCATCCCCGTCTACTGTGAAGACGCCGTCTTTTATGCATCTATCTTTGTCTAATTCAACCGCGGATGTGTTGATTTGGAACGGGATGTAGCATTCTGCGGCTGGAACTTGTTTGTACACGTAGGCTCTCTCGGTTGGAATGCCAGTTCCGTACATGGAGAAAATCTCCATTTCTGGAGCATTTGGTAACCTGCAAAAAGGGTGCTTTTTATGTATAGTATTTATGTGAAAGTAAGTGTTCTACATTGTTAAACTTAAGAGTACATGATAGATATGCTTTAGTGTCACACCTTGTTTCCAATGGATTTGACCAATATCTGTAGTGGGAATACTTGGGGTCATCCAAGTTATCAGCAATCCCATACGAAAAATGAGCACCGCCGCGCTCCATCATTTTGGGGGCGACGTAGTTTAGCAGATCCAGTATGTCTCCAGTAGTATAAGCTTTGTATTCAGCAACAGCTTTGATGCCGCTAATACCCATATCATGATATTCCGTCCACACATCTCGACAAGTATTACTTACAAAACTATGACCCTTCACGGCGTCCTGCACAAAACAACTACTTTATTTTACCAACCTAAGGTAGCATGAGATGAGTATCTATCTACTATGAAAAACCATGTACATCCAATTGTTCGTGATTATCATGAAGAAAGCAAGAAACATTACCCTAAAATCAATCCGCTCAATCTGAGAAGAATCGGCATCAGCTACATCTTTCCCAAAAGATATTATTCTTCCATAATGGGCATGTTTTGGTTTTGGATCGTCTTCAGTAGGGACTGAGTTCTCAGATTGGTTAGTATTTTGATTTCTTTTGCTTACAGCATAACCCTCCTCCGGTGACCAGTCAAGTCCACCCCAAATGGTTTCTCCACCTTTTGGTATCATTGACATTGTTGAATCCCATGTTCTGGTCATCTTCATTATATGAAGCAACGTTTGGAATCGAAAAACATCCTTATCCAAGACTCCAGGTGCAATGGCCCTGAACACAACCGACCAAAAATCAATTACAATTAAGCACATTACAAACATACAAAAGAAGTTCAAATGCATCAAAGTTTACCGGGCAACGGCAATATCTCTTGCTTCTGCAGAGAAAAGCCCAGAAACAGCTTTCGGAACACCTAAAAGGGGCCCACCGATGTTCATCACAGCCTTTATATGTTTAGCACACCAATCTGGTCCACCTCCTCCACCCATTGGAGCAGGAGCCTCCACCCACTTCATAAAATGCAGAAAGTATAGAACTCCCATGGAATGGGGAACGATTACCGCCCTGTGTCCGCTTGTAGCAACCATCAGTTCGATATTACTTTTTATTCTGCTCAATGTCCCATCACGTACCTGAAAAGTGACAAACTTCATGTGAGAAGAACATCAAGATTCCAATTATCTCATGACTAAACCTCTCAAGAATACAAGATTGATTATATGTTAAAGATGTACTTCAGTATTCTGGAATGATAGCCTCCAGTCATATGCAGCCATGTACATGGATTTTTCTTCATACCCAATCCGAGCAAGATTGGCTATGAGGACTGCCCAAACAAAATATCCCGGAGCAAAGTAATCTGCCGCAACAAGACCAGTAACAGGCCTGACTCTTATGCCAGGAGGATCCAATCCAGTTTCATTGTCCAATGCCATATGCTCCACCCAACATAGTGGCCTACAAAAAGGATTTAGAAAAACCTCATACAAAAGATGCAAATTTAACTGCTCTGTATTTTCTTTATGAGTACAAATAACGACACGGCTTGATAAGTTACACAGGAATCATGTGAACTTATTGATAACCATCTTCATAGGATTAACTGAGATACTGCATAGAAACCATCCACTAGTTAAAATAGATTCAAATAATTAACCTTTAATAGCATGCATTCATGTCTCTACATGTTCGAAGCATGGAATATTTTTACAGGAAACTCGGACACACATAATAACTGAGGAGAAAATCCTTAAGGAAAAATTATGTATTCGATTCTAATCAATCTATCAATTATATTCACTCTAGTGCACCGGGGTTGCTGCCAATTAATATTGTATTGCATGTATCAAAGCAGTTCACCAACAATCATCACGACTGGGAAAGCTGGAATATTTATTAGCTAACGAAAAACATTTTCCTGCCACTTCAAGAACTCTAAACCATGATATCAACAAAAAAATCAAAGCTCAAGCACTAAATCTGCCAGAAAAAAAAAAGAAATAAAAGAACAATAAACATTTTCCTGCCATTTTCCTGATTAATATCATCATACCAATCAATAAACAGTTTTGTCGACTTACGTACTAACATCCGTCACATGAAAGCTTACAGCCCCTTAAAAGAAAGACTTAACTACTTGTTATACTTCTACTAACAAATAAAAGACTATGCAGAAAGAAATAAAAAGAGATAGGAAAGTGCTTCAAACAGGGATTCAAATCATAACACCAGCATTAAAGTTACTCTAAGGATTTCCAAACCAATTGACCACTCCAAAAAAAACTTCCATAAAAAGAAGATGACTCCAAAAGGCAGATTATACATACAAACAAACAATTAAACCATGGCCCCACTGGTTTGTCATCGATCAGAGGAATCTTATCCCATGAAAAAATAGATTCATTCACCTTTTGTAAACTTCGCCGAACGTGCCTCCCCACAGCCTATTCCTGAACAATCCATCCGCACAGCTATGCCCCTCCCACAGCTCCAGCCCTCCGGTCACAATCCCGGGCACGAACACCACCGGATGCTTCGCCTCCAGCCCCTCCTTCTCCAGCTTCACCCCGGGCGGGTCGGGCAATGGACCGGTTATCACCTCCGTCATGTACTGAGGGAAAGAAGACGGCACCATATTATACGAAAATAATAGCCCCCACCACACTACGCATGTGCACCCTATAAACCAGCAACAACTATCCACGCACGACCACTTTTTCAGCTGCTTCGGCTTCTGGAGCTCCGGCTTCTTCTCCTCCGGATCCGGCGCTCGCGCCGGCTCGCCTCCGGCGGCTCGTCTCCGCCGCAGCGATGGCATCGCGAATAACTGTCGTGGGGAAACCAAATCCAAACGACCGGTATTAATTTCCGCAAATTGGTCGCAACAACTGCGCTGTTAAATCATTAGTACCTATTTGCTGCTCGTATTTCGGAGGTGGAGGTGGAGGTTTTAGGCGGCGGAAGCAGCGAGGAAGGTGGCGGAGGGCTGAGATTTAACGGTTGAATAAATTTTATTCCGAGTTTTATAAATTTCAAGAGTATATTATAATCTGAATTTTTAAATTGATTTAATTGAAAATAAATAACGATGGTCTGCTTTAAATGGGCCAGACCCATTTACATATTATCAATAGACGAATAACGACACTATGCGTCCACCTTTCGAATGAGGCCCAATGTAATTTCCGTTTTTTTTTTTTTTGTATAATGAGGAAAATTCGCAGTATATATTTTTATCGGAAAATTTTATTTAACTGTATATATAATAATCTGTAGTTCATACAAAAACTTCCAATCGTGCATTAGTATTGGGTAAATTCATATTCATGTGTAAGAATCTACAAATTTATCTATAAATTATTATTTATTAATCTTGAGATAATTTTTGAATGAATCGAATTTAATTAGATTAATATAAAAAATTATAAATTTATTTATATATCATATTTATTGTCATTTTAAGAAATAACGAATTTATTCATTTAAAAAATAAGTACAATGATACAGTTAATATTCTTTGACAATAAATTCTAAAAAAACACTAAAGATAATATTATTCCTTTTGAACCAATTACGCTCAAAGAAGCACTTATTACGTGTCCGTAATTCTTCACAATTTTATATTGCAATTCGAGAAAACAACACTGGAACTTTTTGTGACAATTAGAAAAGTCAAAGATGAGATTTAATTTATTTAAGTTTTAAGAAAAAACAATCAACACTATAATCATATTTCACAAAATTGTCTTAGTGTTTTTGGTAATTTTAAATAATTATTGATTTATAATACTGATAGAACCATATATTTTCATTGGACTTTTCTAAAAATTATTATTTTATCGAAGTTCATGATTTTTTACACTGACCTAGTCGGAAACAGAAAAAAATATTATCTTAGAAAGGTTATTAACTTACCGAATTAGGTCTAAAAAATTGGCAACCATATCATCATAATCTTTTCTCATAAAATTGGAGCAATATCAATATGACTATTACACAAGGATAGAGGTGGCAAATCGGGTAGGGCGTTAGGCCTAACCTCGGGTCTATCGAGCTTACTTAGTTTTTCTGGTCCGCCCAAGTCCGTCCGGCATTTTATCGGACCTTGATATATGAAGCACAACCTAACTTCCAACTTTTGGGCGAGCATATTGCTTAACCAATTAATTTGTATTATTTTTTAGAATTATATTTTGTAGTATAAAAATAAAATAAATATATATCTTAAACTAAACATGTTAATATTCTTATAACATATAAATTATGAAGTAATCAATTAAATTAAATGAATCATATTATAAATTCATGTCCAAATAAACATCAAAGTTTAAAATCGTATTCAAATAAATATTAAATAATTGAAACTAAAACAATAAACAACTTAAAATTCTCAATGTTTGATTATATACCAATCACATTTCAATCTTCATTTAATAACTTTATCTTTTGTCAAATTTCTTTTATTTTGTCTATGCAGATTAAATTGATTAATATTAAGAATAATTAATAATATTGTATATTACTGGACATACTTTTTAACTCAAAAACTTTGGACTCTTTTCGCCCAAAGCCCATGAGCCCGGTTGTTTTTTGGGCGGATTTTTTAAATCCAATATATTTTTGGGTTTCTAATTTTGGAGCTCAATTCAATCATTTTTTCGGGTATTCCGGACCGACCTATTGAATTAGGCCCATTTTGCCGGTTCTACACAATAATGACATGGAATACAAATCAAGAAATAATTCAAATATTTTGTTCATTTGAGTGGCAAGAATGTCATATGTCGAAATCCGACCAATTTTGATAGATGAGAGTTCGTTGTACACAACTTACTTGATGCGATTTACGTATAATATGCATGTTATTATACTAAGTAGATCAAATGCGACTTGTAGGTTTCTCTAAACCACACCAACCAAAAATAAAAACAAAACCAAAAAATGTAAGAGAGGATGATGGGTGGGTGGGGGTTGGGTGGGGGTAGCTTGGATCCTGAATTGCGGGGGTTGGCCATGTGGTTCAAACCATAAAATTAATTAAAAAAAAGGCTATCATAATTTTTAATTTGTAGCCTACATAAAATTATTACCACGCCACATGACAACTCAACGGCTCTCACTTTGTACATCAAGATTCAAGATTCCTTCCAACATCACTATTTTTGGTATATTTATGAATAATAATCCTAGATAACAAAATATTTTCATCTTGTATTTTCATTGTATTAAATAATACTATTGCATTGAGCATGTATGTATTTTATACTCCACCGAAACCAGAGCAACTTGGGTGTACTACAATTATATATACTTGTGTGTATCACACCACAAGAATATTAATATGTGACGCTTTTCATTTAAAAAAGTAGGTCACATATGCCACATGTCAACACCCTTGTGGTGTGGTACACAAAAGTGATACACAATTGTGGTACACTTAAACCTTTGTGCATCGGAACGTGATACAAATAAGAGTTATAATATTTTTGAAAAATGTATGACTCGATACGGTAACATTATATAGGAATGCTTATTATAAGCATTTCTTATTTATTTTTTTTATTCAAGTTAAAAATTTAAGTAAACATATGGAGTTTTTGGAATCAATAATAAAAATTAGATATATTTAGTAATTTTGGAAATTGTGGTGCTTTAAGCACCGAAACATCTCAATTGATGCTTAAAAGAAATTACTTAATTAAACAATTTACCTACTTAATTTTAGAGAAGCTACCATAATAAGTTGATTTTTCAAACACTAAAAAAATTGTTTAGACGATCAATAAACAGATAATGGCTTGATATAAGCATTACAAATACCCCTAATATTTTTTTTAAAAAAATTATGACACTTCACGATAACATGACACATTAGTCATACGCATTAATTAAATAAAAGGTGACAATTTAAAATAAGTAAAATGATAACACATTCTTAACACTTCAAGTATAAAACTAATCAATTATAAATATATTAAATTAATATATAATTCAATAATAATTAGTTTAGAAAAAAGTTATATAAAACTCAAATGTATAAAATAATATATAAATCATGATGATAATAATATATTCAATTATCTAATATGAAGATGACAGTATTCTATAGTGTTTTATGCGTATCAAATATGATGAGGTTTAAGGAATGTTCATACTTTCTAACAATTATCCATTTCGGAATCTCCTAACCGTTTGTTAGAGATTCAATACTTGGACTATTGTAATTGTTTGATTTGATTAAATATTTATCAATAATTTGAACGTTGCGCAATTATATAAAAATCATTGAAATCGACAATAGTCGTATTAATAATAGTATTAAATGTTTCGCAGAGCTATAATACTAATAATTTCCTATCAAATCTCCTTATTTATGTAATTAAATAAAATAATTCGGGCAATTTAAAATGAGTGGATCTGTTCAAAGATTCTTAAACATGAATTATTTCAAACATAATCATAAGTACTCGTGTGATTAAGACTAATGATGTGTATAATCCACCAAACAATATTCTTTGGGTTTTTTTATGTGATTTTTCATACGAATTAATGAACATTTATTTTTTAATTTAAATGATGATTAATGCTTGCAGGCATATTTCAGACTGTCACAAGACAGCATTAACTACCTCTTTTAATTTTTAAAATATAGTCGTTGATCAAAGGATTTATCATGTGCACCAATAAAATTAGGAAAAAATACCTCAAGATCCCCTATTAAATTAAAGGGATATTAGCCTTTAAATACACCATCTTTGGTCCAAATTTGGTTTTGCACATGACATTAAAAACGCTCCACAAAATACACCACTTTTAAAATCTGTTCAATTTGCACACCGGCGAAATTTTCGGCAACATCGAAGCTGACCTGTCGGACGACATGGCATATGGTTGCTGACGGGGAAGAATAACTATGACACGTATGAAATTATAAAGGATTGATTAGCTAATTAATACACGAAGTTTGCTATCTTTTGGTTTTGCACATATGAAATTATAAAGAATGGTCAATTTGATCAAAATTTAATTATCAATTTAGCAAAAAAATTGAATCGAGGATTAATTTAATCAAAAATCTTAAATTTATAGATCATTTAATTATTATTTTGAAATACGTCTTGCGTCATTTTTCGTCAATACCTGATCAAATCAATGCAACTATAATCAACAAACTATACAAAATCAAAGTTGAAATTCTTCATATTGATTTACCAAACAGTGACCTTCAGATTGTATTTCAAAATAATAATTAAATGGTCTCTAAATTTAAGATTTTTGATTAAATTAATCCTCGATTCAATTTTTTTTGCTAAATTGATAATTAAATTTTGATCAAATTGACCTTTCTTTATAATTTCATATGTGCAAAACCAAAAGATAGCAAACTTCGTGTATTAATTAGCTAACCAATCCTTTATAATTTCATATGTGTCATAGTTATTCTTCCCCGTCAGCAACGATATGCCACGTTGTCCGACAGGTCAGCTTCGATGTTGCCGGAAATTTCGCCGGTGTGCAAATTGAACAGATTTTAAAAGTGGTGTATTTTGAGGAGCGTTTTTTATGTCATGTGCAAAACCAAATTCGAACCAAAGATGGTGTATTTACAGGCTAATATCCCTAAATTAAATTAGGTATCATTTAATTGATTATCTCAAGTAATTTGTCAAACATTGTCAATATTTTTCCTTATATAAAGACAAGACAATATACAAAAATATGATCGTCGCTCATCAATTTCACAACGTATAGTTATCTCTAAGAATGCAACGGAATATTTATCAGAATTAATTGGAGGAGACAATTCGCTCATAAAAGAATGAAGAGAAGGGATCATAACTTAATATAATAGTTGATGATACTTTGTATACATAAGTAATGTTTGAAATAATTTAATTAGATTTTTTCAATGTAAAAATACTTTTTTAATCATTAGAATGTATGCTTTTACTTTTTTTTAATTTAAAATAAATCAAAATAAACAGAAGTCTTTAATCTGGCCAGAGAATTTTTTTAAAAGCAGGATCAAAAAAATTGAAAAACAAGTGATGAGAGTATTTGTATTATTGTTTTTTCTGAAACTAAACTACTTCTTTTTTGATATTGCAAACACTAACAACTTTTACTTTTAAAATAAATTAAGCAGCTTTAAAAGCATAAATAATTAAAAGTTGTTTATAAAAGATATTTTAAACACCACCATATTATGATAGTTGGAGTAGTTTGACCTAATTTCCCGTTAATTATATTTCTATGCATATATAAATACACGGTTTTATTAAATGTGTCATTATTTTCTAATCACAATGTAGTAATAAGAGCCACTGAAATAATAAGACAATAATTTAGATGGCTATACATAGTTTCCATAGTGATAGGTGTAATTATGGTACACTTTTCTTAATGTCGCGTAGTTTCAATTCAAAATTATTTTAGGTGTTCATTATTACAACTTTATCCTTTGTTATGTCTTAAGACGCACATCTAAAAATATGAAATATGAATATCGGAATTTATAACCTTTAGACAAAAAAGAGAATAAAAATGGGATTGTACAAGATTTAGAGGTTAAATGGCTCCCAATAAATATTCCTCGATAAAAAAGAGACAAAATATTATTTTAAAATACTAACAGTTGAGATTGGAGGTACACTTGTGTGCAATGGATGTATAATACATCGAGTTAAAGATGATCCAATTTTAACTCAATTAGATTCGAATTAAACTTGTATTAAAAATAATAAAAGATAAAAACCCTACTATCCGCTCTGTCATCCGCTCATTTTCTGCCCCTCTCTCCACCTCCTCTCTCTTGCCTCCGCTCTCTCTGCTTTCGTTGTTTGTCTCCGCTCTCTTTGTTTTCATTGTCCCCCTCCGTTCTCCGCCTCTGCTCTCCCCACCTCCGCTCTCTGAATTTTTCCAATATTCAACCGCGAGGCGTTGCTATTGGGGTAGTGCTTCGTCAAATCGGTGTGTGTGTGTGTGTGTCTCTCTCTCTCTCTCTCTCTCTCTCTCTCTCTCTCTCTCTCTTTCTCTCTCTCTCATAGACACCACACACGTAGATCTTCGCACAGTATTTGTATTGAATTGGAGTTAATTCGGTCAATTGAATCAAAATCGTTGCTGAAATTTGGGTGAATATTTCTTGTGCGTGACAATGGTGGTAAGCTGATTCATTTTTAGTTTACAAGATTCATTGGTAGAATTATGTTTGTCCATTATGAAGTGGTTCACCAAGCAGATAGCTTGTTAGTTTACAAGAATATTTTTTCACGCATTTTTAACAAATTTCGTACAAGTAGATTGTAGATTCTCTTAATTGGTCTATTTTTGTTTTCATGCGTCAAAGAAATGACGCTTTTATTCACAACAATTGACACTCTGAGACAAATGACACATTTGTTCGTTGCAATTGACATATTTATTCATTTCAAATGACACTCTATGAGAATGTGTCACTCTTCTCAGAGACAATTGACACATTCTGATAAATGACACGTTTGTTCGTTGCAATTGACACATTTATTCATCACAAATGACACTCTATGAGAATGTGACATTCTCCTCCAAGACATTTGACACTTTTGTTTTATTACGGTTGACACTTTCAGATAAATAAACGTTTATTCGTTGCAATTGACACATTTACTCATTACAAATGATGCTCTATAATAATCTGACACCCTCCTCCGATACAAATGACACTTTGTTCAATGGAAATGACATTGTTGTTTGAAGCAAATAATACTCTACAATTGACATTTTTCTTCAAAAACAAATGACCATTTTGTAAGAAAAAAATGATATTTTTATCCAACGCAAATGATACTTTTATTCGAAGTAAATGATACTCTACAAATGGTACTTCCGTAAGTGATGGTAGAAAGTGTTCAAAAATAAAAATAACATTTTTATTTTGAAACAAATGATACTTAATAAATGATACTCTTATTTACAACAATGACATGCTCATCCTTACAATAATTGAACAAAAGTTAAAAAAAAAAAAAAAAAAAAAAACTAAAAAAAATATTGGAATAACGCCATGCTGACGTCAACAAGTGGAATTCGGGTCAGGCGGGTAAATGGGCCGAAATTGGGCCAGATGTATGGTATATCCAGCTCACACAAGTTTTTGTGTAAGATTGAAGGCTTCACAAATAAATATTCTTCGATAAGTATTAAAACTAAAATATGAAATGAAATACTCTCTTCATCTCAATAATACGGTGCACTATTTTGATTGAACTATCATAATAATATTGTCTTGTTGCCTGAAAATGAAATAACATTAAACATCTTTAAAAATCGAGTGGATCAATATCATTTTACAACACAAAAATTAAGTTTCTTAATTTTCGTAAAAAGAAAAAGAAACTAGATGGTACTCTCTCCGTCCCACGTGACATATCTTATATTCTACCCATACAAATATCTTATTTTCTAAAAAGGAAATAAAATTATTTCACAAAAAATTACTTTTTATGAGCTCCATTCACACTACTCTCTCTCTCTAACAGCCAAAAATTAAACACATAAATTACCAAATAAGACGTTTCATCCGGGATAAAGGGAGTATTATCTAGTACTCCCTCTATTCCACCTCACTAATCCACTTTTTTTCAGCGCGATTATTTAAACAAGTTTGTTATAATTAATTAGGGCTGAAAATCGGGAAACGGGTATCGGGTAATAATCATACCGTACCGTACCGATCATGTATCGGGTAACCAAATACCCGATTTTCGGGTAATCGGGTCATGGTCAGTTATGAGATTTGTAGTGTTTTCGAATAGTGGTATACCCATTCGGTTAATACGGTATACATGATAACTGTATTATGTCAATCAATAAGTTAATTTTTATATTTAAGTTTAAGCTTTAGGCTTTAGGCCTAAAGCTTAATATTCATCAGTTTCATTCTCGATCCATCCGTCCTCCTTTTCACTGCACGGTTAAACCCGGCTACCTGCTTCTCATGCATTATATTGGTTAACCCATTTTCAACCAACTCAGCCTCTCCAGCGGGTTTCTCCTTCCCGGTACACGACCCTCCGGTGTTCCACGCACCACCCTCGTAATGATGCGTGCCCATGACGGTAAGAATTGTTTCCACTGAAATGCCAAAAGCCTCAATGTTGTCAATTTCTTTTGTCTGGACTTATCTGGCCGCCATAGTTGCCCACTAACAATCTCATTGTTTAAAATGTGTACTGACTGCTTGGCAAACCAGTGGCCAGAAGAGAGGACGATTACATCGAAATCTGTAATGTATTTCATGAAGTCCCCATCGGGTAGGTCGAGATGGAGCTTGGTCACACCGGCAGGAGCATAATCGGGTATGTTTATATTCACTATATTAACTATATTCAGCAGCTTTTAATTTGGAATGGATGGTCCATAATATATTCACTTTCTTTATGCGGTTATCTTGTTAACATTGTACCGTACCCGATCGGGTATTGGTTATCCGATTAACCGATCGGGTACGGTAGCGATTCATGTAATGCAGGCTATTTCGGTTACGGGTAACCGATTTTCGGGTGCGGTTAAACCGTAACCGCCCCGATTTTCAGCCCTATAATTAATTATTTTGAATTGACATATGTTGTAAAAGTGTGGATTTATATAATTATTTAAAGTTGATTTGTGTTAGTAAAAGAGTGAAACCCGTTGTTGGACAAGTGAGACTTGATAATTAAAAAAGGAATACTGACAACAAGGTAGGGATTATTATTTTGTGGAAATATATGTTTATACCCATTCCCACTTAAAAAAATACAAAACTACCCACCACTATAATTATAGTTACAAAATATCTAAGTTTATCAATTTACCCTCACTTTTTCACTTATGCCAATGAGTGGTGAGGGGAGCCTACGGGTGCCGATGGTGAGCCTACGAGTACTGATGGTGAGCCGATTTTCATCAGATGTGCACTGTCTTGAGTGTTGATGGAGTGCCTATGGGTGCTGCGGAGAGCTTAAAGTTTCTATCAGCATCATATACACTCATAGACACCCATAAGCTCTCCATAGGCACTCCATCGGCACTCAAGGCAGTCCACATCTGATGAAAATCGCTCACCATCGGCAACCGTAGGCTCACCATCGGCACTCGTAGGCACAAGTGAAAAAGTGAGAGTAATTTAATAATGTTAGGTATTTGATAAACATAACTTTAATAAATAAATAGTATTGTGTTATTTTTAGTGAGAATGTGTATTTGAGCAAATGCATCTATTATTTTTAAATAAGGCTTAATAGTAATACCTAAAATTGAAAGCATAGATTTAATTAAGGCAAATTGGATTTTTTAGTCCCCAAACTATGCGTATTTGACCAATTTGGTCCCTTATTTATTTATTTTAGTTAATTGGTCCCCAAACTATAGAATTTTGGATGAATTGGTCCTTTTGTTAATTTTTTTGTTAGTCAACTGTTAGTCAACGATTTTTAAAGGGTATTTTCGGTATAATATTATTGAGGACCAAAACGTCCAAATATTGAAAGATTGAGGACCAATTTTTTTTCTTTAATTTTTTTAAGTTTTTCAAAAATCGAAAAATATTTTTAATAATATTGCTTTTTTTTAAGGAGCAATTATGCCAATTTTAAATAGGTTGAGGACCATTCCCGTTAATTATAATATATTTGAGGATCATATTACTATGAAAACGATGGATTAAAACATAAAATATATTATTCCGTAACCAATTTTTTTCCGAATATTACTATAAAAATAGGGGATTAAAACATAAAATATACGAAAAATTAATGAATAAATCATATTGGAATGAAAACATGTTTTGAATGGAAATCTACTATAGTTTTATTCATTGATTATCAAATATTCTACGTTTTTATCTCTCTTTATCATAATAATATATTCGAAGATTTTGATAACAGAGCTATAAAATTTGACGATTATGATCCCAAAATATAGGGATTGGTCTTCAACTTATTTAAAATTGGTGTAGTTGATCCTTAAAAAAATCAAAACGACTAAAATACTTTTCGATTTTTGTAAAATTAAAAAAAAATCAGTAAAAATTTTTTTGGCCAAATTGGTCCTTAATTTTTTAGTATTTGGACGTTTTGGTCCTCAATAATATTATACCGAAAATACCCTTTAAAAATCGTTGACTAACAATTGACTTACCAAAAAATTAACAGAAGGACCAATTCATCCAAAATTCTATAGTTTGGGGACCAATTAACCAAAAAAAATAAATAAGGGACCAAATTGCCAAACACGCATAGTTTGGGGACTAAAAATCCAATTTGCCTTTAATTAATGAGAGAAAGAAACCCTCAAAACTCCCTCTTCTGCCACCTCTTCCGTATTGGAAACCCCACAAATCTTAGGGGGTGTTTGGAGTAGCTGAAGCTTATTGATAAGTGTTGAAAGCTGCTTAAAGATGTTGAAAGCAGCTTATTTGAAAATCAGTTAGTGTTTGGAAATAAGTGTTGAAAGCTGCTGAAAGTGGGGAAAATAGTGTTTGAGAATACTGCTGATAGAAGTAGTTTATTGTTATTTTTTAAAAGAAATATCTGTTTTGCCCTTAGTATTACTAATTATTATTTATAATAAATAATAAAATTTAGAAATAATTGTTATTCAATATTTATTTTTTGTTTACAATTTCAATCTAATATTATAAAATACTAAATTAATCTAAATATTATATACATTATAAAATTGTATCATAATAAATATAGTATACAATTATATGTTAAATACTATTTATTTATATAAAATTCATCATACAAACAAAATACATAAAAATTCCTATATAAATTTTATGAAGAATTGAGAAAGAAAAGAGAAAAGACGATGCGGATGTGATAAATATATATTCTCACAAAGTATAGGGTTAGAGATAGTTCTGAAATTAAATAAAATTATTAGGATAGTTTGGTCCGAAAAAAAGCATAACCTATAAGCTGAAAGTTATAAGCTGGAGTGGAACAACTTCAACTGATTCTCTACTTTCGACTCAATTTTAGAGAATTTCAGTTTTAAGATGAGAACCCAAACATCCCATACCAGCTTAAAGTTGAAGCAGTTTAAAAAGCTATTCCTTCTTCATCCCACTAATTCTCTCTCTCTCTTGATTCCGCTAGAGAGAGAGAGCCACTGAGAGAGTGTGTTTCTACGTGCTTCTCGCTCATTTTTTCTGCACTATGAGCTGTGACTTGCGATGAGCAAATAGGAATATTCAATTCCTCCGATATTATTCATCTACTCTCTCTCTAAATTCGTCAATACCTACGGCGCTACCTATGTTCGCTGCGCCATTAACGCTACCTCGATCGCGCCCCAAACTCTAGATTCGAAGAGCCATCACGAAATGCCACGCGCCGCGGAGATTACTGCCTTGCCGTATAACTATTTCTTCCTCCGATTTTCTGATTTTCGAGGCTCGTAATTCATAATTCATAAATTTCGCGAGGTTTTTCGTTTTTTACACTTAGATGTTAACCTGCATAGCTTGCTCCAAGCACCGCGACACTAATGGATCTCTCCGCCAACTGCCGCCGGAGGAATACGACGACGACGCCGCCACTCCTTCCACCAAGCAAGCCATTAAGGTTCTCAAAGCGCAGGTAAGCATAAATCCCCACTCAATTTTGTTCCTCAATCAGTTCAATTTTGTTAGCTCTGAGTTAGCTCGAGTTGATTGTAGAGATTTTTTGTTTGAGAAATGGAGATTTCTAAATTACTTACGTTGACTATTTTGTTCTGGTTTCTAGATCAAGGATATGGCGGTGAAGGCATCTGGAGCGTATAAAAACTGCAAGCCGTGTTCGGGCTCGGACAGCGGCCGGGCCTACGCGGACTCGGACGCGGGCTCGGCGTCGGGGAGATTCTACGGGTCGTATAGAAGGGCGGCTAGCTCGAACTCGACACCGCGGCTTCGGGGGAAGGAGCTTGAAGCCCGATTAAAAGCCCTCTCGAGCGGCTCGGCTACGCCGGCTTCAGTTAGCGGTAGGACTGAGTCGTTGCTCTTCATGGAGGAAGATGAGCCGAAAGAGTGGGTGGCTCAAGTCGAGCCGGGGGTGTTGATTACATTCGTTTCACTGCCTCAGGGTGGGAATGATCTGAAGAGGATCCGATTTAGGTAACCATTTTTGTCAATTTTTGGTCAATTTTTATTTTCTAAGCGAAAATCTTGCTTGATGTGAAAGAAATGTGCATGATAAGATGGTGAATTTTGTATGCTGGTATGTCGGAGATGTGGGCTCATTTGGACTTTTTTTTGAGTGTGAAGCTCAATACTGAGTGGTGCTCTGTTTTGTGCTTGTTGTATTTTGAGCCTTCTGTGTTGCAGTTTGGATTTAGTAATTCTTGTACTATCTAAATAGTGATGCACTACGACTTTTGATCTGGATTCTGAAAGTAATGATTTCTTTGGGGATGGAAGTATATGTGTGATTTCAGGATGTTGATGCTGATGGGTCATTGTCTTGATTTCTTTAAAGGTTTGTGTTTGTGTGTTCTCACTTTTGTTTCTTTTTTCTTGTGTGAAATGGAATAAAGATGATAACAATTGTTCATAAGACCATTTAAAATCCATTAGAAACCTTGACTAATTTAGTCAAACATCAGATCTACATAAGTTTAAAATTGAAAATTTGAAGTTTGTGTTTATTGGTATTTTCTTTTTTCCTTTTCTAATAGAAAGTGTAGTGATGTGGGTGAATTGAATGGGGGCATGTGAGGGCCAGTGAGGCCACACTGGGCAACACTAGCCCCCAATTTATGGACGTGGCCCCTTGAAAAAGTGGTGGGCCTGCCTAAGAGCATTCGTCTTCTTGGCTAGTGCCTTATTTAATTCATATCAGCTCAGTCACTATCCACATTATCATAAATGGGGATAATTTAGAAGGGGAGACTGCCTCCATTTGGTTAAGAACTGGAAACTAACAATACTGTTAAAACACAAAAAGGAAAAGGAGAGAAAAGCTACCATGGGCCAAACTAGATGTTCTTCTTTATTGTCTTTCAGCTTTTTAGATAATTCCGGATAGCGGATTTCGATGTCTGTCTGAATTTTTGGAACACGGGTTGGTCCCTACTCTCACTTGGAAGACTGCCGTTCTCCTGTAGACTGTAGTGACTGGAGTATCATTGAGAAATCAGAAACATGTATTGCATGTTGCAGTTGATCAACATTTTCAGTGAATGCAAGTACTCTGCTTCAGACATGGTTATCAATGTCTACTAATAGCTATGTATCTTGGGACCGGAATTGTGTTACAAGTGATCATGCACTAATTAAGCCTAAACTAGGATTAGAGAGTTAATGTATCTTGCACTGCTGCAAGAATAATTTATCTTTGTAAAGTGCATTTGGGTGTTAAGTCCTGTTCTTACAGCTTGACATTTATGTTTGGTCATTTTCCCAATAAATGTAACCTCTCTTTTGAGGCAGCTCAGTTCCCAAATCAAGCAAGTACCTATCTAGATCGTCGTTAATGTCTTCATCTCTTCTAAATCTGATATTTTTCTTCTATTCTTTGTTTCCTTGTCTGATTGAGTTTTAGATTCTATAAGTAGCTCCTCTGAAATATCCTAATTTCTGCATTTTTCGTCGTGGTTTTTACAGCCGAGAGGTTTTTAACAAGTGGCAAGCTCAACAATGGTGGTCTGAGAACTATGATAAAGTAATGGAACTATACAATGTTCAGAGCAGTCATCACGAAGTACCGCAGCCTACTCCACCACGGTCCGAAGACGAGGTACGCTTCACATTTTTGTTCTTCTCAATAATGTCTTCACCTCTACTTCTGATAAAAACAAACAAACTGCCTAATTAGATTGACCTTATAAAAATATTGCCCTAAAGAGGGCTATTCTCTCTCAGAACTCAAAACTTGAATCAGTTGAGGACAGCCCTATGACACCTCCCTTGAGCAAAGAGCATTCACCCCACCACTTCCGTCGAGCAGCAGGAGTCGGGTATTCATCATCCGACTCAGTCGACAACCATCCAATGAATACTGAGTCCGGTGGTCCTAATTCAACCCCGAAGCTCTCCAGCATCAGCGCTGCTAAGACTGAGACTTTGTCCTTGGATGCTTCTGCACGATCAAGTTCTTCGAGGGATGTCGATCACTCCGGAGAACTGTCAGTCAGCAATGCTAGCGATTTAGAGACTGAGTGGGTCGAGCAAGACGAGCCTGGAGTCTACATTACTGTTAGAGCTTTGCCTAACGGTGCGCGTGAGCTCAGAAGAGTGAGGTTCAGGTTAATGATTCTGTCTCCATGTGCATGCATTATAGAACCATGAGTAAATTATAATCTTTGCATCAATATCTGATCAAAACTTCTTGAAAGTTGAACAACCAAAATTATAAGAACAGCAAGCTTCTACTAGATAGGATTTCCATATTAGACATTTGCATCAAATTTCCAAACTAATCTACCTCACTATTGAAACCATATAATTTCTGCATAGGCATAGCTGAAAATCATATTGACAAACGACATACAGTATAGTTAAACACTGTATCTTCGAACTCATACGTAATATGCTGATACGGTAGCTCTGCCCGTTAGTACCCACCTTCTATTTGCTTATGAATTGCTTGAATCTAACTTGCAAGTGATCGATGCAGCCGCGAAAGATTTGGAGAAACACAAGCAAGAGTGTGGTGGGAAGAGAACAAAGCCAGGATTCAACAGCAATATCTCTGATCTGCTAAACAGAGTAGGGGAAACTCTGCCCATTATCTTAAATTCTTTACCAAGAAGGTTTTATACTGCATTTTCTCAACTTTTACAAGTATCTTTTCCCACTGGTCACTTGGGCTTGTCTTAGATTCTGTGAATGTGATTACACGTCGATCAATTCGTCTCGCGTTGTAGTTTTGATTTAGATTTGAAGCATGAGCAGCAACTAATTTGGTGGTGGAATAGAAGCTAGTTTGGATAATTTGTGGAGTAGTTAGTGTAAATGGTTGGATGAATTCAACTTTGTTGTGTGTCTTCTTCTTGTAGTTTGTCTACTGATCTGGCTGCAGAATAGTAGTTAGATTTGTGATAAATTTCCCAGTATTTAGATGCTACATCCACTTAGGATCATTCATATTTCTCTCATGCAATATATAATACTATTACTATCACTATTATGACTGTTTAAGCAAGAATAATGCTGGAATCATTGTGGCCGAATAAATTATTCAATTAATGATCGTCATCAATGATGGTGAGAAATAGGAAAAATCATTTTTGGTTTGTTATCTTGATGTAAGAGCTTTATTTCGGCCTGTTATTTTGATCAAATTCAATTTTAGTTTGTTAATTTGGTAAATTGTTCATTTTTAGTCCGTTTTACAAATTTAATTCAATTTACCTAATTTTTAGTTCTATTTCACAAAATTGGCTCAAAATTGAGTCAATTTTGTAAGCCAAGATTAAAAATGGATAATTTAACAAATTAGTAGATTAAAATTGAGCTTAACCTCTTAAAAAAATAAATTTTCCTTGAGAATGGCAATAGCCACATGATAATATTGTTTCTTTTTCCTTTTTATTAAATGTATCTGTATCGTCAATAGTCATTACATACATTTAAGACAATAGTCATCTTCAGAAATTAATTATTTATTTTACATAATTGAGATTATTATTTCATGGAAGTTTTAATTATATTTTGAGGATGTATTTAATTGGTAGTAATATATTAATATACCCATCTACACTATATCAAATACAAAATTACCCAATTTTATAAAAACTATCCACTATATACCCAAATTTACTAAAATATCCCCATTTTTTCACTTCTCTCACCTAAAAGTGTCAGGCCATGATCGGACCGTGATCAGACCATGTCGATGTGTCCGACCGATCGGACATGATCGATCATGGCCTGATAGTGATCGACCCACTTTAGATTGTGATAGGGCCAGACTGATTATACCCCACTATCCAAGTAGTGATCGGGCCTCTGGTCGGACCTTGATCGGGCCCTCTGTTGGTCCCGAGTGTACGGTCAGGTGTAGAGGGGGGGGAGGGGTGAATACACCTGAATCCGATTTTCTCAACTTCGAACACGAACAGTCCTGTTCGGGGAAAGTGCCAGTTTTAAATAATTCCAAGCATACCGATACTTTAATCGAATCGTTGTGGCAAAGAGTCTTAAAGAACGAGTCGACTCTCCCGAGATCCGCTAGGGGGCGGTATCAAATAGGTAGAGTTCGCGGTGCGGAAAAGTGTAAGCCCTAATCGGTTAGTGGAAAACCGTTTTTATGCAAGTCTCGTTCGGCAAGTAGACGAGTTCGGTATCTTTGAGACGGTTGTATGATTTTAAAGAAGATTTTCAGTATGAACGATAAAATCCAATGATTCGAGAAAGTAATAACGAGACACGATTTTTTAAGTGGTTCGGATATCAATCGATCCTACGTCCATTGTCCCAAAGTTCGGGAGGCTATTTATTATCCGAGTTAGTCTCTCGCTTGTGCACAGGACAAAGCGTGGCTTGGGGATTATCTATGAGCAAGTCCCGTTCAAAGGCTCAAACTAAAGTGTTTGACAAACTTCTCCAACTATGAAGGAGTCCTTTTACAATAAGGTTGGGTTAAATATGAACTCCTTCGTCTAAGCTATAAGTATATTCGGTTGAGCTTAGGGTTAGAGGGATAGGGAATGAGAATGTAGCTTCTAGATCGACGAACAGCTGGAATAAGCTTTAGGTTCGTGTATCGTCGATTTGGATACTAGAGGCTCTTCTAACAGTTTAGCTTGGTTCCCTATGGTGAGAAGGTAGTCTTTCACGGAGATAGATCTTCAAGTTCTTGCGGAAGACTTTGGGTTTTCTGGTTCTAGCTCGTTTTAATGCTTGTGTATGTTTTCGTCGTTTAAGCTTGTGCACCCTCTCTCTTCTTGAAATGTCCCTCTATATATAGAGCAGAGATTGGAAAAGATCCGTTGGAGACGATCTTCTTCTTTCTCTCTCTTTTGGTAGTAAACGGCTCTTTTGAAGTAGGTAACAGTGTGCTTTCCCTCCTTTTTAGGTAAAGGGTTGACTGCAGCTTTAGCAGGTGAGAAGACACGTGTGTTCTTGTCATTCGTCGAGGCGGATAGAGTGGTTGAGACAGCACAGACTTCAAGGCAAACGAAGCGACTTCTCTCTTCCTCGTGTATGACAATTTTGATTGTTTTTCAAAAGTATCGGCGTTCGAAGACTGTCTACCGATGCCGATTCGATCCCGTATTTAGTAGGTAGATAGGCGAGTAAAGTCTACGAAGATCGGCTCGAGTTCGATGATTGCTCTCTTGAGTCCGGTTCTATCGACTCTTTTCGATATCTTGCTCATGAGTCCAAGATCACCGAGTCTTCTACTTCGGTGTTAAGGCGGATAATCTGCGAGCGCCTTGATCGGAGCGAGTGTCTACCGAGTCGAAACCTCGAGACAAAAAAATAACGATTACAATGGAATGGTTCACCAATCGGATAGGGTTTTGGGATCTTCAAATCTTCTCAATATTCGAGCACTAAGCGCTGCGAGCATGGTTCAGTATAGAAGATAGAATCATTTCCCCCCAAGTAAGACTATGCTGAGGATAGAATCATCACCCAACACCCTCTGTTCACCGTGATCGGACCATCCCATAGTAGGGGTATTTTCGTCTTCTTGAGTATATAGTGTAGTTAAATATAAGAATTGGGTATAAATGTGTTTGTCTTTTCTCAGATGGGCATTTCGCCGCCGGACTCTATTTATTGTACCATGTCTAAAATAATTTATAAATAATTTATTCTAATTTATTTTTCATAGGAGCGTTTGAGAAAGTCTATCGACATAACTTATGAGGTTTACTTAATATATATTAACGTTCTATTTCTTTTCGACGCGGTTATTTATGCAATGGACTTTTGAGTATTATGAGATAGCGATGTAAATGTGACCCACAAAAAATTGACTTTTTGTGAGATAAAATTATTACTCCTTCCGTCCCTATTTTATATGCACATAGATTAAGAAAATAATTTAATGATATGAAAGTTAGATAAATGTTGGTATTGGAATTTGAGTAAATTAAAGTAAATTACTAAAAAGTTAATATCATAATTGTATTTGCTATTATAAAAGTTGGATAAAATAGTGATGAGATGTGATTTAGTTGTTGATTTAACTGATCCCAAAACCCTATGTTGATTGGTGAATCATTCATTTGTAAAAGTTACACATTTGTCTATGAGTGTTTCAGACTCAGTAGACTAACCTTCAACATGGTTCAGGTTCAGTAGTTTTGTCTGTTGTCCTTCAGTAGACTATCCGCCGCAACACCATGGAGTGAAGATTCAGTAGTGTTGGACTCAGCAGGAGCAGCATACTGAAAGGTGTTCAGGAGTCAGTAGAACTGGACTCAGCAGGAGCAGTTTACTGAACTCAGAGTCTTGACTTCAGTAGAGTTGAACTCAGCAGGAGTATACTACTGAACCTATGGGTCATATTCAGCAACAACCTGTCTGTTTCCATAACTGACAGAGGACTTCAATGTCATTTCAGTAGAATGGTCCGAGGTCGTACAACTGAGAGAAATCAACTTCAGTATCAACCTTGAAGTCTGCAAGTGTCTCAACCACTCTCCGTACCTCGACCAATGACAAACAGTCAGCTGTTAAAGTAACTGGTAAAAGCTGCAAGTTAACCACTTTCCTAAAAAAGATAGTGGACTCTGCGAAAATTTAAAAGAGTCGTTAGCTACCCAAATAGAGTGACACGTGGACAGTTCGTCTCCAACGAATCTATCCATAACTCACGTCTATAAATAGAGGGAAAATCAAATTGTTGAACACACGAACGATACATAACACACGAGATACAACAACGAACAAAGCATCAAGCAAACAAGAACACAAGCTATACACGACGATGTTTAGAGATATATTTTAGCGTGAAAAGCATACAATCTGCTCTAAGGGAACTCAAGCTTACATAAAACTCAAGCCTCTAGTATCCAAGTGAAGAACACGAATCCAGAGAGCTTGTTCCTCATGTTCTTCACTCTAGAAGCCTTTCTTGTTCCCTTTCCCTCTAACCTAAGCTCAACTGTATCTATCTATATCTTAGACCGAAGGAGTTCAATTTATTGAACCGTTCTTAGTGTTAAGAACTCCTTCATCGTTGGAGATACATTCAAACATATTTTTGTTTGACCTTGTAAACTGAGACTTGCTCAGTATAATCACAAGACGGTGTTTGTCCAGTGTACAAACCGACTGAGACTAACTCAGTATAATAAAATAGCCTCCTGCTTGTTCAGGACAGTGGACGTAGGATCTTGTGTATCCAAACCACTTTAAAAGTCTCTGTGTTCATAACTGTTGCATTTTTTTACTGTTCATACTGAAAATCATTTTAGAAAATCATACAACTGAGTTTCAGTAACAAGCTTAACTGACTGCACTAATCTACTGAAACAGTTTTCATAAACAAATGTTTTCAACCAAACTGAATTGGGCCTACACTTTCCGCACTCTACTGAACCCTGCTGAACGCCTCTGAATTCTGACAGCTAGCAGAGCTCAGCACCTTCAGTCACTCTGTCCACGCGATCTAGAACAGCTTGTCTGGTTTACTGAACTCATTCAGTAGACAATCTCTGTTATCGAATTGTTCGCGTTCAAGTTTGAGAAAAAGTTTTCAAGTGTATTCACCCCTCACATCTGAACGTTTGACTCGTGACCAACAAATAGTCTTTTTCAATATTATCATATTAATTAGATCTATTAAAGTTGGTGAAAGATTTAGTTAGATATAAAAAAATTGCTAATAGACATATAGATTTGGGACAGACGAAAAAAGAAAGTAGACATATATATTTAGGACGGAGGGTGTATATTTTTAAGAAATAGGATATTTGAGTTTGACATACCAAAATAAATATATGACGTTTCATGTGGTATGAATGGAGTACTATACGTCTTTATAAAAAATTCTTGACTAAATTGATTTCCCAATCGGGACTAAAAAAAATCGATTAAAAGTTCGTGTCACAATTGACAAGGGCATTATTGTCATTACAATCATCCACATCGAAACGGGTATTGGATAAATTCACAGTCAGCAGCCAACTTTCCAATCTGCGTGATTCAAATTTCCCCCCAAATTCCCGTGAAAACCTAATTTCCTCTAAACTCCGCTCTCTTTCAGCCGATCTCCGCTTCTTCCAGTCCAAAACGGCAAAACCCACCCAATCCAATACTTCCTCAAATTAGGGTTGTTTTCCGATACATTTGCTCCGGTTTGTCTCGACGAATTGAAGTTCTCGCGTTTTGACTGTCAACCCTTCCTTGAATGCTTGATTGGACACGGTATCTGGTTCAAGAAACGACGGAAGAACTGAAGCTGTGTCGGCGGGCGTGCGAAAAACTATACAATCGATTAAAAGAATTGTGAAGAATCACTCTGTTGCCGATCTATACGTGGCTCTTGAAGAGACTAACATGGATCCTAACGAAACCAGCCAGAAGTTGCTCAATCTAGGTCCGTTTCTTGCAAGATTCTTGATGCTTCTTTTAATAATCTGGGCGTGGTTTTTCTCCGTTAAATATATTATGTGGTTGCTTCACAATGCAAATAGAATTCTACAAAATATTCATGCTGCCTAGTTTTTTCTTCATGCAGATTCGTTCCACAAAGTGAAGAGAAGAAGATACAGGAAGAAAGAGGCATTTTCTTGTTCTTTCCTTTATTGCGTAGTCTGTTGATCACCTGTATATTTCAATGACATCTACATTCATTTTCCTCTTCGTGGGATGTTATCTGTTGGAATTGTTTTATGAAGGGGTACTAATAGTTAATTTGAATTTTGCTTGCTTTGGTGTTTTTTTTTTATTTGCACATGCCTTGTTGAAGATGCTGGGTCAGTTAGATTTTAATATATTTGGTTTTCGTAGGCAGTTATGGCACTGTCTAGTTGGCACTTAAGACGTCCTTGGTCTAATTGGGTATGGGAAATCTTAATTTAATAACTACTGTGTGATTGTACAATCCTAGGAATTTGATGGCTGTTCTATGTAGCTGTATCTTCAATTTTTGATGAATTTGAGTCTGTCCTCTCTCTATTGTCACATCTACATGCCCTTGTGTATGCACAAAATTTATAAACGGAAGGAAGAAAGATGGTCTATCATTGAAACTATAATCAGAAGATCAAGTAATCTGTGTATTGCATGGGTGGTTTTCTGAGATTTGACTTTCACAGAAACTTGAGTTCTGGACTTCAAGAGCCTACTATAGGTAAGCATTCATCTCAGGCTGTAAAGAGTAATGCTGATTCACAACCAAGGAAAACTAAGGGCGCTGCATCTGTTGGTAATGACGTGAAAAGGACGGTCAGCAAGAAGCGGTTTCCTGTTCCAAGTGCTACTTCATGCATGCAAACAAAGGGAAATGTTACCCGGCCACAATCTGCAAATTCTTCTAGTGGCTCCGCTGTCAGTGTGTATTCATCTTCTTCTGATCCTATTCACGTACCATCACTTCATTCTGGATCTGCTGCTAATGCTGGAGCCATCAGGCGGGAGGTGGGAGTTTTAGGACCTCATCGCCAGTCATCTGGGAATTCTCCTAAGCCCTCATCATCTCAAAATACACAATTGGGAAGTGATGGTCAATCACAGGAGTCGGCTATATCATTCAATGCTATACCAGAAAATGACCATTCAAGCCGAAATGGGGCTCCTGACTCTGCTGTACCTAGCCTGCATGCAGGCAGATCATTTTCCCAAATGTATATGGTAGCCGCTCTCATCAACTCATGGGCTACCAAAAAGGTAAGATAGAAATGCCTCATACTGAGAATTATTTAGTTGAGATTGAACTTCTTTTTATTAAGGAAATACTTGAGATTATAGTTGAATAGCTGGACCATAATAATAGGTTATCATAATAATAGATCAAGACCATTAAAGATGGTAGGTCTTGTAGATAACCCGTATTATATATATCCCATACATGTTTTGACGTTTTTATAGGAAAAATATTAATTACATCGGACAGGAAGGAATTTCCTTTGCGTGAGTTGATAGCTTGGCTGTCGAGTTATATATGTTTTCAGTATTGTTCTGATCTCTTAAAACAACCTCTGAGCCACAAGAGATACTGTAATTTTGATCAAGTGTACTTACTAAATTCTTTCTGTTGTAGCGCCTAAGCTAACTATGGAATGGAAGCCAAAAGCAAGTGTAAAATCAAGTGCAAATTGTCCTGCAAAACCAGTTTCTCCACCTGTAGATAATCCAGAAGATAAGGAAAAGGGTGCCGCTCCGTTGTAAGATAACATTCCGCAAGTGAACATTTTTGAAAGTCAAAATGTGATTATAGCTGGACATATCCGTGCCTCTGAGACTGACAGGTGCCAGCTGATATTTGGCAGCTTTGATCCTGAATTGGGAACTTCTGCTAATTCAATTGCAGTGGCTGCTAATAATTTAGAAGAACCACCTACAGAATCTTCTGGAAGGTTGGTTACATTTTTATGATTTAATGTATGAAATTCCGTTCCTAACTCATTTACAAAGATTTTTTTTTCCTTCCTATTCTTTCTCCTAGTGCACTTTCTTGAAAAGTCTTAGTCGTTTCATGGACGATAAGGTACAGTAATGTGGAATTGGTTATAGTGTTATAATCTTCAGAATAGGGCAATAAGTGACTGCTTTTGCAGTTAAAAAAGGATAGACATCAGAAATTTTCAGGAAGATATGTTATTAGATGAAGATCTCTGTATTGGCTCTAAGATGGCTTCTGTTTATGAAGGATAAACACACTCATTCTCATATTTTATATTCATGTTCTCAGAGTATTTCATGTGCTTCTTCTTGGTGTCAATTTGGTTTTCTTGTGGCTTGTTTAGGGTCCCAATAAATATGACTAAGCAATGTAATTGTGTAGTGCTTCAATTACTGCCACTGAGACTTCAGGAGATGCATCTGCTTCTAGCGAGCAGTTAGAGATGATGGATGACTCTGTCAGATCCAATTCTTCAGCTTCAAATGTATCTGATCGTCGACTGACTAAAAGCAAAGAGTCTACAAGTACACATAACCTGAATGACTATTCTGATGTTGACTTATCACAAAGCAATAGCTCATCTTATACTCTTGAATCAATAGAACAGCAGGCTACTTCTGACTTACCGAGCTGCTTGGTGAGTGGTTTTTATTGCTCATCGCCAACCCATTAGATAAGAGCCTTCTTGTTGATTGTTATTTTTATTGTTTTTGCTGCATTCAGGGTTATGATCATCAGATTGCGTATTATACGCGTAACTTCTCTCCATTTGATGAAACTGTTCGAGGGCCAGGTCTTCCGTCATTTCAAGAGGTTAGAGTCAAACCTTTGCTATGCAATTAGTTAATCTTAAAGTCTTGAGGTTTTTATCATGTCACCAATGTACAAACTCATGCTGTCACTCAAGACAATCAACCAAAACAGTTATGTTACTTTTATTGTTATGCTTGTTGCATGCATTCACAACCATGAATGTTGATCAATCGCCTACTTCGATCTGTTTCCTTCACCACATAGTTAGTTTCTTGTATGCTCAATGCCGTTTAACAACCGTAGAAGTTGGCTTGGTAAATCCCTTAATTTATTGTTTCGAAACTGGAAATGCTTTGACCCCACATATAGTTCGAAACAAAATGCTGCAATGAGTTTGTTATCCATCATTCAAGCCTACATAGTATGTAAAGAAAAGTGCATGAAGACATTTCTCTATCTCCTCCTTGTATTTGACTGTATTTTACATTAATTTTCAACTTCATTTTCTGTTTGCTCTTGCTCAATCTTCTTGTACGCGCAGGTCTTTGATGCGCGTAACACAAACGCTCTCCCATCTGCCACAATCGCAATGGTACAACAACAACAACTACTAGCCCAGATGTATCCCAAACTTCATGTCTCCCATTTTACCAACCTTATGCCAAATCGTCAACTCTCGTCTTCTCTCTACATTCCGGCAATGTCTGTACCGCGTCACCCCAATAGCCCCGCGTACCCTCATCCCTCAAATCCCAGTAGCTACTTGCTAATGCTTGGTAATACCTCCCATCCCACTCCCAATGGCATCCAGCAGCTACTTGCTAATGCTTGGTAATACCTCAAGTATGGCATCCATTACTTCAGGCCAGGTTATGCCATCAACACTCCTGGCCTTGTTGCAAGCCACGATGATTCTCCTCGACTCGAGTATAAACACAATCTTTACATCCCAAACCCTCAAGCAGAGACAGCTAAGATCTGGGTCAACCCAAGGGATGTTTCTGGTCATCAATCTTCATATTACATGACTGGGCAAACTCCTCATCCTACTTCTTTAATGCACAATCCTCTCATGTACAGTTTGCTAGTGGCCATTGGTGGTGGTGGTGGTGCCGGAGTTGGTCTGGCTGCTCCGGCTCATGGCGGATACCAGCAACCTCACTTCAATTGGACTGGTAACTTCTAGAACAATACCTATAGTTTTTTTTTGAAATCTTGATGATCAAATGTGAAGAGTGGCCTGTACTTTCTATCAATGGCAATGCATTGAGTTGTGTTTGTTTGTTGCCATCTTGTGTCATGTGTGTGTGTTAGAGAGAGAGAGAGTGGCAAGAACTTTTCCCTACTGTTGTCACATCATTTACACATGTTCCACTATATGCAGCAATCCACAGATACAGATTCACTTAGTGAATATATTTTGTATCGGATCTTCCTCGTCCACGAAAAAGTATCTTAAATTCTTTCACGTGTCTACACGTAGTATGAATGTATGGTACATGTATTGCATAGACCACAACTAGTTGATTTGAATTGATCAAAATGGAATCTCTAGTGGCCAATTACTCCATGATATGAAGGGAATCTATTGCTAGTCTTCTTAAATCTTGATTCTCTAAAGATAAATCTCACTCCGTTGTACTCACTCTCTCTTATTGAAATAGTCAAGTTTTTATTTGGTGTGGTTTTTAAAGAGAGTAGTTGATGTGTGTAGAATTGTGTAAATTTGTGATCTTTTAAAAAAGTAAACCGGACAACTTTATAGACAGTTAGAAAAAGTATACAAAACTATTTTAATGGGATGAACGGAGTAATAGACTAGTCGTATACTATTATTTTCTTTTATCCTATGTTGTATATGTATATAAGAATTAAATTAGTGAATATATTGTATAATCTTATCACTTAGTTACTTTCTTGAATTCAATCAAATACATCTTGATTTAAATCCTCTCCTTAGAATATTTCCAACTTTGCATCACATCTATGTGAGAAAATGATTTTCGGAGCCCCACGAGTACAATCATTATATACATAAATAAATACCATCCCGTATCGTTATTACTGTTTTCTTTCTGAATTAAGAGAGATTTTTAGAGAGAGTGTAAGAATGTGGTTGTGAGTAGAAAAACTTTTTTTATTTTAGGTTTAGATTTAATTTTTGCTATTTTAGGAAATATCATTTCTGAATGAAGAGAAAGATTTTTAGAGAGATTGTGTAATAATGTGGTTGTGAGTAGTGAGTAAGGAAAGATTTTTTTTTTATTTTAGGTTTAGATTTAATTTTTGTTATTTTAAGAAATAGAACGATAATAGAGGGGCTCCGATTTAAAAAGGAGCACAATAATAAATATTCCCATCTTATATTTTTGGTACATTAATTCAAAAAATGTGTTATGAGGTATAGATTGTTCGACTCTTTAACGATATTTCCAACGTTATACTGGACTAGCCCAACTCTTCAATATTAAACTATAAGCACTCCATAGCACAGAAACTCCAGATGACTCTCTCTCTCTCTCATTCTCTCATTCTCTCTCTAGAAGGAAGCGTCCTAGCAAGCTTCGATTACTCCAAACTGATTCATATTTGTCTCTTTCTTCGCATGATTTTGTTTCATCACCATTGTGAATCTGCAATTCCCCTCGATCTCTGCAGCTTTTGACTCTCTCTAAGAAGACAATAAAGTTCTATTCGAAGATTCTCTGTTCTGCAAATAATGCGATCGATCATGGTGGAGAGGAGCAGTTACGGAAGGGAGAGAGAATCTTCGCATTTCACCTCGACGAATTCGAATCACTCGTCGTTCTCCTCGAGCCTGCTCGACTCGATTTACCGCTCGATCGATCGTGGAGAAGAAGATATGGCGATCGACAGAGAAGGCGCGAGGAACAAGAGCTATGGAGAGGCGGGCGCTAACATGCGCCGCGGCGTGATGTTTAAGAGAGACGATGACGTGGCGGATTTCCACATGATCGAGAAGTGGATGGAGAAGAAGGCGAGTGAGAAATCCGCCGGTCGGAGGAAATCGGTGGCGGATTTGGAGGTGAGGAAGACGCGGAAGGATAGGGGGAATTCGACCTGGAGTTCATCCGATTCGAGCTGCGGCGGCGCGATCTCCTCGTCGGAGGCGGAATGGTTCCCGGTGCAGCGGCCGAGGTCGATCCGTACGGCGTTCGAGAAGGCGGAGATCAGCGGTAATCGCCGCGATTACGAGCAGAAACCTAAAATTGAAACCGGATTCTCAAAGACGAAGCTGCGAGCTCTGAAAATTTACAGCGATTTGAAGAAGGTGAAGCAGCCGATCTCTCCTGGCGGCAAACTCGCCGGATTTCTGAACTCTCTGTTCGTCGGCGGAAACATGAAGAAGAATAAAATCAGCGACGACTCTCCGTCCCTAAAATCCATGTGTTCGTCGGCGTCGTCGGTTTCACGATCCTGCCTGAGCAAAACGCTGTCGTCGAGAGGGAAGACAACCGCCGGAGAGAAGAGATCGGTGAGGTTTTCGCCGGTGAGCGTGATCGTCGACGATGAATTCCGTCCATGCGATCACAAACCGAAAATCTCAGAAATCAACAACTTCAACAAGATCAAACAAACATCAAATTCTGACGCTGCGAAGAATCACAACAACATTAACACCATTAGAAACGTGATCAACGAAGAGCTCATGGCGCAAGTAATGGAGAAAAACCGGCGAGTGGAGGAGGTGGCTAGGGATTTACTTCGGAACTATCATCGAAAAAAAAATCAAATCGATTACGAACACGAAAACGAACTTCCATTCGATCATCCGAGAAAACCTAACGTCAAAAATGAAGTTTACAACGACGATGAAGATGAAGTTTACAACGACGATGAAGATGACGCAGCAAGTTGTGCGAGTTCGGATTTGTTCGAGTTGGATAATCTTTCCGCCATTGGAATGGAGAGGTACAAAGAAGAGTTGCCGGTCTACGAGTCGACCCGGCTCGGTTCAACGGCCAACGGATTAATATTCTAACAAATAATTAAGTAGTTAAAATAATTTGTGTTTTCAATTCGCTACGTTATTGGTTGGGGGTTTACATGAAAATTTCTCTATTAGTTTTCAAATAATTTTAAATTTTAATTAAATTATGTTGTTGTAGTTTTTTGGTTTTGGTGAAGATTATAAAAGTGAGAGATGTGTCTTGTTTTTCTTTTTGGACTGTTTTATAGAAAACAAATAATATGTAGATCAAAATTAACAACCCAAAAAGTCAAACAATACACAATATACAATACAAGTTTCTTAATTTTCGTACCTCATAGAAAAATGACACTTTCTATGGGACGGAGGGAGTAATTCTCAATAAATATCGGAGTGCAAATTTGATAAATTTTATTTTTATGTAAATCAGAATTTCTGTTTTCTTGAATTGTGGAATTTAGTAAATATTGGTTAATTATTTACACCATAAATATCTAGCTACACAAGTTGGTATTCAAAATCCTATCATTTCAAGATTTATGTGCTAAGATTTTGAATAGCGTGCCAAGAATGTTTGTAGTTTATAAAATACTGTCGTTATAAAAATTAAAAAACAAAAATTGAAATGGATGATGTATGTTTGTCCCTAAAAGATTAGAACATGAAATGCAAGGTTAGATCTTTTGCAAATTAGTGAAGAAGATAGAAATGATAATGTTCCAAGATAAATGGAAACCAACAAGTTAATTCACTAGATCATCTAATCTTGATTGGATTCTCACCTTTTTCTCCTAAAAGATTTCCACTACTTCACCACCACCAAACTCATTAATTTCTATCAATTGATCTTTCCTTATAATCTGCCATATGATCTCGGGATGAAAAAAAAAAAAACTCGGGCGCTCACAACAAAACACAACTAACATATTAATGCCAACAACAAGAAGTAAAGAGAAAAGGGAAAGCCTACTCTATGAGCATTTTCCTAATAAAAGTTTGACATAGGCTTTAATTAAATTCAACCAACAAAGTAGGATGTGGGTGTCAAAGTACGATGTTTACATTATTCTAAATACTAATTAATTATTTACTTAGCAATTTCCTAATATAAATTAGTATTACTAAATATTTATGATTTTATATTAATGAATGGTTGGGCTATAGACATAGTGAGTAACTCTATGCATGCAGCCTCAAAAGTTAATAATTTTTTGGGTAGTCTTTCATCATCTAAAGTGATAATAGTGGGCCAAGTGCATGCTAAACTCATTCTATGTTCACATTATGCTACTTATGTTCAATATATTACATATTCTAAAATTTGGTCTGAGAATTTTCTATCCCAATTTTACAAGTATTAATCCGTTGATGATAGGTGTATTTAAACTCAAGTAAAATTAACTTGTATTGATCTAAATATATAAAGTACTACTTGATTGATAGCCGTGTAATAAAATGAAAAAATGAAAAAAAAGATCTCCAATTCGAAATTTTAAATTTACATTTTTACCATGATTGTTCTATTTTATTTCTTATTATAGATGAGAAATAATTTAGGCTCAAGTCAAGATTGGGTTTGAACAGTCACCAAATGGTCAAATTTTGCTGCAAAAACAACTCTTTTTTTACTCTCTTTCTACTCCACATTTATTTCCTCTGCAATTTATGTTAGAACTTCACATGGAGATATTGACTTTTTTCATTAAAAGATGTAATATTTGCTTAAAATAATGAAAATATGTAGAGCAGACAATAACCTAGAGCTCTGAACTCAAATTATTATCCTTCTATTATTACTATATAAGTCTTTCTTAAATTAATATTCAAATAGAAACATGAAAAGAGGCAAAATTTCCATGTCAAGTATAACTTGTAAGATTTTAATTGGTATAACACCTCGAAATTTTCAATATAAAATGCACTGCATATCTATTCATGCATGTTATCAAGTGTTTTAATTCTGTGAGTCACGCCCAAAAAATTTGAATGAAAATTAAAGTATTTATCTTATTTTTTATTAAATCATTTTTTTTATGTTATGTAAATTTATTTTGAATTTTGAATGTATTTATTTATATCATATTATGATTATATTGTTATTGTTGAGATATAAATTATGATAGAATTATGAGGCAATAATAATATTTATTTATTTTGGATTTTCTAAACTGATTCATGAAATGATATAATATTTTATATTGTATTAAGTTATTAGGAGATAATTAGAAATTATGTTTTGTGAATAAAATAGATATTATATTTGTGATATACATGTTTTAGGATAAAATGTAGTTGTGTTTATCCATATGATAAGTGATAGACTAAATTCTATATAAATTATATAAGTACGAAAATAATTATATATAAAATATATTTGATACCTTTTATTATTAGGGGTCATTAGATAATTTATTCTAAGTCTGTTGGTCCTGGAGACGAGTGTCAGGTGTAGAGCGGGGGGGGGGGGGGTGAATACACCTGAGTACAAGTTCTTTTTCTCAAACGCGAAGGACAGCTGAGCTGTAGGTTGCAACTGATGAACAATGCCAAATAGTAACCTTCTGATCGCGGGTCAGAGTGACTCAACTACTGAGTTTCTTCTACTGAAATTTTGTCAGTATTTGATTCTCAGTCGGAGAGCTAGTGCGGATAAGTGTGTAGGGCCCGAAGGACTTCGTCTCAGTTTGAAAACATGTTTTTCGCAAACCAAATAATTTTGGCTAGTGCCCTATCAAATACGTTTTATGCAAAGTATGAGTTTGTAAGATGGTTTGAATGCAGTGCAATAAACAGTAAATGACACAAGCGATTTTTAACGTGGTTCGGATACGCAAGATCCTACGTCCACGGTCCTGCTGAACAGGAGATCTTGTTGATTAATCTGCGCAAGCCTCAGCAAGGTATCTCGCGGCACGGAGCACCCTTCTAAGTTATAGTCCTTAGCGACTTTACAATCCAAACCGAGGTTTGAAGGGGAGGAGATGTTCTCCAACTATGAAGTTCTTACAATAAGAACAGTCACGAAATGTGAACTCCTTCGAAGGTTCTAAGCTATGGATATAACAGTGGAGTTTAGATAGAGAAGAGGGATCTAAAGAAAGAAACTCTAGAGAGAAGAACTAGAAATATTCCAATGAGCAAGTTCTTCGCTGGATCTTTGTTAAAGCGCTATAGTGTTTCGAAAGCTTGAGCGTATAATCCCTTTGATATCCCGTGCGTGGAGCTCGGAAAGGCTTCTCTATTTATAGTTGTGACCCAGACATTTGTCCGTTGGAGGGGACGATGCCACGTGTCACAAACGTCCAAGGAAAACGGCCATATGTTCGAAATGTTGTCGCAGAGTAGTTGGTCACTGTGCATGAGAGCAGCTTTAGTTGGTCAGAGCAGGTAGAGCTTAGACTGCTTCTCATTGGTCGAGGTTTGTGGTAGGTGAGACTTGTCAGATATCAGTCTTCATCTGAGTTGACTCTTACTATTCCTCGTACGATCTTCTGCTGACTTTCGAATGATGTTAAAACTTGGGTCGTTTCCTGTCGGATACAGTAGACCTGATACGATCTCTGTCTTCTTCGTCTGAGTCTGCTGATAACGGATCTTCTACTGAGTGAAGTCAGCTGATGACTCTGAAGGTACTGAGCTTTGATTCTGTATTTTTCTACTGATGTGGGTCAGCTGATGAGAGATCTTCTACTTAATAAAGTCAGCTGATGACCTGAGAACACAAGCTCTTACAACGATGAAGCGGGGTTCTGGAAAGTAACTTCCTACTGAAGATCAGACCAACACTTACCCCTTACAGGACTTAGACAAAAACGATAATAAAATACAAACAGTCTAGCCTATTACATCATCTAGTCTTATCGACACTACATCAATGATACAAGACGGGTTTTGGGATCTTCAATTCCATAGCATCAAATCACTATGATTTCCCCCATTACCGATAAACAGATAAGTCATATTACAAGAACTACTGATAAAATAATACTAAGTACCCTCTAAGTGGTTATTAAGACCAACCACTGACTCATAACCCAACAAAGCCTATAAATACACCCTTAGTCGTCCATAATATAGTTTCACATGAGATTTTTGAATTTTGCCAGAAAACTAGAAATTGTTTCAAGAATTATTTAAACTTCTTCCCGACATCTTATCGTTGTGAAAATTTAGGAGAATCTTCCTAGGTATGTCTAATATACTATATTATGTTTGTAGAATTTTCCAAGTATGTTAAGTATTTGTTAAAAATTGTTATTCGTAACCTACCAGTTTTTGACAGCATGTCCATGAGTTTGATAGAAAAATTATTTTTCATGTTTTTATTTATGTTGTTTGAGACCATGCTGAATTTTAATAGGATATAATAGATGTTAGGTCATTCATGTTAAAAATATAGAATTTTTAGGATACGTTTACTATTTATTTGTTAATTTGTTTCTTGATGTGCCGATTCTTTTGTCAATGTACATATAGATTGAAAATCAAAAGTTTTCATGATACTATTAAATGAATTCTTGATCATGATAAGTTTATTGTGATGGAATATGTATTATGTTGTTCATGTTAGAGATCTATAATTTTTAAGACAAAACTTTTGTAATTTCATTGATTTATCTCATGAGTTGCCGAATTACTCAATGCATGAATGAATTGTCGATAAAAGTAAGATTATGTTTAATATACTTAAGTTTATTATTAAGTGAAACCATTAAAGTTTCATGTTAATAAGTAGATTATGTATAATATACATTTTGTTTGATTATTCTGATCTATGTCTATTTATGAATTATTTGGATTGTTGGTGCATGCATGACATTGTTGGTGCATTCATGATATTTCATGTAGAGTTATTAAGATAAATTTTCATATATATGATCGACGTGCATGACTTAAACATTGATATTCATTATTTTTCTTCAAGTCAAGGTTAAGGTGGGGAATGTTACCGTTTATCTTTATTATACATTGTGCTCGATATTTCATGTGTTTATGACAGACATGAAAGGAAGGGTCGAAATCGGACCTTAGGATCGAAATCGGATCCTTTATTAAAAATTGGTCAAAATCAGGCCGTCGGTCGAAATTGGACTGTTTGAAAAGTTTATGGTCTGTGTGACCGAGTATCTATTTCCATGATCTAATTTTTCATATCTTTTCGGTGTGATATATACTTTTGGTAAATGTGTACATCTCCTACTGAGTAGTCGTACTCAACCCTAATATTTTAACATTTTTCAGAAAATGGCTCGGTCGATGCGTAGAGGTGTTGGTGGTGATGGTTTATGAAAATTTTGTTATTTCTTTTGAAATGTTAGACTTGGTAAATTTTTATTTAAGACTACCGCTGAGTCTGAAAGTAATCGGAGTTTTGCAATGATTCTTTTTCCTTGAAAATATTTTGAAAGAGTTGAAATATGCATGTTAAGTATGAAGTAGCGTCCCTTGTTAAGTTATGAAAATTGAGGCGTTACAATTGGTGTGTGCAAATTAAAAAATTCCATTATTAAAAGATTACGAGTTCGAATATCACGAACACAATTCTATTATTAAAAGATTACGAGTTCGAATATCACGAACACCTCGACATTCTTGTTGAGATGCATTTATCAGTAATTTATTAAATGTTTCATCACCTTCATGAGTTGTTACCATCACTGCTGATAATATTGTAGGCAAAAATTGGCTGGGAATGCTACACACCAACCATGCAGAATTCACTGGCACTAAAACTGTCTTTTGACATTTTCTGTAGGTATACATAATTTCATATTTGTGGCTACACTTATGTGGAATAATCAACCTTTGTACTTGTGAAATTAATATTTTTTGGAATTATAATTGATTTATTGGCTGCTACAATAATTGAATTTGTAACTCCTACTATAGTTTTTGGTCTTTGCTAAAGGGAGCAGAAGGGGTCCATCACAAGACAATAAACCATTGATACATAGTTTTCTGTCTTCCAAATCTCAGCCTCACTTTTAGTTAAGCATTTATATCTTCTCTCACGTTGCATCGTATACTTACATGTATATGTTTTATTAAATACGCTCGATATTATTTGCTTTCGTCTTGACTAAAAGGATTTTCGAGTATTATAGGTTTAAACGATCTATATGCGATTAAGAAACTATTGAGTCTTATATACAATGACAGATACCTCAATTCTTGTTGAACCAAGATTTTATAGTGCAATTTTCGGAAAAAAATAAAATTATTTCGCAACAAGAAATTCCATATTTTGCCCTTTCTCAAACTCTTAATCTTGGATCAGCCCCTAAATATACATCTACATGAACTACTTTATGGTGCAAATATGTGTATGCGTTTAGATTTGCTTTTGGGGTCAAATTTTGTATGTAATGGATAAGCAAAGAAAAGGATGGTTGAAATGGACTATACTTGTTCTTGGTTGATAATTTACCTTTTCTTCTACGGTAGTTGAAAATGGACATTTCCATTATAACAATTATGATCTATCATTCTATTTAATACTAATTCATCTCCTCTCAAATTTAAACTTTGAGTGGAATCTGCAATTTCAAATGTATAATTCATTGGGAGAGCTCGCAATTTTAGGAGGCGAAATTGTAGCAAAAAATCAAAATTAAATACACAATTTTTAAGGTAAATGACCCATGTGCCCCTAAATCCACCTCGTTTGATCTGAGTACCAATTTTGATTTAAAATTCTCTATAATCCTAATTGTTGCAACTTGTAACTGAGATCATATTCCTATCCCATAAAAAAGTCCTCATTTTTTAATTGAATTATCTTATTAAAAGTGTCATTTTTTCTAAAAAAGATAAAAATATGAACATAAATCAATTACCTAAAATTAAATAATATATACCATATAATACCATTTTTTGATATCATCGCGACGAAAAGAAAAATGAGGGCGAAATTATATTATTGTGAAACATTTAATTAAACAACACAAAAAATGAAGAAAATATAATTTTCTGCTTGGCTGGGCCCACATAGACTGACTCCCAACGCCTGATCTGGCAGTCTGAACTGAAACACTATTTGAAACCCATACAACTTTTGGGCGCACGTGATTGGCTGGCCCATATAGGCACAGGTCTGTCGGGCGTGTACACGTGTGCTCACTATAGCTCACCATTGTGGGACCCACTCCCTTATTTAGTCTGCCCCAAATTATCTGCAGGGCCATCATATAAGCCACTTGTAGTAAGACACGTGTCCATCTCGCACGTGTGTTTATCTCTAAACCGCAATTTTAGGGTGGATTCGAAAAAAAAAGTAGACAATTGTGTTTGTGTAATTTTCTTCACAAATTCAATCGAGTTTATCTATAAATTAAAATAATTATCATAGTTTACTTCACTTTATAGGTACTTATTAATTGTTTATTGGTACTTATTAATTATTTATAGGTACTTAAGAATTATTATGTAGGAGATTAGAAATAATCACACTCGTTTTTATATTTTCAGTAAGAAATCATTGCATCATTTGATTAATGATTAGTTGGAGGTAAAGTAAGAGAAACACCAATACACTTATAATCAAAGAATTCATGAGAGCTATGATATGATGAGAGCACCACCACTAATTACAGTTTATAAGCTTATTATTATGAAAAATTCAATTCAAAATAAAAGGGTGCAAAAACTCTAAAAGGTGCCTTCTTGTTAAGAATAAATCATAGTTTATATTTTCTTTTTATTAGAATTTATCATTTCCTTGTAGAGATTGATACGATCCATAATTTACGTATCTCATTGTTCTAATTCTGTACTATTAATAGTGGTAATACACGATATACCACTGTGAGGTGAAATTATTTTTCTTCTCATATTCTTTCATGGTACCAGCTTAACCAGCACAAGCCCTAAAAATCTCCATGACCGGCGTTCCTCCCTCCTCTTCCGATTCTCTTCCCATTGCCACCATGATTCGTATGATGACAATTAAACTCTCTTCTAACAATTTTCTTCTAAAGTGGACTTCGAGCTAGTAATCGTAAAATTGTCTTATCGAGGGTTAACCTAAATAATCGACAAAGATATATACCTTGAAATTATTGAGTTTGAGTACACTGTAAAATTCAACATTCACGATCTTTTTCAGCGTTCGAAATCTCGAAATGGAAACAAACATGTTCTCATGTTGACAAAAAATGATCCTCCCTTGCCTAAAATTCCTTGACAAAAAATGGAATTTGTGTGATACAAGTTTGAAGTGAGAGAAGAAAAAATAGGTGGTAGAGAAAGAAGAGAGACAATGCAGCTTTAGTAAAAGAATGTACAGTAGCAAGTAAAGAGACATAAAGAAAAAGATTTTGTGAGAATTTTCTTTTTTGTTGATCCCAAGAAGATTTCGTACTATGAGATTGTTACATAGCCAGACTATAATGCTTTTTCTTCCATTGTAGAAAAAAAGAAAAAAGAATGGCTGCAATTTCAATTTCAATTTCGAGTTCAAGATATGGTATTCTTTCTAAATTATGGCCATGTGAATCATGTTATATTTTCTTAATTCTCATAATAGTTATGAGATCGAATTTGCAATTTAAGGAACTAAGTAATACAATTTTTTTAAATATATATAAAATTCAAGATTTTGCATGATTTAGAAGGTTCACTGACTCTCTAGCTCTGGTTCATGCCCGTAGGATAGAGTCAAGATCAATGATTAAGATAGTCTCTTCTAAGATGATATAAAGGGTCTTAATTCATTGTATGACATTTCCCATACTCGAATTCGAATATCAATATGAGTATTACAAAATTAGGTTTTGATGGAGACTTATAAATAATTTCAAGAATGGGTGACTTTTGAATAAGGCCATTTTGAAATTTTGATGGCACCTTAGGCTTTTATTCCTGTCAATTGACGCGCATTTTGTTATGGCCCGTTGAAGGAGAATCATTATATTTGTACAAAATAGAAACGTCTTAGTAACATTATATATATTGATGATCAAGAAAGCGATTTCAATTAAATTATCTTTTTGTCTTTTTTCCTCTTTATTCTTTTTGTAGTGATACTGAAATGTAATTGATAGCATTCAACTTATTCGTTAATTTTTATTTCTTATCAATAAATGTAATGTTTTTTAAAATGTGTATATTAATCATGATATATATTATTATAACAGCAAGCAAACAGCTTGCAAATCACTCTAAACTAACCATACATGTATTCCAATCCGGCAACCCGTAACCTCAACCGCTATGACATGAAACATGCATGCTTCTTGAAATTGATTTTGCATTCTTGTCAATAGACATTCTTTACAACACACTTTTGAATCTCTACATAATATTCAAATTCATGATCAAACTACTGATAGCTTCATAGAAGAGGTTACTTCCTTTTTCTTTTGTCGATTCCACTATTTCTTGGGTCGATTTTGACAGAAACCGACCCGGAACCCATTCCATACTGCATCTGTGCTGGAGCTGGAGGAGGAGGAGCCGGAATGGTAGCCGGTGGCAATGCCGGAGGGGCTACAGAAGCTGAGGTTGCAGCAGCCGAAGCTTCTGGAAGCGGCTTCGGTAGAATGTGCTTCAATCGGTTGTTTCTGTAGTTCTTCCAAAAGAAGAACTGCTGTCTATGTGCCACCTCCTACAAGCAAGCACAGAAACACATCAATGGTGATTATAATTTATAACCTACTAAATACTTCTAGACCTTAAGCACCCGCGACAAACAAAAAGACTCGATTTTGATCAAGGCAAACTATCACAAACACTTCATCTTTTGCAAATACATGAAAAGTAACTAGGGAAACAAAATAAGAAACCTTGTTTGCTGGATGGGCCATTGCATTTCTGAAGTTGGGATTCTGCAGAAGCTCGAGAAAGAAGAGGCAATGAGGATACCTGACAATAGCAATCGAAATTGGAGATTCTAGAGTTAAAAAAACATATCTGCATTGAAAATTTTAAGAGACATGAAGACATGAAGTTGATAAGTATTAAATGAGCATAAGTCAAGTTGTGAACTGGACTTGGAAAACGGACAACTCACATAATGAACTTTAAGTACTCGGGCATTTGCCAGTACTGAAGATATTTCAGGTATCCGATGAATGCCTCATCTTCCAAATACCGATTTTGAGCTAAATCTAAATAAAGGCACAAATCAAATACCAGATTCTAGTAATAGCTGAAGCACTTATGTGAAAAAAAAATAATCTTATGCCAACCAAAAGTTTGCACAGCAAGAACTAATAACACAAGTAGCAGACCTCTTAACTCACACACTCTACATTATACATGTTAAAGACTTAAAGCAGTACTAAGTTTCAAAGCGATGTGTATATCACCACGCATTTAGAGATCAGTGAATAACAATCATATGATTGAGTAGACATTGCTGGCAAATAAAATACAATATTGAGGCCAATAATATCTTTTGCAGACCGAGAAGAAGTGAAAACAAAAGGTTGCAAGTAGATGGACTTCCTACCATGATAAACTATCCGACGAAATATGAATTAGTTTGATATACTGATATATACCCCGTAGTTGATTTTCTCATAGTTATCTAACCTCTCTACTTAGCAGGAAGTTATGATATACAGTAATGCAAATATATTCTTACAAACAAATTAAGCAAGAATAACAATCCAAACCCTTCCAATGTTCAACTGAGCCAACAATCTCAAGCATGAATCCATCAAAACAAATTATCGCCACAGCGGATTCCGACCAAATAGCACTCAACATGACCAAATATCCCTAATTTATGCTACGATACCTCTCCAAAAGCATAAATTGACAATTTCAAATAATAACTGACTATCAATTTATCATCAACCAGAAACCATCAAACCAGACTATCAGAAGTTGCAATTTCAGTTTCAATTAGAGGAAACGAATTACGAACAATGTATGTAGGTAGGGTTAGCAAGGCACTGAACGAACTCGAGCTCAAGCAAGAAGCGTTGGCGTCCATCGTCTGGATCCTTGTACACACTTTTCTGCCTGCAATCAAACAAAATCTCATCACAATATACAACGCGGGAGCTGAATTAAACTCTGCAGCTTACGGAGACGATGGAGGACTCGCAATTTCCATCGGATCGGACTCCATAACTCACAACTTCAGCCTGAGCTCATCCGTTAGGTTTCATAATTTTTCTTTCTGTATGGTTGTTTTCCCTTTTTGTTCTAAGCACGTTTGGAGGCAAACGGGCTTCGGATAGGCCCATTCTAACTCAATGTTGGGCTCTGAATAAGCCCGTTTTAACTCAACATTGGGCTTGAAGTAGGCCCATTTAAACTCGATGTTCCAAAGGCCCAACTACTTATTGTAGCTATTTGATTTTCCATTGAATTTGTTCGAGTAAATATCAATTTTAGTTATATAATGGGACATGTTCTCAATTTCCATAATATAATTTGAAAATTTTGTTTTATTGTGCAAATTGTACTTCATACGTCTCTTTTATGTCTCCTAATATGATAATTAATCCATATCAAGGAAGCTCCTCCTCTTCTTTACGGTACCCTTTTGAGTTATTATGTTCCACTTTTTTGTGACCTATTCGTATTTCACTGACATTTTCAATTATAGGTGCCTACAATTTGAATTTTATGGTTGTTGTAAGCATTAAAGATTTTCTATCATGGAGTCCTGCTACACGTCCTACCAATCAAGTAGTGCCCATACATTATCAATAAATTATATATCAATTTCAATTAAAATTAGGTTTACTTAAGTTAAAATACACATGTACCCAAACGATTGGTGGGACATGTAGTGGACTCCAATGGAATAGAAGATCCTCACCGTATCGTAAGCACCTAGATACTTACAGTTGAAATATTAATAGGGACACAAGAAAGCGAGACAGAGGATCCGAACGCAAATAAGTCGATCTTCACATAATATTATAATAATAACTCCTATGTATAATGTGTTTCGGATCGATACGATTGGTGTAACGCTCCATTTTCAGAACTTTACAAGGAGATGTTACTTCGTACTTAACTTTATCTCAACACTTTTTTTTAAAAAAGAAACTAAAAAAAACTAAATAAATATTTTCAAGAAAGGTTCAAAGTGAAATTTCATAAACAACGAAAGTCTTAAAATAAAAGCATGAGTGACTACTAGTTTTCGGAAAATAAAATGGAAAAACATAGTTTTAAAATAAAACATATTTAATGTCGTAAAGAGTTTCAAATTCCTTTCTTGTGTGACCATCACCATCAGCCACCTCAAGCATCTGTCGGATCATGATATGTGAATATATAAGGGGGTGAATATGACTACTCATTGAGGTCAAACATTATCCAAGTTATAAATTATAAAGAATTTAACATGAGAAATTAGACATGCTAGCCCGAAGGCTTAACCTGAAGGTTTTACTGCGTGAATGCCTATTGGCTAATCCGAAAGTTTTACCGCGTGAATACCCGAAGGTTTTACTGCGTAAATAGCCCGAAGGCTCTGCATGTACTGAATAACACATGAGAAAACTATATAGAGTATAATAAGGATAAAAGAGAAAAAACATCACCTTAACCTTTTTGAGTAAATGAAAAAAAAATGTATATTCGGTGATTAAGTCTTGCGAGCTTTTTCTAAACATCAAATACTTTGTACTTAATGACTTATGCATGAGGTATCATGTCAGCATCATGAATCACAAAATAAATACTTGATAATTTGTTGCCGTTTGTTTATCTGAAGAGTTTCACTTATTAAAATCCAAATTCATATAATTAATATCACATATATTCGACCAAGCAAGCACAAACAAGTACTTAAATCATGAACGCAATAGAATACTTTTTTGATTGTCCTCCCCAACAGTTCTCGGCAAAACCAAATGAATCATATTCATGTTATAAACTATTAACCACACATAAATACAAATTCATGAATAATATTCCCAATTCCCAAAACAATAAATGATCTAGACTTCACGTGTTGCCTAACTAATTACTATATTGAGCACATTACTTAAGCATAATTCAGTAATTTAAAATTTCATGTTTTTTAATAACGTAGTCCCAAAACACCCTCATGAAATAAATTAAATCTATCACCCATAAAAACAACAAAGAAATCTACTGACAGTTATCAAGTATATTCATCGAACATATACTTCTAATCGGATTTTTATCCGAAAAAATCCCAATTAACCGATCATATGATACATCACAATTTTTAAATTGGAGAAATAATTACAAGCTTAATAAATCCATAAAATCCTATAGTTACCTATTGCGGTAATCCATGTTGAAGGAAACCCATTACAATATCTAAATCTAACAACATCTATATGCTAAGGAGAATAGTTTATTATAAACCTATTGTCATATTTCGACGAGTCAGATCATATGTTACAACCTTGATTTACACTTAAGCGACCACCAATAATTACACCAGATTACATGCGATTAGCTAAGTTGAATAAAGCTTACGAACCGATTATACCAAGCCATGAATTTATTTATTTTTATTATTTTTTTAACATGATTGACTAAAAAAAACTATGTATGTAATTACTTATCAAGCAACGAAGAAGATAAAACTAGAAAATTGTCTATACTAATCAAAACTAAATTTCTGGGTACCTTATATGACCCTGAAAAATAACTCCGAAAGATATTTGCAGTAGGTGATAACCAAAAGAAATATGAACACTCTGAGATGTGGCAGTGTTGGGTATGAGATTCAGTGTAATAAGATTTGAAGATCCAAAAATCCTTGCTGATGAGCCTTATATAATGTAATAGCTTAGTTAAGTTCAGCATGTTAGGAACTCAGTAGGCTAGCTAGAGTTCAGTAGCTGATATGTTCAATAGAATATCAGATGTCAGCCAGAAGAACTAAGCATCAAGGAACTCAGTTGAGAATGTTAGAACCCATTGAATCCGCAAAGGAACTCGAGCCTCGTACTGAATATCTCAGAAGAATGTCAGTAAAAGACGATTCAGTAAAAGGTCCAAGGAATCAGAGGAAGTTAACTCAGCATGCTCTTGAAGTTTGAACAAACCTCACCTACTCTCTAACCTCGACCAATGAGAAGTTGCCAGCACTGTACCTGCTCTGCCATAAAGCTGCTTCCTTGACTGAAAAACAAGAAATCCAGTGACATTCAAATTAAAACGACCGTTTTT